>JAYESA010000010.1:150950594-151550594 GCA_036927795.1 Iris macrosiphon | reverse complement strand
AGTCATGTATAACCTAGTTACTAAGGTTTGGTCAGTCCAGGGTTTGAGGTCCAACCTAATGTTTGAATTCTAGGGTTTCTCTAGAATTGGTCTCCAAATTAGGGTTTAGTCAATAGGGTTTGTCTTAATGCATTCTAGGGCTTGACCTAAAACCAAAAATTACTAACAATATGAATAGTTTATAAAACTCAGCAATTAATTAAACATATAATTATTCAAAATAGTAAAATTACACAAATGCCCTTATTTGGAATTGTGGTAGTGACAAGTCTACCCTCCTAAAAGAAATTTTGTCCTCGAAATTGGACTGAACTAGAACAAGAATGAAACCAGAAAAGGAAATACCTCAAGTCTAGAAGAGATACGGGTATTGCTCACGCATTTCGTCCTCTCTCTCCCAGGTCGACTCCCCTGGAGAGTGATGTCTCCATGCAACACGAACCAAAGGAATAGTTTGGTTCCGCAACACCTTCTCTCTGCGGTCCAAGATCTCTACGGGCTGCTCGGGGTAGCTGAGCGTCGGACCAACCTCAATCTCCGAGTGATCCAGTACGTGACTAGGGTCTGCCACGTACCGTCTCAGCTGCGACACGTGGAACACATCATGCACTCCCTCCAATGCAGGCGGCAAGTCCAGTCTATACGCCACTGCACCTACCCTCGCAAGAATACCGAAGGGTCCGATGTAGCGTGGGCTAAGCTTCCCGCCTCTGCCAAAACGAATCGTGCCACGCGTCGGAGAAATCCGTAGGAATACTAGGTCGCCAACCTAAAACAAAACAGCCTCAACACGCAGTCTAAACAAATAAACACAAGCCAGAAAATAATAATCTATACCTGAAACTCAAGGGGTCTACGGTGGCTGTCGGCCCAATGCCGCTGTCTGTCCTGCGCCACTCGCAGTCTGTCTCTGATGAGTTTCACCTTTTCTGCTGCATCCACGACCATTTCTGGTCCTAACAAGGCCCTCTCTCCAACGTCGTCCCAAGATAATGGTGTACGACACCTTCGTCCATAAAGAGCCTCAAATGGTGACATCTCGATGCTGGCCTGGTAGCTGTTGTTGTAAGCAAACTCTACCAGGTGCAGATGATTCTCCCAAGAACCTCCGAGATCTAAAACACAAGTTCGTAGCATATCCTCGAGAGTCTGAATAGTCCGTTCAGACTGCCCGTCTGTTTGGGGGTGATATGCGGTACTGAACTTGAGCTGAGTGCCCAAGCTAGCCTACAGACTCCTCCAGAAGTGGAAAGTAAAACGACTATCTCGATCCGAGATGATGCTCACAGGAACTCCATAAAGTCTAACAATCTGTCGCACGTACATCTCTGCTAGCCTCTCTGTCGACGTGCCCACTTTGAAAGGTAAGAAATGGGCTGATTTGGTCAACCTGTCCACGATGACCCAAATCGCGTCCTTCCCTCCTGGAGAACGTAGAAGCCCTGAAACAAAATCTATGGTCACGTGCTCCCATTTCCACTCTGGGATCGGTAAAGGTTGAAGCAACCCACCTGGTCTCTGCCGATCTGCCTTTACCTGCTGGCACACTAGACACCGGGATACGAAGCGTGCTACCTCGTGCTTCATTCCATACCACCATACGTGCTCCCTCAAGTCTCGATACATCTTGTTGGCACCGGGATGCATCGAGTACTGAGAGCGGTGTGCCTCCTGTAAAACCTCCTCGTGCAGCTCCCCGCTTGGCACACATATCCTCGTGCCGTGCCGTAAAGAACCATCATTTGCGATAGAAAAGTCGTGCGACAATCCCATCCGAACCTGTGCCCTGATACTACTCAGAGCCTCGTCATTGTACTGCGCAGCTCTGATCCTGTCCATCAGTTCGGACTGTATCTGCAATCCCCACATCTGAATCTCAGTACCGGGAACTAACACTTCAATCTCCAAGCTCTCCAAATCAGCCAACAAATGCCTATCTGTCGTCAAGTACATAGCCGTCGGATACCTGCTCAAGGCATCGGCGACTACGTTAGCCTTCCCTGGGTGGTACTGCAATAAGATGTCAAAGTCCTTCATCAACTCTAACCACCTCCTCTGCCTCATGTTCAGCTCCTTTTGTGTGAATACGTACTTCAAGCTTTTGTGGTCTGTGAAGATCTCCACACGCTCTCCGTACAGGTAATGTTTCCACAGCTTTAGAGCGAAGATAACTGCTGCCAACTCTAAGTCGTGGGTGGGGTAGTTCTTTTCATGAGGGCGTAATTGCCTGGAAGCATAGGCAATTACCTTCCCGTGCTGCTGAAGAACACATCCCAGACCCTTCCCTGAAGCATCACTGTAGATGGTGAAACCACCTGTCCCTGCTGGCAACGTCAAAACTGGAGTTGTTGTCAACCTCTTCTTTAGTTCATCAAATGCAGCCTGGCACTCCTCCGTCCAGACAAAATCCACATCTTTCCTAGTCAATCTGGTCATCGGCGCTGCAATCTTGGAGAAGTCTTGTACAAACCTCCTGTAGTATCCTGCTAGCCCTAGAAAACTCCTGATCTCAGCTACCGAACTGGGGGTAGCCCACGACTCTACTGCCTCGATCTTCTTTGGGTTAACCGAGATTCCGTCACCTGATACCACATGCCCAAGAAATTCGACCTTGTCAAGGAAGAATTCACACTTAGAGAGTTTTCCGTACAGCTTCTCCCTCCTGAGAGTCTCTAAGACCAACCTCAGGTGCTCTTCGTGCTCCTCCGGGGTCTTGGAATACACAAGAATATCGTCTATGAACACCACCACGAACTTGTCAAGGTACTGGTGGAACACCTTGTTCATCAGGTTCATGAATACTGCCGGTGCATTGGTTAAACCAAATGGCATCACCATGAACTCAAACTGGCCGTATCTGGTCCGAAAAGCTGTCTTCGGCGTGTCTTCTTTCTTCACCTTCACCTGGTGATAGCCTGACCTGAAATCTATCTTTGAAAACACTCTCGCCCCGCTCAATTGATCGAAAAGATCATCTATCCTCGGCAGCGGGTACTTGTTCTTGATAGTGATATTGTTCAAAGCTCTATAATCAATGCACATACGCACCGTGCCGTCCTTCTTCGGTACGAACAATACCGGAGCTCCCCATGGTGATGAACTGGATTTGATGAAGCCTTTGTCCTGCAACTCCTCGAGTTGCTTCTTCAGTTCTGCCAGCTTGCTGTTGTTGACTCTATAGACATGTTGTGAAATGGGCTCCGCTCCTGGAACCAAGTCTATAGAGAACTCAACATCTCTGTCTAGCGGCAAGCCTGGCAACTCCTCTAGAAATACATCCAGGAACTCTGCTATTAGAGGATGTGGCAACTCCTCTTCTTCCGTCCTGGCTCCACAAAACGTGCTCCTCCTCTGTTCCGCTGCTTCCCTGACAACCTCAAACTCCGGCTCTCCTGGTGGTCTAAACAATACTCTGCCTCTATAACAATCTATAGTAGCATGATGTCTACTCAACCAGTCCATTCCGAGCACAATATTGTACCCCGGAAGTGGCATGACAAGTAAACTCACGCTCAAGTCTCGGCCTCCTACTGACACTCTCCGTTCCTTGCAGTGATCACGAACTAGGATAATACCTCCACCAGTCATGATCTTGCAAGTCCTAGCTAATGGTTCTGTGTCTAAATGATGTCAAAGTGCATATGATACAGACACAAAACTATGGGAAGCGCCAGAATCGAATAAGGTAAATGCAGGAATACAATCGAGAAGAACCGAACCTGTGATCAAGTCTCCTGCTGGCTCGATCTCCTCGACTGCCATGGCGTACTCTCGCCCCTGGGGTGCACCTCTCTGCTGCTGATGCTGGGCGAACTTCTGATGTTACGGTGGAAGTGGTCCCTTCTGTTGTTGGCCTCCTGGTGCGGTAGACACCCTGTCCGATCCTCTCTGGGCGGCTGCTCCACCCTGACCTGGACGAAAGGTAGGACAATCCTTCAGCTGGTGTGTCGTCGATCCGCAGGATAGACATGAGCCCAATCTTTTCCTGCAGATATCTCTAGTATGTCCCATCTTCCCGTAGTACGCACACTGGATAGCGGGCTGGTTCTGTCTCTGTTGCTGCTGCTGGGCCTGCCCTCGGGCTGGTGCCTGATGCTGCTGCTGAAAGGTTCTCTGCTGTTGCTGCTGAAAGTGTGGACGCTTGCCCAGTCCCGTACTACTGTTTGCTCCTCCGGAACCATCGCGTCCCCTCTTGGGCCTGAGGCCCAAATCGTCCTCGGCTACTTGGGCATCCAACAATATGCCCTCGTAGGTAGCTGTGCGACTTCCCGACGTGCGAGACTTGATCTCCCTTGTCAGCCCCTTTCTGAATTTTCGGGCCCTGTCTCCCGGATCTCTAATCATCGATGGCGCGAAGCGGCTCAGGCGGGAAAACTCCGCGGCATACTCATCGACGGACGAGCTCCCCTGGGCTAAGTCATGGAACTGACTCTCCAAAGCTCCCAGGGCAACATCAGGAAAGAACTTTTCTTTGAAGAGTTCCTTGAAATCCTCCCAAGTGAGTCCCCTGCGCAAGAGTCTCGGCTCCGTACGAAACCACGTCAAGGTAATATCGAACATCTGGCTGCCCGCGGCCTCGAACTAGAGGGCCTCCGGAAGCTGCGCCAAGCGCAAGTTCCTCTCGATGTCCTCTAGCCAATCATCGGCGTAGAGTATCCCTTCTGTTCCCTTGAACTCCCGAGGCATCATCCTCTTAAAATCCATAATGGTGCCCGGCCTCTGGTGGTGCTGATCAGGACGCTGCTGCTGCTGAGTGACTCTCTCCACAGCCTGGAGAGCCACTTGGTGAGCATTCTCCATGTTCACCCTCATCATCTCTGTCTGGGCCTGATGTGCCTCAGCCTGCACTCTCTGGGCCTCTGCCGACGTCCTCTGGGCATCGACCATGCCCTGAATCAAAGCGAACATCTGTGCTCCATCGACGGGCACACCTCCTGGATGCTGAACTGGTGGTGGTGGTGCCGTCGTAGCTGTGGGGACCCTCTGAACTGGTGGTGGTGGACCCCCGAATGCTGCAGACACTCCCACATGTACTGGAGATGTAGGAGGTGCTGCGAATGTCTGTCCGGCAGGGCGAGAGGTGGCAGACCTCTCTGAATCTGCTGTTCCGAGTCTCTGGGACCTTCTTGGCGGCATCCTGAAGACAGATCGAAAGATTTAATTAAGGCAATAGATACGATATCATCAAGGAAGGACAGAAAAATTCTAAAGGAAAAATTATTAAGAGTAATGTCATAAGAATCAGAATTTCCTAATTGTGATTGAGCATATCCTCGGCCTAATTCCTATTTCCTAAAACAGGCTCGTAGTAATACTCTAAGAGAGCACCACTACGATATCGCTCTAATACGGTTCTAGGACTCGACTACTGACCTGCATGGGCCACCACTAAAAACGTGTCACGACCCGCACACGGAATTTGGGCATGAGTCGTGGGTACGTCCAGCCTACGCCGCAGCATCGGCGGTAGAACGCTGTCTAGGTCTCAACATATAATATATCCTGTCAATAGTCTCAACTCCGTACGGAGGACAATGATAAATAAACCACAGTTCTATGATATACTCAATCACAAGCTAATAAAAATCATAGCACGATGAGAATAGAAAATAGTTCTAATAAAAACCAACCACAATAATCCAATTCAAATCCTGGGTCTAACTGACCTCACAAAGTCACAAAATAATAAATACATCTGTCTCTGTCTAAAGCAATAATGCAGAAAAAAATAGTCTAAGAGCAGCCAGGTACGTTCTCCTCTAGGCTAGGCAACTCCTCTGGGGTTTCTGGAGTGAAATCACCCTCTAATCCTGGGCCGTAATGAGTGGGGCAAAGATCCTCCAGGTCCTCTGAAAAATGTTATCCAGTCAGGATTGGAGCGAAGCACAAGCACTAACAGCAGTTTCATTAAATTGACAAAGTCTATAAACAGTGTAAGAGATACAAGATGGAAATAAATGCTGAAAATGAGAAGTACAGGAGAAAATAAAATAGACAATAGAGCATCTAGCAATGAACAATAAACAGTGAATGCTAGAACAAGTAAATCTGAATAAAGATAAAACATCTAGCTAAGTGTTTGAAATATTAGTTTATCATGTGATCGGCTTGGGACTAGATCAGGCTGGTTATATATGATTAGCTATGATTCTTGAAGGTCAGGCTAACCATATGGTTAGCTATGATGCATGATAATGGTCAGGCTAATCATATATAACAGCTATGAAGCATGATGATGGTCAAGCCGCACCCGACGTGAGAAGTGGGGTGAGCTATAATGCATGGTAAGTTTGGATATGATCACATAATCTACTAATAGTTCCCTATTCCCCCAGCTAGCACGATGGATTCCAATCATGACTCCTCATGATGGGGATCTAGGGTGCTAACCCGTGTATCCATAGTGTCGGAATCAAGTATGTAATACACTATAATTTATAGAAGTAATCAACAATGAAAACTGTCAGAGAATGTACTCGCCTATGGTCCTGAGCAAAGTGTGAGGGTCGATGTCCAAGATGAAATCACAGTGACCTATTTGTGGAATATAAATGTCAAGTACTGAATTAAAGAAATAACAAGTTTAATTAATTAAGAAGATGAGGCTTCTAGGTCATGGATCAGTCTATACTAGGTTAATTCTAAGGTTTACTAGTCCATACTAGGGTTTTCTAGCTAATAAGATGTGTTGTATAAACCAATTTATATATATAATTATCTAACTCAGGTGTATACCTGTATTACATAGTACCTTAACTATATTCTATCACTACTTCAACTTACACTTGTACTAAACTTGATACTCTAAAATACTATACTCCTATTCTAACACTGATACCCTCTCTGGTATATGGTACCATATCCATCATCCTTACACTAGTATACATATAACTTAGGAAGCAACATAAAGGATATAGGATACCCACATAAACCAACTGACACCAAGTATCCCATCTCAAAACTGAAACTGAAATCCAATAGGCTACACCAACTGCTGTGCTCACCTATAGAGGCAGTACACAGGTAAAACTGAGGAAGGAAACACCACAAGAAAACCTGCAATTAGATGCAAGGTTGCTACTGATACTTAGCTAACTCAAGGGCCTGTTTGGCTTACTGAAAGTGAGATATAATCCTAACATCTGCATACAGCTACTACACAGTCAACCTTAAGCAAAACAACACTCAAAATCTAATACCTTAACTGCTCACTACCCTTGATACTCTCTACTCAGAGATTTCCCCAATTCAGATATACTGATACATATACAGTGAGACATACATATATTTCTATTACCCAGTCACATACTGCCTCTTAATTACCTACACACAGGTATTATACTGACCTGCACATTCACCTCAGGAAGGAAATACCCAGATGTGGACACAGGTATACACTGAATACACATGTACACAGTATCCTTAATACACAGAATTTATGTAGGTATCATAAACTGACACACAGGCTATAATCCTGCACACACACACTGGTATTTAATACACTGAACTCAGGGTTCTATGATACACAGTTATACACACTCTACACAATATTATCTCACATGTTCTCTAGTCTTAAGGGAACTAGGATACACACAGTCTATATACACACAAATATTGAGACACACACAAACACATGCACATGTATTTTTACATAGGTCTAGATACACAAATCTTACTGCACACTATCTAACCCTTCTCACACAATCCCTCTCTACCCATCACTGCTCAAGCACCTATACACTCTGATAATCTATTAACACTAAATTCCTAACTGACACACAGACACAGTTAATACACAGGATACATAAAAACCCTACACACATATACACAAAATTACTGATACATAAATTACTAACTCTGCTACGGTTCACACATTGGTTCATCACCTATTACTTAAACACATAGCTACACACTGAAACAATTTCCCTGCCCTTCAGTCACATTAAACTACACACTAAAATTAGGAACTCACATACACACATCCAATTAAAACCCTTATTCATTGATACCACAACTTCCTATACTACCACACAGGCACTGAAATGTGAAGGAACCTAGGACACACATTTGTATACCCAGGTGTATTCCTCTCAGAATTTTACAGCCATAAACACCCAAAGACATAAACTCAGGTCCTCATTACACATGAACTCATCTACACATCACTCTCTACCGTGTCCGATACTCTGAGACTCAGGGACACTACCCAAATGGACAGGAAACCAAACACATACACAATAACCCGTCTGTGCACACAATACACAAACCGACTGTACAGGAAATACCCATATACCTCTGTACAGTGAAAGCCCCCCCCCAAATCAACCCTAAAATCAAGATTTAACTACAAGTTGGAGATGAAATCAGACTACAAACAAATCCTATGGTTTAGGGTCCACGAAATTTGGGGATAACCCAACGTATGAACACCAAAACCTAAACAAAACCCTAAAATCGAACTACACAGTAGGGGGTTCCCTAATGGCCAATAATCGACAGAAAAACAGAAATTAAAGGATAAAAATTCGAATTTACCTATAGAGATGGGTTCTCCAACGGAGGTTCTTCTTCTCCAAGGCTTCTTGACCCAACCCCCTTGCTTTCCTTGCTTTGGAGGAGGAAGAAAATGGAACCTAGGGTTTGATCTCGAAAATTGGGTGGGGAGATGGTTTCTCTTGATGGAGGTTAGGGTTTCCTTTTCTACATGAAGGAAGAGAGGGTTCCTTTTTATATAAACAACTAGGTTAGGGTTTCCAAGCTTAGTTTTAGGTTAAACCTTTATGTTAAGTCATGTAAAACCTAGTTACTAAGGTTTGGTCAGTCCAGGGTTTGAGGTCCAACCTAAAGTTTGAATTCTAGGGTTTCTCTAGAATTGGTCTCCAAATTAGGGTTTAGTCAATAGGGTTTGTCTTAATGCATTCTAGGGCTTGACCTAAAACCAAAAATCACTAACAATATGAATAGTTTATAAAACTCAGCAATTAATTAAACACATAATTATTCAAAATAGTAAAATTACACAAATGCCCTTATTTGGAATTATGGTAGTGACAGCATCCAATCTTTCCGTCAGCATAAAACATGATTTATTATATAATTATAATATTTATATTATGAATTAATAACATATAATTTTTTGGAATTATTTTATATATATTTATTATGGCAATACTCATTGAACCTTGTCTACCATTGGTACGTCGTATCCGTGTTATGATTATTCAATTTTCTTGGAATAGTTTCTACATAAAAATATGGGTTTCTTATGTATGGAGTTAATCCTACTCATCATCTAATATTATCATGAGTTACACAATCTTTTGTTCATAGAGAATATGAAAAAAAATCTAAGTTGGAAGACTTACCCGTATATGATTACGGCGTGGTCCTTTCTCGCGACACGGACCCTTCGGACCAAACGGACTCCGAACTCTGCGAAACTTGCGGGAGTGATTGGGGACTTCATATAAGAGATAAATATTCAGTTTGTATGTGGTTTTTAGGGATTTTATGGGATAGATAGCAGCTGCAACCAGCAACAAGTAGTCAGCCTCTACGGGTGACTAATCTCTTGCTCTAGGGCATGTCAGCTTGTTGGGGATGAAGTGGAGGTTGGAAAGGAGTGAAAAGTAAGTGGAAAAGGAGAGGGAGAGGCTGAAGGGTTCATGGAAGAGAGGAGGGAGGATATAGGGGCAGCCACAAAGAGGGAAGTAGATGTTAGGGTTAGAGTTTGGTGATAAGTTGATATATATATATATATATATATATATATATATATATGAGTTTTTTAAATAGATTTAAATATATGAGGGGGTTATCATAATGCTAATGAGGTTCAGCCAAGGGGGGGCTGCTCTTGACCAAAAATGAGAGGGTTTTTGAGTTGGTTGTTATGGTTAGGATTGGATAAGGTTTGATTGTTGGGTTAGTTAGGGAGTTGGTTAGGTAGTTATTTGCCAACTAGGATGCCACCTGTACCACTTTCTATAGATAGAACTCCTACAAATAGAAATAAATTAATTTAAATATCATATATATATAATATATTTACATAAGGATATTGGGGTGCACTACATGCCCATATGTGTTTGGGTTGTGTTTGGGTCAAGTTCTAGTCAAAATAAGACAATTTTACGGTAACCGTAATTCTTGACATTCTTTAATATTTTTGGAGCATGGGGGAGATCAAATAAATACATCATCCATATTCCAACTATATTAACTCAATTAAAATTGTTATTATAAATTTTGTTGGAAGAAAAAAGGTCATGCATTGCTCAAAATATCGAAGCCATAGTAAAGTGTCATATATATTAAAAAGAATTTTAGAAATTAATTCTTTAAATGTATTTAATTAAATATAATAATAAAAATAATTACAAATTATCAAATTATTCCTATTCTAAAATGAGGGGCTTACAACTTTTTTGATGGGATCATATATTTTTTTTGGAATGTTTCTTATTTTATGTGGTTGATTCTAGTAATATTAGTGTCTTGATTTTAAGGAAGAATGGACTTAGTGACCAGACCTCGTGCTAGACATGACCATGTGCTAAGATTGGCTATATACTTGGCATGAATATATGTTGGACTGTGATTTTCTGTGTGAACCAGACTGGGTAATAGTGACTAACCAACTATGTGCATGACATAAGCTTCGTATTATAATATGATCAAGATTCATGTGACCCAATAAATAATTGGTAATTGGGCTTGAATATTATATCCGTACCGATACAATTATTTCCTGATATTGTTCATGATCTAATATGCAACGAGATGTGACATACCATGTTACGTGTTAAGTAATTTATATTTGGGTTATGTATCGATAATGCCTTCAAATTCCTGAACGTGTGATACTATAGATATACTTTCTCCCAGCACGACATGATATACGAGTGAAGTACCAAAACATAGCTAGGATATTGATTTATCGAATGTTGCATACACGCTCGGGTGAATCCAAATTGAACTTTCATGGATTCATATCTAACATGCCCGTACTTTGTATGATATCTTAAGGAAAATTCTCAAGTGGCCATGCTTGAGATTTCAAAACAATATAGGATTAATTAAGCAACTAAAAGTGGTAGTAAGATTGGGAGAAAACGGTATCCCGAGATCATGCCAACGAACCTTCCCACATAGATTCATTCTAAATACATTGTGGGATGGCCGCTACCGATACTGTATTTCATCCGCCTTAATGGAGTATAGTATCTGACTTAATATAAATAATGTCGAGCCACTGTTTTACTATAGGAACATTGGAACCGCTAATACCGTGATCTAGCGCAGTGGCCCTACGGAAAATTAATATAATTCGTGAAGTGTCTGTATTATCATTTTATTTGGCTCAGTTAGCCCATGTTCGACAATGGTGTGATATGAGGATACCTATTATGCACTTTTCTGAGATAATCTCAGACTCCACAAATTAGCGAGTCGTACAAGTGATTGGCGGATCTTATTAATTGGACTTGGTTGTGATTGTATTATTCTGTTAGTAGCCTAGAGAAATGGACTATCATAGTATGATGGATTCAACCCTTGTCCTTGTTTAGTTGTAGGATTGGGCCTTTGTGCTAGGATATGCCATGACCTAAGTTGCAATGAGAACTTATATATATTATTATATATTTATTGCTTAGGTTTTTTTTCTCTATTTCGTGCTTCCTTTGTGGTACTTGCGATTTTTGGTTTAACCCCACTGGTTTTTCATGGCTAGGTTTCGAGCGAGCACATGAGGATCCAGCGTTCTATCCCTCCACCCATGGCGCGTACCAGGAACATATTCATCGAGGATAATGAGTGATTTTTCTTCTTCCCTGCTCGTTCATAATATATTTTATCTTTTGGCCGTTTAGCCACAGATACCTGTTAGTCGAAATGTCTGGACATTTACTTTTTATACATAATTATATTAAATCAAACTGCAGTAGATCACTGTCATATACTTTTATTACTCTACCAGCTTCTTGTACATCTGGTCTCCTGAATATTTTGATGAAATTGTTTGGGATGCCTTATTGCTTTATCATATATGCACTATGATTATTGTTTCTTGTTTGATTGATTAAGACATAGATATTCGTATGATCCTAAGTGACCTGATTGTAGCATGCACCCCTTGTCTAGTTATAGTCGTCATCATTGTAGGACGTATAGTACCTTGTACGGGATAACTTTTCGTCTCCGTCTCCGTATTCTGGTACTGAGGCGTGATACCTCATAGTTACTGCATCCACCTTTTAGTAACATCAATAAACAAACACTAAATAAACTCCCCTCTACACTAAGGCATATACACCAACAGAGCAATGCTCCCAATATTAATGTAAAATACAGAACTCTGCTACCCCGTACTTGCTACTCATGCACACAAGTTAGTGTACCTATTCACACAAATCCTACTGCCCTATAAATAAACCTCCTTGCTGATTTGACACACTCGAGCACTCTACCAAACCACATTAGGCATATTATCACAATACCTGTATATATATATATATATATATATATATATATATATATATATATATATATATATATATATATATATATATATATATATAATACTTGGTGTGCACACACAATTATCCCACAATACACTCATGACACTCTTGTAATACGCACTCAAAACACTAATATACTCACCCAAACCTCATGGAACACAACCAAAACACTAAATATAGTACAAATAACATATATAATAGCTATAAAAATATAATATGGAGAAATTGGCAAGCTAGAACCAATTAAACATGGAATACCCCTTCTACGACTCTGTATTATGGTATATCATGATACGTTCTTCCCATATCCAATTGTGGACATGTATACCCCAAATATTCATGAATTAAAGCCTCTAATAACTAGTAGGCATATTCTCAAATACTTGGCGCACCAAATTCGAATTTCTTCCAATTTGGCCATAAAATTTAATGTAACTATCACAATAGAGCTTATTACAACCTAGTTCTCCTTCCTATAGGTAGTCATTAGCCATGGAAGGATTTCTATGGGTCTAATATTGTCACGCCCCAGTCCCAGAATACGTAGAACTAGGAATACGCGATATGCCAACCGTAGTATACGAAACTCCAATGTGTTGGAAGATCGTAACACACAAGTATGTTGTACATGAATATCAAACCACAAGTAGTAATATACTATCAACAAAAGTCACACGCAATCTATATCTTATCTACAGCATAAATAAAGAAATAGGAATAAATAACTGAATCTCAAATATGAAGTATCAAAGAATGATAGTCGGGTGAAGATAAATCTACTGCCAATCGCTATACTAAAACTAAATGAGAGAAGAGATCAAACTCTAATATAAGATAAATGTCTATAAAGGAAACAACAACTAGAATATCCATCAGCTGTGATGAATCAAAGGTACTCTGAGGGTAAGACCTCCTCAGTCTGGTATGAAGCGTCAAGTCCGGATCCGTACTCATGTGGATAATCCTGTACGTCTATACCTGGAAAGGTACCAAGTCTTCAGAGGGATATAACAAGAAACATAGAAGCATGCCAATAAAGTACTGAAAATAAACATCCAATGGGTCGCCTAACCATCTATGTGAATGCACTTTAAGAATAACTTTCCAACACGTGGGCTATCTGACTAATATAGGATTGGCATGATTCTCTCGGAGATTCAGGGGACTAAAAAGCATGATGTCTTTTGAACTTCAGGGCCGCCTGATAATAATAATATATATAGTGGTCATCGTAACCGTGCATCTCCGGCGGAGCGTACGGGTTACACAAGAAAAGTGCAAAGGAGTCCAAACGCCTTACTTGTTGTTCTTCCCACTACATGCTCTAAGCATGTCACATCCATGACATGATGATACCTTTAAATAACTGCCAGGTCTTCTAGCATAAAAATTCTATCAGCAGTTATCCCTATCCATCGCACGTCCTATACGTACCAGTGGCCAGCCTAGTATGCAAGTCCGTATCCTACATAAGATTCACTCTTATGTAATAACAGTGTCATGGCCAATGAAACATAAGAATGTCTCATGATAATGGGGTAATCTCATAACTAGGTCAACATACATATATATAAATAAAACAGAATACAACGCCACCGTCATTGCACCCAAGTTATTCTTGGATGCGCAGTTTATATAGCAGTTAAAATATATGAACTAAATTGTAAACCCCCTCAACAAATTTAGGGATTATTTGTATTTTTTTTTAAAAACTGAGACTAGGGATAAACCGAGATAATTGAAATTATGTGAGACGATTTTAGGTACCCTCTGAACATAGTACAACCTTAGCTATACAATGTGAATTAACTTCGCCTTGCGTAGTTAATCATTATTTTAGTTAATTAATTTATGGCTAATTTTACCTCAACTAGACCTGACCGAACCATGTCATTGGACCCTGGCCGGCCCAAACCCCGAGACCAACCCCGAAACCCACCCCTATATAAATACATAATTTCCTCCATACAAAACCCTAAACCAACAAAGCCTCACCAAACCCTAACCCTAGCCGAATACTCCCCTCTCCCTTTTACCCAACCATCATCACCACCACCGCCGCTTGACAACGCCGACACCGCCCTTCAGCCGCCCCTCGATCGACCCGACTGCTCATTCCCGAGACCCGACTACTCCATCACCCAGCCCCTCGACCGACCGACACAGCCACCCCCGCCGAGCGACGAGCATCCGCGGAGCCAACCCGACCCCCCGTGGCACTACTGCCATTGTTGTCGCTGTCGTGCCTGCTGTAGTACCGTCGCTGCTGTCACCTCGCCGACGCTGCTGCCACCTCGTCGGAGCATGCCTCGATGAGAGAAGGCCCTGTCCGAGCAAGCCACGTAGAGGTAACCACATAAAACCCCCGCTTCTTCATGTTAATATCGTAGTGTCGTATCGACGTGTCGAGAAATGTTGATATCGGATACAACCCTAATTATGTACAATAAGATTTAGAATTGGTGTATTTACTAGCAAATCCTTAATCATGAGACATAACACCAGAGACTAGCATTTTACCCTAAAACCTGTACATAACCCGTGTACAATAAACATAGAAACCAAGGAACATGTGTTCGCACAGAACAGAGACTGTGGTCAAACCATAACTTGAAATTATTATCTCAAGGCCCAGGATGATCGAGCACAGAACACGTGTGCACCTTAGCTACGCGCACATGTGACGCTGTATTCGAACAGACGTGAACTTGTAATAATATTCAAGCATCGTATTGTAGTCGTGTATATTTAATGTTTAGCGAATGATATTAGATTGTTATATTATATATGTGTTTAGGATCTTTGGATCAACCAGAAGATACTGCAGGAACCGGCTTCTGGCATTCCCAGCTTCAGGACCCATGCAAGATACCTTGCCATATTTACTATCTAATTTAAATATTGCATATGCTGTATTATATTCTTGTTGCTTTTACTTTATACAACTGTGCGCGTCCGAGATTGTCTCAGGTATAGTCGACAGACACGTCGATGATTTGTATACCTGGCCTAGTCATTAGCAGACTCACCCATTGGATGATACCCTGTTATAGTCTGAGACCTAACACCTTACACGTTCACTGAGACATATTCATATTGGGATGTGGGTTTGCGTACTCGACTAGCTATCGTTATGTGTAACCTACATCACGGTTAGTACATAGTTCATGTAATATTTTATTGGTAGAGACTTGGCATATAGATACGTGGTATGCACATCGAGTAGTGGACTTGCGTATCTACATTGGTCGGGGAGGACATTAGTAGGCGTTTGGGATACACCCATTGGATTCTGTGGTATCCAGAGGAGCCACGGATCCAATGACTCCCTTTATACTGCTGCCACGTTCTTCGGAGCGATATGGACGATATACTGTACTGCTGCCACGTTCTTCTAAGCATTATGGACGATATACTGCACTGCTGCCACGCTCTTCGGGGTGTTGGACGTTATGCCTACGCCTACCCATACGTACCAAAGTTGTCCTCATATTGCATTTACTTAGATGGTTAGCACACCCTTTATTGCATTTACTTTATTCAGTATTTATATATGGCATGCTTCTATGTATCTTGTTACGTCCCTCTGAGGACCTGGTACCTTTCCAAATTTGGACGAGGCTTAGTATCCCACAGTGTACGACCCAGGACAGGAGACGAGATTCGCTACCGCAGAGGAGTTAGAGGTTCTACCTTCGGAGTTTTCATGATCACTTGGTAGGCCTACTGCCTAGGATTGGGGGCATCATTACCTAGTCAGCTGAAGCCCTAGTCATTATCTTTTATCTATCATTTCAGTACTTTATTTCGTCATAGTAGTGGGTTTTTTCCCGCTAGACATTATTGGTTGTACTATGATGTCTTGAGACTGGCATTTATCTTCCAGCAGTTCATTATTATTCTTGCAATTTATATTGTGGATGAGATTAGTTACCTGTTGATTCATTGTTATGGGACATGTTAGTATTTTAGGACAACGTAGCACTCTTCGTTAGGACCCATTAAATTAGGATATCCTCGGAGACGTGTCAGCTGGCTTTTGCTACGTGGCCTAGTTCTATGTATTTTGGGACTGGGGCGTAACCTGGTTTTAGTGGTGGCCCATGCAGGTCTCCTTTATCGTTGTGGTATGGTAACATGCCCAGCGGGCCCGCAATAGGATAGAAGTTACTAGGTCTCATCCACTTTTGATTCGTCTTTGAACAACCTTCATATTGCTTCTAAATATCTGCATCCTGTTTGTTTGATTCCGTACTCTTTTAATGAAGTCCTATCTCTTGCAGCAAGATGAATTTGCGCAGTGAACGAGGAGCACCCAGTGCCTCGGTGCCAGATAACACCACTCAAGGAGAGGAGGTACCCCAAGGGCATCCCCCGCTACAGACCCCGCTGATACATTGGCACGAGACGTCGCAGGGCAATCCTACCCCGCAGCCTGAGGGACAGACTTCCCAGACAATCCCCACGCAACATTGTGAGGGCCAGACTTTGGGAGCTACACCGATGCCGCAGACTGAGAGGCCAACATCTGAGGAGATGCCTACTACACAGCCAGAGATTCTACTACCACCGCCTCCACCTTATCCACCCCAGATGCCACAGCTAGATGGCCAGCCACAGATGCTCCTGTTCTTCCAGGCAATAATGCAAGCACAGTGGCAGCAGACAGAGACGTTGAGACAAAGTCTGATGACAGTACTAGAGAGGATACCTGTCCCAGCACCTGTACCAGCACCTCCACCAGCCCAGACAGGTGGCACTGTTAGATGGTTCCGACAGATGGGACCAGATACTTTTTTAGGAAATAAGACTGCAGAACAGATCTTCGATTGGGTCACCAACACGGAGATGTTACTAGAGGCTTCACAACTGCATCCAGACCTTTGGATGACCGCAGTGCGGGCCCAACTAAAAGGCAACGCCCATCATTAGTGGGATTCCATTGAGTGTTGTGTAGGCAAGAACCAGACTTGGGAACAGTTCCTAGAATACTTCCATACAAAGTATTTTCCAGCTACAGTCAGAAATGCCCAGTACTCCCAGTTCCTACATCTAGAACAGGGAAACATGACTGTTGACGCCTATGATGCGGAGTTCAGCCACCTTAGCAGATTTGGTGCCATCCTAATACCCAATGATCTCGAGAAAGCTCAGAGATATTATCACGGCCTCAATTTTGAGCTACAGAGGTATACCACAACACAAGCGAGAGTTTCTTATGAAAAGTTTCTTGTGGAGGCGAGAATCCAGGAGGCAATCGTCAGAGGAGCTAGACGTTCCAGTACGACAATACCAGCTATAGCACAGCCGGGAGCAGGAGGACCGATCCGATGTGCCGGAGCACAGACACAGCAGAGGACGACGCCATACCAGCAAAAGGAGCTTCCGACTTGCTACCACTGTGGTAAGAGAGGATATTACGAGAAGGACTGCAGAAAGAGACTGAGGACATGTCTGATTTGTGGGTCAGACCAGCACCAGGTCCGAGACTGCCCACAACGCAGAGAGGCAGCACCGCCGGTCGGACAGAGGCCAACAGCACCAGTTCCGAGGATACTACCACCGTTAGGAGGTCAACGTCCGCCAGTACCCAGAGGATTCCAGAGGGGACCACCCTTGGCCCCACAGGAGGCACAGTTTTACCGAGCTCGACAGCAGACCGGAGGGCAAAGGCTTGGACATGCCTTTGCACTAGCAGCTACAGAGGAGGAAACAGAAGGAAAAGCTATTACAGGTACCATTTTAGTTGCATCATTGCAACTGTATTATTTGATTCTGGAGCTACCTTGTCATTCATATCTAGTAGATTTGTAGCAATGCATAGAGTAGCTACTTCCCCCTTACCTAAGAGTTGGAAGATTCTTACCGGAGGAGGTATCGTGCCGGTTACCAGCACTATAGAACGTGCTCAGTAGTTGTATGTGGTAGAGAGATGAGAGCACAATTCTTGGTATTGCCTATGTCATACTTTGATGTTGTGTTAGGCATGGACTGGTTAAGCCAGTATAACGCCGTACTGAACTGCCGGAAGGGTAGCGTCATCTTTAGACCGCCAGATCAACCGGAGTTCAAGTACATGCGAGGGACCGTCGAACAAGGAGTAGGACAGATAGCGGGAACTTGCATGACTATGGAGATTGCACCCCCACCAATAGTTGCAGAATTCGAGGATGTGTTTCTGAAAGAATTGCCAGGCTTACCGCCAGATAGAGACATAGAGTTCACTATTGAGCTAGTACCCGGAGCAGCACCTGTATCTTCCAATGTATACCGATTGGCGAAGAAGGAGTTAGATGAGCTGAAGCTACAATTAGAGGAGTTGCAGAGCAAGGGATTTATCCGTCCTAGTGCATTACCATGGGGAGCACCAATATTATTTGTGCCTAAGAAGGATGGAACAGTACGTATGTGCATTGATTACAGAGCCCTTAGTGCTTTGACTATCGAGAACAAGTACCCCTGCCGCGGATTGATGATTTGTTCGACCAGCTGACAGGGGCAGTGGTGTTCACCAAGATCGACTTGAGATCGGGTTATCATCATGTGAAGGTGCGAAGAGAAGACATTCAAAAGACAGCATTTAGGACTCGTTATGGTCACTACGAGTTCTTAGTGATGCCTTTTGGACTGACGAATGCGCCGGCTGTATTTATGAACTTGATGAACAAAATATTCCACCAATACTTAGACCAGTTCGTGGTAGTCTTCATCGACGACATTTTGGTGTATTCGAAGAGCCACGAGGAGCACGAGGAACAATTGAGACTAGTGTTAGAGACGCTGAGGAGAGAGAGGCTTTATGCTAAGCTGAGCAAGTACGAGTTTCTCCTAGATCGTGTCGCTTTCCTTGGATACGTCATCTCAGGAGATGGTATTTCAGTAGATCCGGCGAAGATTTCATCTATAGAGACATGGCCAACCCCTACCAATATCTCAGAAGTGAGGAGCTTTCTAGGACTTGCCGGATATTATTGGAGGTTCGTAGAGAACTTCTTAAAGATTGCAGAGCTGATGACCCGCTTGACCCGAAAGGAGCAGGAGTTCACTTGGACAGAGGAGTGTCAGAAGGCATTCAATGAGCTGAAGAAGCGCTTGACTACAGCACCTATATCTGGACCCGGAGGATTCGTGATCTATAGCAATGCATCCGGGAAAGGATTAGGATGTGTCTTGATGCAACATGGAAAGGTCGTAGCTTATGCTTCTAGACAGTTGAGGACCTACGAGAAGAACTATCCCACCCACGACTTGGAGCTTGCCGCGGTGATTTTTGCTTTGAAGCTTTGGAGGCACTATTTATATGGAGAAAGAGTAGAGATATTTACTGTTCATAAGAGCCTAAAGTGCGTCTACACACAGAAGGACCTTAACAAGAGACAGAGACGTTGGCTCGAGGTAATGACAGACTTCGAGATCGAGGTACAGTACCATCCGGGAAAGGCCAACGTGGTAGCTGACGGTTTGAGCAGAAGACCCATGGCATTCTTCTTGACTACTCAACAACATCTGTTGAAAGATCTAGAGCAGATGGGTATAGAGGTCATTATGCTCGGAATAGATGGACAGTTATCGAGTTTCCAGTTACAATCGACATTAGTGGAGAGGATCAGGGTTGCTTTGCCGACAGACGCCAGATTTCAGAGGCTTAGATAGAGGACAGAGGCTGGAATACAGACAGGACTGTGTATACATGAAGATGGGACCTTGAGATGCGGAGATCGTCTCTATGTTCCAAATGGAGAACTTTGTCAGGAGTTGATGGCAGAACCACATAGTTTAACCTATTCTATTCATCCAGGAGGCACGAAGATGTACAGGGACTTGAGACAGTACTACTGGTGGCACAGAATGAAGAGAGAGATAGCACGCTTTGTGGCCAAGTGCCTGGTGTAACAGCAAGTCAAGGCTGAGCATCAGAGATCTGCAGGATTGCATCAACCACTCCCTATACCAGAGTGGAAATGGGAGCACATCACCATGGACTTTGTTAGGAGCTTTCCGAGGAGTCCTTGTGGTCGCAATACAGTATGGATAATTGTGGATAGACTCACCAAGTCCGCACAATTTTTATCCTTCAGAGTTGGGCAATCGACGGAGGCCTTAGCAGATATGTACATAAGGGAGATTGTGTGCCTACATGGAGTGCCAATTAGCATCGTGTCCGACAGGGATACGAGGTTTACGTCTTACTTTTGGTGGAGTATGCAAGAGAGTCTTGGTACTCGCCTGAAGTTTAGCACAGCGTATCACCCACAAACAGATGTCCAGTCGGAGCGCACTATTCAGACATTAGAAGACATGTTGAGAGCGTGCATGCTAGATTTCGGAGGATCGTGGGAGGACCATTTGTATCTGGTCGAGTTTTTTTACAACAACAGCTATCAAGCGAGCATCCAGATGGCTCCTTATGAAGCGTTGTACGGAAGGAAATATCGTTCCCCAGTATGCTGGAGCGATATAGGCGAGCGACAGATTCTCGGACCAGAGTTGGTTGTTCGTACAGTAGAGAAGGTGAAGAAGATCCAAGGACACCTGCGAGCAACACAGGATAGGCAGAAGCATTGGGCGAATGCTCATCGGCGACCCTTAGAATTTCAGTTTGGAGATCTCGTATTTCTAAAGATCTCGCCTACTCAAGGGACTATCAGATTCGGAGGCAGAGGAAAGCTGAGCCCGAGGTACATCGGACCCTTCGACGTATTAGAACGTGTCGGAGAGGTTGTTTACAGATTAGCCTTGCCACAGACTTTGGAAGGAGTCCATGACGTCTTCCATGTATCTCAGCTGAGGAGATATATACCGGATCCGAGCCATGTACTTGACTATTCAGAGATCACAGTCGGCCCGAGCTTATCGTACCAAGAGGAGCCTGTTGAGATTTTGGACAGAAGTGAGAAGGTACTGCAAGGTCAGACTATTCCCTTAGTCCGTGTCGCATGGAGACATCATGCACCAGGCAAGTCGACTTGGGAACGCGAGAAGGATATTAGACAGCGCTATCCCCAACTCTTCGAAGGACTAGGTACGTATTAGCACTTTATTTATTCAGTTAGAAATTCTTGTTATGTGTACGTTCTAATTTCGAGGAAGAAATGCTCTAAGGGGGGTAGATTGTAAACCCCCTCAACAAATTAAGGGATTATTTGTATTTTAAAAAAAACTGAGACTAGGGATAAACCGAGATAATTGAAATTACGTGAGACAATTTTAGGTACCCTTTGAACATAGTACAACCTTAGCTATACAATGTGAATTAACTTTGCCTTGCGGAGTTAATCATTATTTTAGTTAATTAATTTATGGCTAATTTTACCTCAACTGGACCTGACCGAACCATGTCATTGGACCCTGGCCGGCCCAAACCCCGAGACCAACCCCGAAACCCACCCCTATATAAATACATAATTTCCTCCATACAAAACCCTAAACCAACAAAGCCTCACCAAACCCTAACCCTAGCCGAATACTCCCCTCTCCCTTGCACCCAACCATCACCACCACCACCGCCGCTTGACAGCGCCGACACCGCCCTTCAACCGCCCCTCGACTGACCCGTCTGCTCATTCCTGAGACCCGACTGCTCCATCACCCACCCCCTCGACTGACCAACACAGCCGCCTCCGACGAGGAACGAGCCGCCGCGGAGCCAACTCGACCCCCCATGGCACTGCTGCCATTGCTGCCGCTGCCGCGTCTGTTGCAGTGTCGCCGCCGCTGCTGTCACCTTGTTGACGCTGCTGCCACCTCGTCGGAGCCGCTGCCACCTAGCCGGAGCACGCTTCGATGAGAGCAGGCCCTGTCCGAGCAAGCCACGTAGAGGTAACCACATAAAACCCTCGCTTCTCCATGTTAATATCGTAGCGTCGTATCGACGTGTCGAGAAATGTTGATATCGGACACAACCCTAATTATGTGCAATAAGATTTAGAATTGGTGTATTTACTAGCAAACCCTTAATCATGAGACATAACACCAGAGACTAGCGTTTCACACTAAAACCTGTACATAACCCGCGTACAATGAACATAGAAACCAAGGAACATGTGTTTGCACAGAACAGAGACCGTGGTCAAACCGTAACTTGAAATTATTATCTCAAGGCCCAGGATGATCGAGCACAGAACACGTGTGCACCTTAGCTACGCGCACATGTGAAGCTGTATTCAAACAGACGTGAACTTGCGATAATATTCAAGCGTCGTGTTGTAGTCATGTATATTTAATGTTTAGCGAATGATATTAGATTATTATATTATATTTGTGTTTAGGATCTTTGGATCAGCCCGGAGATACTGCATGAACCGGCTTCTGGCATTCCCAGCTTCAGGACCCAGGCAAGATACCTTGCCATATTTACTGTCTAATTTAAATATTGCATATGTGTATTGTATTTTTGTTGCTTTTACTTTATACAACTGTGCGCGTCCGAGATTGTCTCGAGTACAGTCGACGGACACGTCGATGATTTGTATACCTGGCCTAGTCATTAGCAAACTCACCCATTGGATGATACCCTGTTATCGTCTCAGACCTGACACCTTACACGTTCACTTAGGCATATTCATATTGGGATACGGGTTTGCGTACTCGACTAGCTATCGTTACGTGTAACCTATATCACGGTTAGTATATAGTTCAGGATATATTTTTTTGGTAGAGACTTGGCATATAGATACGTGGTATGCACGTCGAGTAGTCGACTTGCGTATCTACATTGGGCAGGGAGGACATTAGTAGGCTTATGGGATACACCCATTGGATTCTGTGGTATCCAGATGAGCCATGGATCCAGTGACTCCCTTTATACTGCTGCCACGTTCTTCGTAGCGATATGGACGATATACTGTACTGCTGCCACGTTCTTCGAAGCGTTATGGATGATATACTGTACTTCTACCACGCTCTTCGCGGTGTTGGACGTTATGCCTATGCCTACCCATACGTACCATAGTTGTCCTCATATTGCATTCACTTAGATGGTTAGCACACCCTTTATTGTATTTACTTTATTCAGTATTTATATATGGCATACTTCTATGTATCTTGTTACGTCCCTCTGAGGACCTGATACCTTTCCAGATTTGGACGAGGGTTACTACCCCAACGTGTACGGCCCAGGACAGGAGACGAGATTCGCTACCGCAGAGGAATTAGAGGTTCTACCTTCGGAGTTTCCGTGATCACTTGGTAGGCCTACTGCCTAGGATTGGGAGCATCATTACCTAGTCAGCCGATGCCCTAGTCATTATCTTTTATCTATCATTTCAGTACTTTATTTCGTCATAGTAGTGGGTTTGTTCCCGCCAGACATTATTGGTTGTACTATGATGTCTTGAGACTGGCATTTATCTTCCAGAAGTTTATTATTATTCTTGCAGTTTATATTGTGGATAAGATTAGTTACCTGTTGATTCATTGTTATGGGACATGTTAGTATTTTAGGAGAGCGTAGCACTCTTCGTTAGGACCCATTAAATTGGGATATCCTCGGAGACGTGTCAGCTGGCTATTGCCACGTGGCCTAGTTCCATGTATTTTGGAATTGGGATATGACATAAATGGACATAAATAAAATGTATGTATCATATGGAATGTAAATTACAGTACAATGGAAAGGTATAATTGCCTGACAAGCAATCTGTGTAGTGTAAGCGTCTAGACGTCAAGTACACAGGATCAGAAACTATGGCCTCCGAATAAATGTCTCCGGATGCTGAACTAAACATCACCAACATTCTCGAAATCAGTAAGATAGCTAAAAAATACTACCCTTTCGTCTAATTTGGACACAGGGCCAAAACGGTAATTTTGGGCTAAAGCGGGATCCACATGTGACCCACTTTGCACCAAAATGCGTGCCAAGGGTAAAGGTCTCTAAATGGGATAAATAATAGGTCAAAAAATTCTAAACGTCAATACGAACTCAACGGTATGTCCAATTTTAGATTTCGGTGAGCCGAACACAATTTTGCCCTTAAAGTCAACCGTGGGGCCCGCAAATAGGCGGCTTGGTCAACTGTCTCATAACCGCGTGAAACTTGGGTTACAGGACCAGCATGATACCACGAATCCAATGGGGTAAGTTTCGTCATATTTCGACGAGCGTACACAAAAGGTGCGGTGTTTTGCAAAAGTTGTAATACGGGGACTTTTTACGGATACAGGTTGATTCTGACGCGCACACACGTACAAATCAGTTTCCGCAAAAGCCCATACGTCAGGACATACCATACGCGTCTTTTGGTGCAATTGGTATGCGATGGGGCGGTCCCATTAGGCGGGGCACGCTTCGTATCACAATTTCTAAAGTTTAAAAAATAATTTTTTATGATTTTCAACCAAATTTATCTCTGTATTTAACACAAAATAAAATAATCTAATTAACAGGTAATAATCTTGGTTATATGGACTTCATATAGCAAAAAGTAGATTTAAATTTGGATGTCTGTGGTGGGAGATAACAGCCCCTAAACACAGGTAATTTAACATTTCATAATAGTTTAAAATATATGGTTTTTCCTCAACTTGGTTTCGATTTCTACCTAGTGTTTAACGCTGTTCGATGGAAACTAATTTACAGAGTTAAGAGGGGGATATGTTTTGATCATACCGATGAAGACGGATCCAAAAATGATCGAGAGATGGGACGGAAAACTGCACGTGAAACAAGGGTCGTCGTTGTCGTTTTTGCTGCGGCGCTTGCGCGGTCGCGCGGACGTGGCCGGCGGTGCTCCGGTGGCTGCGCGGTGGCGGCGCTGAGTTGTTGTGGTCGGTGTCGTTAAGGTGGATAATTCAGCTGCTAGGGTTTAGGGTTTTGAATTATATGGTATATAGGTATATATAGCGAAGGAGGCGTGCGGGTTGTCGACGCGGTAGTCTGGGCCGTGGGGTCACTGTGCTCACGGGATTAGTTAAGTTGCAGGTTGCTATTAGCTTAGTGCTTGAGTTGGGTTTGACTTGTTTTATGTTTTTCTTTTCTTTTCTTTCTTTTAATTTCTTTTTCTTTTATTACTACTACTGCTATTACTAATATTATTACTATTATTATCACTAGGATTGTTATTATTATTATTACTATGATTATTATTATTATATTTAATAACTATACATTATTTACATATATATTTGAGGTATAAAAAAACATTTGTTCCCAAAATAAATTCTAAAAAAATCTATCCCTCTTCTTCAACGATTCCTAAAATAAAAATAATAGTCTTTGTGCAATAATTCTAAATGAGTATTTACCTAGTAATTAATTTAATAATTTTTTATTTTCAAATTTAACTAAGAAATAATATAATTAAACTAAATGATTAATCAGATTACTATAATATTTAAAAATTTTAGGTTTTTATATTCTATCCAACTTATAAAAATTTCGTCCTCGAAATTAAAACTAAGCCACGATAGAAAATTAAGGATGGTATATGGTAGAAATGAACGAGGTAAATTCATACCTTGATCTACGAACAGATATGAAAAACGTTTGCGCATGTCGTCCTCGCACTCCCAAGTGGATTCTCCTGGCACACAATGCTTCCATGCTACGCGGACCAAGGGAATAGACTGATTTCTCAATACTTTCTCTCGACGGTCAAGGATCCCCACAGGTTGCTCTTGGTATGACAAGATCGACACAATTATGATCTCAGAGTGATCGAGAACATGACTACTATCTGCCACATATCGCCTAAGTTGCGACACGTGGAATACATCATGCACTCCCTCGATTGAAGGCGGTAGTGCCAGTCGATACGCCATTTCTCCTACTCGCTCTAACACGTCAAATGGTCCAATGTACCTTGGGCTTAACTTGCCACGCCCTCCGAATCGAATAGTGCCTCTAGTAGGTGATATCCTCAAGAAGACATGATCGCCTTCTTTAAACTCCAAGGGACGACGATGAAGGTCTGCCCACTGCTTATGTCTGTCTTGCACTGCTCGCAGGTGCCCTTGTATCTTCTTCACTGTCTCTACGGTGTTAACTACCAACTCTAGTCCCAGAATCTGACGTTCTCCCATGTCACTCCAACACACGGAAGACCAACACTTTCTTCCATACAATGCTTCAAACAGAGCCATCTGGATGCTCGCTTGATATCTATTGTTGTAAGAAAACTCCACAAGATGTAGGTGGTCCTCCCATGATCCTCCAAAGTCCAACATACAAGCCCTCAATATATCCTCCAATGTCTGAATAGTATGTTCGGACTGCCCATCTGTCTGCGGGTGGTAAGATGTACTGAACTTCAGACGAGCCCCAAGACTCTCCTGCATGCTTCTCCAAAAGTTAGATATAAAACGTGAATCACTGTCTGACACAATGCTGACCGAAATATCATGCAACCTCACGATCTGCCTCATATATAAGTCAGCCAAAGCTTCTGTAGACTAGCCAACTCTAAAAGGCAAGAAATGTGCGAACTTGGTGAGTCGATCCACTATTACCCATACAATATCTCTCCCACTTTGACTCTTGGGAAAACCCGTGACGAAGTCCATAGTGATGTGCTCCTACTTATACTCAGGAATTGAAAGTGGTTGCAGTAGCCCTACTGTTCTCTGATGCTCCGCCTTCACCTGCTGGCATACTAGACATTTGGCTACAAAGCGAGCTATCTCTCTTTTCATCCGATGATACCAAAAGTGCTATCCTAAGTCACGGTATATCTTGGTGCCTCCAGGATGAATAAAATATATCAAACTATGAGCTTCTTCCATCATCTCCTGTTAAATTTCTCTATTGGGAATATATAGACGATCACCACATCGCAATGTCCTGTCCCCATGGATGCGCAATCCCGTCTACTCTCCGGCCTCTGTCCTTTCTTTCAGTCTCCTGAATCTAGCATCCGTAGGCAAAGCTGTCTTGATCCTCTCTACTAGTGATGACTGTACTTGCAAGTTGGCTAATGTCCTATCTGCTCTGGGTAATACCACTTCTATGCTCAGTTCTTGTAAGTCCTCCAATAACTCCCTTTGTGTCATCAAGAAGTAAGCTGCTGGTTTTCGGCTTAACACGTCTGCTACTACGTTAGCCTTGCCTGGGTGATAATATAGCTCTATCTCAAAGTCCTTCATCAACTCAAGCCACCGACGTTGCCTCATATTTAGCTCCTTCTACGTGAAGACATACTTGAGGCTTTTGAGGTCTGTATATATCTCCACTCATTCCCCATATTGGTAATATCTCCATAGCTTCAGGGCAAAAATAACGGCTACAAGCTCCAAGTCATGAGTTAGATAATTCTTCTCATGTACTCGTAACTTTCTAGATGCATATGCAATCACCTTGCCATGCTGCATCAACACACATCCCAAGCCTTTTTCCGATGCTTCATTATAAATCACATAACCTTCTGATCCTGATAGAATAGTCAATACTGGCGCTGTGGTCAGTTGCTTCTTCAACTCATCGAAAGCGGCTTGACACTTGTCGGTCCATACGAACTCTTGATCTTTGCACGTCAACCGAGTCATAGGCGCTCTATCCTTAAGAAGTTCTCCATGAATCGTTGGTAATATCCCGCAAGTCCAAGGAAACTCCTCACCTCCGATGCTGATTTAGGAACGGGCCATGTCTCGACTGTCGAGATTTTCTCTAGATCAACAGAAATACCATCTCCCGTAACGACGTGCCCAAGAAACGAGACTTTGTCCAAGAAAAACTCATATTTACTGAGCTTCACATATAACTGCTCTCTCCTAAAGGTCTCTAGGACAATCCATAGGTGCTTCTCGTGCTCCTCGTAGCTCTTTGAATAGACAAGTATGTCATCTATGAAGATGACCACGAACTGGTCCAAATACTGATGGAATACCCGGTTCATTAAGTCCATAAAGATAGCTAGAGCATTGGTTAATCCAAATGGCATGACCAGAAACTCGTAGTGTCCATATCTTGTTCTGAATGTGGTCTTCGGGATATCCTACTTCCGTACCTTCACCTAGTGATATCCCGATCTCAAGTCTATCTTCGAGAATACCTTGGCTCCACTATACTGATCAAATATGTCATCAATGCGTGGCAATGGGTATTTATTCTTCATGGTCACTGTATTTAAGGCTCTGTAGTCGATGCACATACGCACTGACCTATCCTTCTTTGGTACAAACAATACTGGTGCTCCCTAGGGTGATGCACTTGGCTGGATGAAACCTTTCTCCTTTAATTCTTTCAGCTGTGCATTTAGCTCATCCATCTCCTTCTTCGACAATCTATAAACATTCGACGCTATGGGTGCCGCTCCTCGTGTCAATTCAATCGAGAATTCTACATCTCTGTCCAGAGGTAGTCCTGGCAATTCCTCTGGAAAGACGTCTTGGAACTCTGAAATAATGGGGTGATAAATAACGTCGTCCATAGCAAGCTGAACACCATCAAGGGCTTCTGTGGATTCTCGTGCAAACTCAAGTTTCGGCTAGCCTGGTACCTTAAAAAGAATGCTTCCTCCAAAATAGTTGAAGAAAGCGTGGTACTTGCTTAGCCAGTCCATCCCAAGCATAATATCAAAATTTGGCATAGAAAGGACTAAGAGTCGGGCATTCATCTCTCTGCGATGAATCACTACAGGACAAGATCTATAAATCCGACTAATAGGTACAACTCCTCCGTCGATGAGAATTCTAACACAACTAGGTAAAGGTGTAGTGGAAATATTGTGTTTGGCAATAAAATTAGCAGATATGAACTAGTGGGTGGCTCCCATATCAAATAATGTCACAGCAGGAAAAATAAAAGCATGAGTAATACTTGCTATAACATCAATCTCCTGATTCATGTCATCCACTTCTAGTACAAAAGCTTGTCCATTCCTTTGTGGTAGTCCATGACTGGCCCTCGTGAACTGATCCTCCTGAGTAGGTAGCGGTGGTCCTCACTGAAATACTTCTGCTGCTGGGGGTCGAGGTGCTCCTGGTCTAGTTATCTGCTGAACTGGCTTTGGTGCTGGAAGTGCTAGCCTCTGTATTGGCGGTGGAAGCGTTAATGCCTGCTGCATTGGACGGTCTCTCACCAAATACTGTCCGAAACCACACCTCATACATTGTCCTAAACGAGTTCGATAGTCTCTCTAAATGTGTTCGTGTTTCCAATAATAACTATATTGGGGCTTCTCCGAAATCTGGTACGATCCTGCTATGTGCTGATGTTGTTGTTGTTGTGCCAAAGGATGTCTGATAGGCCCTACTTGTTGTGTCCTTACTGATCCCTGTTATGCCTTCAGTTGACCTCCCTTTCCCTTGCTGATGGTCTCTTGTAACCTAGCTTCTGTCAATAATTTGGCATAAGAGATCCGAGACTGTGAGCTAGTGTAGTGTTGGAGCTCCAAAGTCAGTCCTCGGTGAAACCTCTTAGCCTTCTACAAGTTATTCGATATCAGGGCAATGCCATATTTACTGAGGCGACTAAACTCTGCATCATACTCATCAACGATCTTATTCCCCTGCTCCAGATGGAGGAACTGATCATACAACACATCCCTTATAGTGTCTAGGAAGTACTTTCTCTCAAAGCACTCCAAGAATTGTTCCCAAGTCTGGCGCGTACCCAACTGGCGCTCCATTGATTCCCACCAGAGATAAGCATTTCCATCTAGTTGGGTCCTTACACTTGTCATCTATAGATCTATAGGCAGCTGTGATGCTTCTAACAACTTATGGGTATAGGTAATCCAATTTGTGGTCTCCTCTGGGGTCTCAGTGCCTTTATACGGCTTGGGACCCATCTGTGCAAAGTCCTTGACTGAACCAACTCGAGCTCGTGGTACTGGAACCAGTACCTGGGCTGGTACAGGTGCCTGTGCAGCCATTATCTCAAGTTTTGCCAGAAATTCTTGCCTCTACTCCGCCGCTTGCTACCTCTGCTCTTCAGCTAGTGCGGCCTCCTGCTGTCTCTGTTCCTGTATCATTATTTGGAAGAATTGGAATAGCTGTGTCTGGCCATCCTGTGGTGTCGCTGAAGCTGGAAAAGTCCTATTAGGCGATACGGAAAGATCAGATGGAACTGGATTGTGAGTCTGTCCATCCGGCCCCAGAAGTCTAGGAGTCGTTGGGGCCTCTCCTCGAGTTTGGTCGTTGACTCCTGAAGGTGTGTCGCCTCCGGTGGCAGTATATCCACTATGCAAATCCATCTGTCACGACCCGCACCCGGTTTAGGGGCACGAGTGCGTGGGTACGTCCAGCCTACGCCGCAGCATCGGCGGTAGAACGCTGTCAAGGTCTTGATACTATCTAGCTAATGTCACACAAACATCCAAACTCCATAAGGAGGCACGGATGACACAAATAAACGAGCATATACTCAATCACAGGATTACAGCACGATAAGATAACGAACAGAAATTAATACAACACAAATCCAGAATATAATCTGACTCAACAATATCCAAGTCTCATCAAAAATGCCGGAGACAAATCCGGTACCAAATAGTCTACTTAAAGAATAACTAAAAAATAGAAATTTCTGGCTAGTCCTCCCGGAATCACAACTAGACTACCAAGTCTGCAACTACTCACCATATGGTCCATAAAGTGTCGGACAGCGGTCCTCTAAGGCATAGTCTGGAAAAATGTTTCCAGTCAGGAAGGAGCAAAGCACAATCTCAAATAACAGTTCCATTTAATTGATAAGGACTATAAAGTAATAAACATGTCATGCTAGCTACTGAGAAGACAGTGAAATAAATGTAATGGCAATTAAAGAGAGACAGGCAATGTAAAGAGACATGCAAAATAGGCAATGTGATATAGTCAGTGCATAAAGAAATGGAAAGAACAAGGTACAGTATCATATACGGGTGATGTAGTATATGATTTAAATTAGGGAACCATAATCTATTCTAAGTGTTTGAAATAGTAGTTTCGAAATATGACCGGCTTGGGAACATGTACGATAGCTATAGGGCCTGGCTAATCATGGGTGAAGAGCATGATTAACACTTACAATTTCTACACTGCAATAAGAGGTTATGATCACATTTCTTACTAACTACTTCCCCGCCCCCAACTAGTACTGTGGATCCAACCATGACACGTCACGATACACGAGCAAGTCCAGTTTATCATGTACGATGTCTAATATACATGTCGTGTATAATGTCAATACGATAATCAAGATAATATCTCATGACTGCAGATCCAAGCTATACTAGTCCGTGTAACACAGTGTCAAGGATTCAGTTATAACATTTCAAGATTATTAAATTTATAGAAATTATCAAGAAATTGGAAATTATCAGAGAATGTACTTGCCTTGGTTCCTTAGCTGGTATTTATGGATGTCCTGTTCCAGAGTATCCCCTGGGTAAAGCAACAGTCCTATAGACATGACACAATATAACATTTGTATCAGATGCTACCCTAACACACAGAAGAAATATACTGGCCTCAGGGCTATGCCAGGCAGGGCACTAGTCAACTAGGGTCATCTAGTAGGGATACATATTTATTCATTTATACCAAAATACGTTTGTATTAAACATACCCATACAAAATATATATACACATATATATTCCAATTAGATATATTGAAAATATACTAAGTATATATATATATACATATACCAAATTACATATTTATACAATATATATACGTATTTACATGTATATCAGTTATAATATATACATATACAATATATCAATTAAGTACATATATACAATAGAATTTTAATAATACCTTTATATACTTATACATATATTAAACATTAAATAAATACTGTACATATACATATATTAGACATTAATTAAAATAATACTCTACACATATACCTACACATTGATTAAATATATATACAATCATATATACATTACATTAGATATATATATATATATATATTCATACATATATATATACATATATATATATATATATATATATAAAGAAGGAAAGGGGAGGATCTTACTGGTCGGCTGGCCGGAAAGATCGCCGGAGTACAGGGAGGAGGAGCTCGGCAGGGAGGAGCAGCCGCGGGAAATGGGGAGTTGTCCGGCGGAGCAGGGAGCAAGGGGGGTTGGCAGCCGGGCCGCTGGGCCAGACGGGCCGGGAAGGAGTAAGCAGCAGGGACCGGAGTCGGCCGGAGTTCAGTGCAGCGCCGGAGGGAGAACGCAGAGGGGGTTGCTCCGGGGTCGGCTCGACGGGGAACTCGAGCGCGTGGAGGAGCAGCCGGAGTGCAGGGGCCGCTGACCGGAATGCAGCAGGGGGTAGCCGCGGCAGTCGTTGGCCGCTGGAGATACCCAGGGAGTCGGGGAGAACTCACCGCCGGAGAAAGGAGGACAGTGCGGGCGGAGGGGATGCAGATGCCGACAGTGGTGGTGGTGTATGGGCAGCGAGAGGGGAGCAATGGTGGTCGGCTGCAGGGTGCAGCGAGATCCGGCCGACCGGAGTTCGGCAGAAGGTAGCGCCGCCGGGGAGAATGGAGGGAGGATGGATGGATGGATGGATGGAGTGGGGAGCAGCCGGAGGGGTCGGCCGAGCAGTCGGAGGGGTCCGCCGGGAGAGTTGGCCGCTGGGTGTTAGATGGAGATGGCGTTGGGAGCAGCGACCGTGGTACGTCGGAGTGCAGGAGCCCACCGGAAACTGAACAGTATGGGGGGGGATGATAAATAGTGTTCCCCCCTACCTAATTTCAAAATCAAAATCAAAATAAAAGAAAAAGAAGAAAAAGGAAGGAAAGAGAAGGAGAAAGGAAGAAGGAGAAGAAAAAGAATGGAGGAAATTTACATACGTAGGAGAGAGGGAGGAGGCTTGTGAGGTGGGGGAAAACCTAGGTTGTCTAGGGATTAGGGTTTGATGTAGACATTAAATAGTAAAAGGGTGAGAGGGTGTGATGGAGGGTGGTGATTGAACCCTTAGAATGAGTGGCTCAGATTTGACATGGAGAGAAAATAATTCATGGGGGATGAGGGTGAGAGATTTAATTAAAATTAATAGGGCTCCCTCATTGGTTTAAACAAATGGGTGTTGACACCAAAAATGCAAATTTGCAAATTAACCCCCTTAAATTTGGGTATTTGCACAGACGCATAAAATGATAAAAATTTGGCGGGCGATTCGGTGTCCGGTATTTTGTATGGTCAAGGGGCGCTGTAAGTTTGGTATGGGCTCAATTAGCAGGGCACTGGAATTAAATTGGAATTTCAGAATCAGATAAAATGGTATCCTCAATTTAATTAGAAATAAATGTAAGTTGTGTTCTAAAATTAATTAGGAGTACATGGGGCCAAAATCAGGTCAGGTCATCAATACCAATAATGAAGAAGACTCAGAACAGAATATTATCCTAATTTGGGCCGCACGAAAAATAGGTCAAGATTGTCTCCAATTTTAATTGGAAAGCACAACGATACAAAATAGGAATTTATTAAATAACGTCCGCGACGATCTTTGTGCGGCTAGAAACAAGGTACAGAGAGCATAATTATGAGTTACAAAAATAGCAGAATAGAAGGCGGGCATGTCTAGGACAAGATTGTAAAATTTGTTGGAAGACAAAAGTCTGGATAGTGCTCCAAATATCGAAGCAAAGGCAACGCGCAATAATATTAAATAAAATACGGTAATTAATTACAAATTCCAAGAATTAAATTCTAAATAAATCAATCAAATACAGAATTCCACAATTTGAACAGGTCTTCATCTACTGGCTTCTAGGTCAAGTCTGCTAGCTCAAATAAATGGACACTGCATATAATATTATATTTAAATTAAATATCACACATTTAAATCAAATATACTATCATGCAATTAATTTAATTGTAACTACCATAATATTAAATATTGTAAAAAGTCAAAAATACCCCTATTTTTGGAATGTAGTAGTGACACCATCTCTCTGCAAGAGGTGGACGAAACGATTATGAGGAGTACAGGAATCAAACATGATGCAAGCAGCTAAATAAGAAAGTTGGAAGGGAAGATGAGTTTTAGTCAAGCGTGGATGAGATCCTATACTCTATTCCTATATGCAAGCTTGTTCGGTACAGTAACATAGCCGATACAATATATTCGTTGACCTGCATAGCCACCACAAAAACATGTCACGCCCCAATCCCAAAATACGTAGGACTAGGAATATGCAACATGCCAGCCGTATGTATACGAAACTCCAATATGTTAGAAGATCATAACACAAACGTACACTGTACATGAATATCAAATCAATATGGTAATATACTATCAACACAAGTCATACGCAATCTATATTTTATCTACAACATAAATAAAGAAATAGGAATAAATAACTGAATCTCAAATATAAAGTATCAAAGAATGATAGTCGGGTGGAGACAAATCCACTGCCAATCGACTATACTAAAACTAAATGAGAGAAGAGATCAAACTCTAATATAAGATAAATGTCAATAAAGGAAACAGCAACTAGAATATCTATCAGCTGCGATGAATCAAAGGTACTCTGAGGTAAGACCTCCTCAGTCTGGTATGAAACATCAGGTCCGGGTCCGTACTCCTGTGGATAATCCTGCACGTCTATACCTGGAAAGGTACCAGGTCCTCAGAGGGACATAACAAGATACATAGAAGCATGTCAATAAAGTACTAAAAATAAACATCTAATGGGTCGTCTAACCATCTATGTAAATGCACTTTGAGAATAACTTTCCAACACGTGGGCTATCTGGCTAAAATGGGATTGGCATGATTCTCTCAGAGATTTAGGGACCTAAAAAGCATGATGTCTTTTGAACGTCAGAGGCCGCCTGATAATAATAATATATATAGTGGTCATCATGACCGCGTATCTCCGACGGAGTGTAAAGGTTACACAAGAAAAGTGCAAAGGAGCCCAAACGCCTTACTTGTTGTTCTCCCCACCACATGCTCTAAGCATGTCACATCCATGACACGATGATACGTCTAAATAACTGCCAGGTCTTCTAGCATGCAATTTCTATTAGCAGTTATCCATATCCGCCGTACGTCTTAAACGTACCAGTGGCCAACCGAGTACGCAAGTCCTTGTCCTACATGAGACTCACACTCGTGTAATAACAGTGTCATGGCCAATGAAACAAAAGAATGCCTCATGATAATGGGGTGGTCTCATAAACTAGGTCAACATGCATATATATAAAAAAAATAGAATATGACGTCGCCGTCGTTGCACCCAAGTTATTCTTGGATGCGCAGTTTATATAGAAGTTAAAATATATGAACTAAATGGACAGAAATAAAGTAAATGCATCATATAGAATGTAAATCACTGTACAATGGCAAGGTATACTTGCCTGACAAGCAATCTGTGTAGTATAAGCGTCCAGACGTCAATTACACAGGATCAGAAACTATGGCCTCCGAATAAACGTCTCCGGATGCTGAAATAAACATCATCAACATTCCCGGAATCAGCGAGATAACTAAAAAGTACTACCCTTTCATCCAATTTGGATACAGGGGCAAAACTGTAATTTCGGGACAAAGTGGGGTCAACATGTGAACCACTTTGCACCAAAATGCGTGTCAAGGGTAAAGGTCTCTAAATGGGACAAATTATAGGTCAAACAAATTCTAAACATTAGTACGAACTCAACGATATATCCAATTTTGGATTTCGGTGAGCCAAACACAATTTTGCCCTTAAAGTCAACCGTGGGTCTCACAAATAGGCGACTTGGTCAACTATCTCGGAACCATGTGAAACTTGGGTCACAGGACCAGCGTGATACCATGAATCCAATGGCAAAAGTTTTATCACATTCCGACGAGCATACACAAAATGGTGCGGTATTTTACAAAAGTCATGATACGGGGACTTTTTACCGATACGAGTTGATTTTGGCACGCATACACGTCCAAATCAGTTTCCGTTAAAGCCCACATGTCAGGATATATCATACGCGCCTTTTGGTACAATTGGTACGCGACGGGGCAGTCTCGTTTGGCGAGACGCGCTCCGTATCCCAATTTCTAAAGTTTAAAAAACTAATTTTTTATGATTTTTAACCCAATGTATCTCTGCATTTAACACAAAATAAAATAATCTAATTAACAGGAAATGATCTCGGTTATATGGAATTTATATAGCAAAAAGTAGATTTAAATTTGGATGTCTGTGGAGGGAGATAACAGCCTCTAAACACGGGTAGTTGAACAGTTCATAACAATTTAAAATATGTAGTTTTTCCTCAACTTGGCTTCGATTTCTACCTAGTGTTTAATGCTGTTCGATGGAAACTAATTAACAGAGTTGAGAGGGGGATAGGTTATGATCATACCGGTGAAGACGGATCCAAAAATTGTCGAAAGATCGGACGGGAAATTGCGCGTGAAATAGGGGTTGTCGTTGTCGTTTCTGCTACGGTGCTTGCGCAGTCGCGTAGACGTTGCCGACGGTGCTCCGGTGACTGCGCGGTGGCAGCGCTGGGTTGCGGTGGTCGGCGTCGTGGAGGTGGAGAAGTCAGCAGCTAGGGTTTAGGGTTTTGAATCATATGGTATATAGGTATATATAGCGAAGGAGGCGTACGGGTTGTCGACATGGTAGTCTGGGCCGCGGGGTCACTGTGCTCATTGGATTAGTTAAGTTGCAGGCTGCTGTTAGCTTAGGGCTTGAGTTGGGTTTGACTTGTTTTAATTTTTTTTCTTTCTTTTACTTTATTTTTCTTTTATTACTACTACTACTACTACTACTATTACTAATATTATTACTATTATTATTACTAGGATTGTTATTATTATTATTACTATAATTATTAATATTATATTTAATAACTATACATTATTTACATATATATTTAAGGTATAAAAAAAACATTTGTTCCCAAAATAAATTCTATAAAAATCTATCCCTCCTCTTCAACGATTCCTTAAATAAAAATAATAATTTTGTGCAACAATTCTAAATGAGTATTTACTTAGTAATTAATTCAATAAATTTTTATTCTCAAATTTAACTAAGAAATAATATAATTAAACTAAATGATTAATTAGATTACTATAATATTTAAAATTTGGGGGTTTTACAAATATGATAATTATAATAGAAATTTATGGAGAAATAGGGATTATACCTATTAAGAGATAATTTTCCAATGAACTCTTCTAAATGGACACAAGGGGACACAAGCTCCTAGAATTTCCACCCCTTGGTGTCCCTTACAACCTCCAAGCTCCTAGGCCTCCTTGGGAATGAGTTGGAAAAGGGATTTGAGTGGATTAATTAAGGTTTGCTCTTAATTTGGGGAAATTTTAGGGATTAACAAATTAGGAAAGAGAATGGAGCTATTAATGAATAATGTAGCTTATATAGTCATCATAATAGGGCCGACCACCTCCTCTTAGGTTTAGGGTTAGGTTTAGGGACGGGTAATATGACTTAAAATTACATTCCTTTCTCTCATTAATAGGATCTAATTAAACCATATGAAAGAATATTCCATCCTTGAGTCTAATTAATCATTCTAGCTAGTTAGGCTCACTAACTCTAATTCTATTGCTAACTAAATATTGCTAACACAAACTAATTTCTACTCAATTGGGTCATGAACCAAAATGAGGCACTAATTAACCAACTAATCACATAGTCTATTCTAATTAGCTAGCACACAACCAATATATATTATAATAAATATTATATTACTAATATAATTATCAAATAATTATTAAAATAACAAAAATATCCCTTTTTTGGAATTAGGTGGTTACATGCATCATCGCATAGTGCTTGCGCGCATATGTTGCGCTCATTTTATGCACAAGTTTTGTGTGAGTTGCTAGTATGGGTACAAGCACGGGCGCACAAGCGAGCTATATACGGCTTTGTGCGTCTATGCGTAGTTATGCTCGTATGCGCGTTTACGTGTATGCGCGCATGCGCTGCTTAACTACTATGCGCTTATGCGCATAAGTTGTTGTGATGCTGGCTTATACTCACAGGAGCGGCTATTGTTTGTGTTGCTTTGCGCATATGCGCAGAGAGCATGGTTGGCGCATGATCCCGCTGATTATGGGATTTGAATGATTAAGGAAATATTAAGTTAATTAATCAGATCTGATTTTTGTGGTATTTGAATTTAATTCATTCCTATCATTTCGTAATTGGTTGGCGGCCAGGATTAGGGTTAGGGTTTCCACAGTACTCTATAAATACTCTCTGCGTACCTCCTTTGAGAACTTACTTCAAAATTAAGAGACGGAGAAAGAATCATCATGTTGCCACTATTGGAGTTTAGGAGTTCGTAAGAGTTCAAGACAGAGGTGACAACGAGCATTCTATTAGTTCTTCTCAGAACTTGATGGTTCCTGAAAAAAGATCGTATGGGCAAAATCTTGCTTTAAGCAACGGTGATCTTCATCACCCCAGCAAGCGTTGTTCATATCTTCCTTTTCTACTTCTCTTCTGCTAAGTTGTATTTTATTTTTTGTTTTTGCAACTGCGTTTGCGAGAAAGAATATGAATTTGATTTGTAAGTTTGTATTCTAGAAGTTGTATCGAGAAATATAGTATATTGTTCTTCGTTGGAACCAAGTTCTTTAGAGGGCAAACTCGTTTGCGTAAACGTCTAAGTCTTAACTACAATTTTAGGATCAAGTAGAGGGTAGACTGTAAAGTTTATGAGAACCTCTATTCCTGTCTCTCTTATTCCATCTTTTGATTAAGCCTCGGAAGTAACAATCTCAAAGCAAGATCTGAGTAAGATGGAGAACAATAGTGCAAGTCTTCTCGAGACAAGTTTTTAAAAACTTGAGAAGTTTGACGGTGAGCATTACAACATCTAGAAGAGAAAGGTCAGTATAAATCTTCAAATCGTGAACATTAATTATGTATTGACAGAACCTGAGCCTACTATTTTAGATGATGCTCGGAGGATTGCTGGGGTGACTACTCTACAGACGAAGTGGAGGAGAGACAACAACCTCTGTAAACTACTGATTTTGAACTCCATGGAAGATTATATGGCAAAGTCATACATCAAGATGGTCCATACAAAGGACGTCTGGAGTCTCTAGACAAGCACAACAAAGCTGATGTAAACAAAAATAAGATCTATGTGACACAAAAGTGCTAGAAGATGCGATTTGAGGATGACAAGACGATGTTACCTCAAGTCAAGGAATTTCTCAAGTTACAATAAAAACTTGAGGATTATCGCTGTAACGACCCGTTTCGCTCAATCTGAAGAGCTGATTCAAATGGCGTAAGTACGATGACCTATCCTACCTTGCTAATCGAGATAACACGCTTGATTCAAGGGCATCAGACTTGGCCCTTCAGGAGAAGTTCAGGCTTAGCCTTTCAAAGGCGCATTCGGAGTCTCGCTTGGCCGATACGATTCATCGCTAAGGTATGTAGCTCCAATGAACATGTCTTTGCTTGACCTTCACACTTAACAATTGAACAATACATGCTAGTCGCTAGACGGAATCACAATATTGCATGCTAATAAAATAATTCAACGCACCTAGCTAAGGGAATAATCCCATCTTGTATTACTTGTATAGAATAAAGAAAATACATAGAATCATAGTTAAATTCTCGTATTGCACCTTCAATCTTGTGCAAGTTGTACTTCTTATATTTCAAGTAGAATTTTTACATAATCAAGCATATTACTTTACCTTCATGTATGCCATGCTTGTCACGTAGTTTTATGCTACGGTCAAATAACACGAAATATGTGTTGATTTACCTAGTTTTTTCGAAAGACTATCGAATAGTCGTTCCGTACAAGTCTGAACCTGAAAGTATTCGAGACCGTTAGGTCACCAAGGCAATTACTGAACTAGGGGACTGCAACATGACAAGTTAAGCAAGAACATAATCAGACAGCTCGAGGAGCAATACTCGTTCAGGACAAGTACATGATGGCTCGGGGAGTAGATAAATTTGTGAACAAGATCAAGATTTGAACAAGTATATGACAAAAGATCTGGAAGACTAGAGACTTGTATGGTCAGGAATAACTTGTGCACAAGGTTTCATAGTTTCTTCGTATGGTAAACCGGGGCACCGGGGCCGATCCAATCTGGACGGAACATCATGATAGTCGCATGCTTCAAACAGGATAGCGTGTAGCGGGGCTCGCTACCTTCGTTGCACACCATTTCCATCCCGAGACATAACTCATCCACTATGCCACCATGCCAGTGACCTTCATATATATTAAGGGTCTCGTTAGAGACAATTCGCGTATGAGTTATTGGAACTTGGACAAGTAACGAATGCACGGCACTTAGTGTACAGGTCGTTAATTGAACCAAGTAATGGATACACGGCACATATGAATGTGTACTGAATGAAAGCATGATACTCTATTCAGTTCATGTGTAATATATCTAAGGCAAAGACACGTTCAAGGCACTTCGAGTTTCATATGTGGTCTTTTGATTCATTATATAATTGCTTGGTTAACTTGATTCATCTTTAGGCAGGGAAGGACGAATGATAAGTTGGTAAATCATGTCATATTACTCATATCTTATACAATAATTGATATCTGCAACACGAGATAGGATTCATATCGCATGCCAAAAAACTAATCCTAAGGCAAGACTAGAAAGACAATAAGATAGATGGTGCATATAACTAAATGAACGTGTTTGGTTTTGTTGAGTGGCCGAGAAGCATCCCCACCAGTGTATTCAATGTACTGATATTCCACCAGATTGCTTGCAGGATGTGCGAGAACCTCGTATGGTGAGAAGTTTTCCTTCGTGCGCGCTAAGGCGTAGATCTAACCCTGGAGCCTTGGAGGGTTGCGGCTGGAGCTGAAGCATATATACATGATGAAATATATTAGAACATCGTCTATCAGGTTATCTCCAGTCGTAAGTCGCTTGGCACGCTTTTTATTATTTGAGATAGAGTGCATGAGCAATTTTTAATCTCGGCCTAGCGCCGCTTTTAATCCTTATTCAATATCAATAAAGTAAACTATTTTCCTATATACTTGTGTTGTTCAAATTTTTGTTGCATTGGGACCATTTGTACGACTCTGTGGCTTAGAATTTCATAGACCATTTCAGGTACTTGCCTTGCGCGAGCGCAACTTAGGCTCGTACGATATCACGCCAATGCGAGGACGTTTGGTCCTGCCGGACCGGGATATGATATTTTGGTATCAGAGCATAGCTTTACATCCTTTTCCCTTGTGTCGATGCTCCCAGCTTTGAACTTCATTTGTGGGTTTTATTACAGATACTCTCTGTTATTATCCTGGGGATTTCCATACAATAAGTCTAAATATTTTCAAAAGTGCATGCGAATATTTTGTTGGACGTGATAAATATATGAAGGCCTTTGTGCCGAATTATGTCAGACTTGAGTTAAGTAGACTCGTGCTAGAGTTATCATGTTATGTGCGAGCAAGAATACCCCTACGCTAATACTAGCATATTAGTATGGGAGATTAGAATATCGTTCGGACGAGATAGCTATGTACACAATATTTTGTCTAAGTCGTGCTGAGAAATTGCACACCTAGACACTTTGTGCGAGCAAGATTGGATATTATTCGGATAAGGATAAGTCAAACTCGGAATAGAAATCAATAGAGACATTATTCAATTATCGCTGTGGTGAATATAAGATATCGTGCTTAGATTTTGAGGAATGGTTCGGTCTGTTATATGTGTCGATAAGTTTGAATCAAATATGGTTTGTGTGGATGAAAAGGGATAGAGGTAAATACGAGACTAAGATTATTAAAACAGATGCAAAGAGATCGTGCATGAGTTTTAAGGAAACAATTGGATGGACATATGGGTGAACGATACGAACATGATTAAGGATTTATTCGGATGAGTTGACCTCTGAGTGGTGTATGCGATAGCATCGGGGACGAATAAGCGATTTGAGGATAGAGTGAGTGTCACCCTCACTTTTCCAGCTAGAGGTAATTTAGTAATTTGACATGGGTATTTGATTTTATGATAATATTGAATATTTGTGTGATGATTGTATTAATTAAGTTGAGCTATGATTAGTGGACTTGTATAAACTAGTTATTAGAGACTTGTGTCATTTGTTAGTTAGTTAGAGAGACTAGCCAATATTAGACTTGACACATATGGACCTAGTTAGATTTGTCATGACAATTAGTGAGCCCAACTTGGACCCAAGCCAATTAGTTATTTCACTAATTAAATTAAAAAGAATTACTTTAATTATAATTAGTTAGATTCCAAAAATACACATCCTTATTTTTCTCATAATATATCATATAGGGGTATTTGGGACCTTAGCGTGTAGCTTGGGGAAGGAGGAAGGGTCGGCCACTTGAAGAGGGGCTCTGCTTCTCTCTCCTCCTTATTTCTATTTTATTTTGATCCAAATTCTATATCCCCAATTTTTTATTTTGCCTCCATTAATTTTCTGCAAAAATTTACCACCAATTATTTCTCAAATGTATCACTCTTGAGCCTTAGAGCTTGGAAAAGAAAGGAGCACAAGGAGGAGGAACTTTAGAGATAGAAATCGTGTCTAGATCATGTCCAAATTTATTTTTATTAGAAATCTATCTTCCAATTGATAATTACTAAATTTACCTCTCATTATGGATTCTTAATCATGCATTTGGCCATTAGGAATGACCCCATGGCATAGGGCTACCTATAGGAACAAGTTCTAGGCTATTTGTTTATGTATTAAGAATTCTATGTGATGATTTGTGCCAATTTTAGGGGAATTACGAATTTGACACATCAATTATGTGTCATGAGACCAATTAGATCTAATACTTTAGTTGTATATTGATGTTTATGATATGTACGTATGTGTAATGTGGTGTATTGGTAGTTTTGGCATCATAATTGAGGACGTATCGTGAGTATCCTAACGATACACCTTAGGTATTTGTTATATTGTTCATTAGGTACTAGTTTTGTATATATATATATATATATATATATATATATATATATATATATATATATAGTAGAATATATCTAAACTAATAGGGCATGTATGTTATAGTTGTTGTGTTTGGTGTTTACTGTTATCAAGAGAAGGAAGGAGGCAGTGAGGTATGATGGGTTGTTAGCAGTAGGACTGTGTGGTGTTGTTGTGTGCATCCTATGGTGAGGGGAGTCGGACACTGTGTTAAGGAGAAACTGTCACTATGACAGTGTTAAGTATTAGTGTGTTGTGTGTGTGTGTTTGAGAGAACTGTGAGCAGTAGAGTAGGGAGGGGGCAACTACCTATGTATTGTTAGTGTCTTTGTGAGATAAGGAGTGTATCATATGGGAGATAGAACTTGTTGTGGTATAGGTGTTAGAGCTAGGGGGTTTTAGCAGCAGTTGCTACTGCTAGTCTTGCTGTTTTTGTTGGGGTTTTAGTCGGGTTACCAGTAGAAGTCTGAACTGGAGATTCAATGTTGTATAAGTCATCGTGCTTTAGTATGAGATTAGATATCAATGAGAGAGGTCAATACCGGTGTGTGCCTCGAGTATACATTGGTGTGTGTTGATGGTAGCAATGCACTGCTATTAAAAACCTTAAACAGCAGCAGCTTGAATAAAGCCAAGCAAAACAAGCAAGTAGCAGTAGGTTGGGAGAACATCAGACCTGAGAATGACACATCAGTATCAGTATGTTCAGTTATGAACTGATTACTAATGGGGGGAGTCTGTTCAGCGAGATGGGGGGAGGGAAGGATGAAGTAGAGGGGTTGTATATGGGTATGAGGGTATAAGGACCAATTTGTGTATATAATTGGATGTTATGTTATGGTGTCAAGCTATTAAGACTTAGCTTGGATATCGTGTATCAGATTTCCTCTATATAGAGTGAGTTTTAGTAGGCAATGTGTGGTGGATGAGAGGATGTGTTTGTGTTTGCACAGAGCATTAGGTGCATTGGTTAAGTATAGGGTGCATGTATCATATCCAAGCAAGGTATATGTATACCCAGTATTGAACCAGTGTAAGGGTGTTAAGACAAACCTTTTATAACAACAGTGAAGTGAAGGTTGTATGAGGTATGTGTTAGATCCAATGTAGGTTTAAGTTGAGTGCCCTATTGTGGTGTAGGTAATGATACCTAGTATCAGTTATTAGGTAGAGGGTAGATACCAATGTAGGCATTGACGATACCAATAGGTATTCAAGATACCAAGTTTTAGTTAAGGTATTTATATACTAAGGTATTAGTGTATTAAATAAGTACTATGGTAATAATATATATATATATATATATATATATATATATATATATATATATATATATATATATATAAGTTTAAATAGCATATTGTGATATGTGGTATATTATATTAACTAGTACATATAGATAATAGGTAACTAGTATATGTTAGATTATATATATAGATATTTAGTGATATTAGCCAGTTGAACTAATATGGACCTAGAAACCTAGGTATTACCTAGTTTTGGCCTAGAATTGACAAGTTGACCCTAAAAGTCAACCTTTAACCTAGTTTGACTAGAGAAGCCTAGATTTGATCTAAAAATTATATTTTAACTTATTTTAACTTGTTTAATCCTTCATTGCACCCAAGTGACATGATATTTCTTATATAGGTCTGTGTGACACCAGCTCGGATATCTAGTTACCATTTTTGCTCAGGACCAGAGACGAGTATATTTCTCTATTAGTTTTTATTTCATAATAGTGTATATATCATATATTCCAGAACTGTATACTTGATTCTGACATAGTGGTTTCACGGGCTGGTACTATATGGATCATGTCAGGAGATGTTATCCCTTACCGTGTTTAGTGGGTACAACTTTATATGTATTTCATCGTATATATCGGGTATTGATTTAGTGTACTTCGTGTTCACACACAATTCGTGTTCAATGTGCCCATATTCTAGGGTGGTTGATGTGTTTGTATGATTATTGATAAAGAATTTGGGTTTTGGCCCTTCACTTGGACACGTACCATGAATATCACAAATACACACTATAAGTGTTAGATCAATTGACAATAGAATATATTTATTTAGGTATATAATGTATATATATATATATAATTCATTTGTGTGCATGTAGTTAAGTGTAGGAGTATACTGTGACACCATAGTGGTGTCAGTGAGTGTCTAGTTTGTGTAGTTAGGAGTTAAGTGTTGTGTGTGTGATATTGGTTCAATGAGGACTATGACTGGCAGTGTGTAGGGTGTTGTATGCATATGTGTGTAGGTTGTTAGTACGAGAGGATGAGTATCAGGAATCTAAACTCATGTGTGTGAAGTGAGTTAATAATGTATCATGGAGGGATATCTGATACTATATCCAGATATTAGGAGTATCAGTTACAGAGTAACTGAAGGCTATGCTCAGAATTTAGAAAAGATTGATAGTAACAGCAGTATGGGATAAGTTGGTTGGGTATGCTGCAAGAAGAATAAAGGGTCTCGGGTAACTATGCAACCTCTGCAAAATTGAGTGAGTGCTTTGCTTGGTCTATGTAAGCTACTGCACATTGGGGGCTGTGTACTGCTTGCGTAGTGCAAGCAGGCCTGCTGTGGTTAGGGGAAGTCTGCAGCGCCAAGGGGCTCGGGCTTGCTTGCTGTCCAGACAACAACTGTGACAACAACTGGTGGTAAGGGTGCAGTTAAGGGGGCGTATTAAATCTTTTATTAACTGATACTTAGATGTATAAGTAGGAATTAGAGGAGATTTGTGGTGTGTAAGGTTGTGTTGTCAGATAGTATAAGATGAGGTATGGGTTAGAGTTAAGGTATCAAGTATCATGTGTCATGATACTTGAAGTATTATAGGTAATAGTTAATGAGAGTATAGTGTTCTATTTAACACTTGGTTAGAGTATCCTAGTATGGGTATTAGGGATTACTATTAAGTTATATTATTAAAGTATTGTATACCATATATATATGTTAGTTAGGTTGATAGATACTATTAGTATATGTTAGTTATACATGATGAGCTAAGTACGATACATTAATTGTAGGCCAAGTTAATGTGTTGTTAATATTATATACCAAGTTAGATACTAGTACTAAGTTATAGTGTTGTATGGATTATATATTTGTGAGTAGATATTTTTATATATTAACTAGTATTAGTATATTAGTTATACAAGTTTAATATAAGTATATATATGTATGTTTATTATTTAGTATTAAGAGCTAGTTAAGTATATATATTGATACTGATACTATAAGGTATCTTATTACCTAGTTTTTGCTAATATGACTTGTATCCTCAAGATGCCAACCTAGAAACTTGGGTATAGACTAGTACAACCTAAAAATGGCTAGTTCCACCTAGTTTGACTATTTTGATCTAGTATTGACCTACAAATCATACTTAGTGCATTTAATGCATTTTTCACCTTTATTACCCCCAAGTTACATGATATTTCAAAAATAGGTTTGTGCGACACCAGCTCAGACACTGTTTTATATTATTTGCTCAGGACCTCAGGTTAATACATTTCTCTGTTAGTTTTTATTTTATGATATTATATATATCACATATTCTAGAACTGTATACTAGATTCCGACAAAGTTGTTTCACGGACTGGTACTATATGGATCATGTTAGGAAATGTTATCCCTTACCGTGTTCAGCGGGTACTCCTTCACATGTATTTTATCGTGTGTATTGGGTATTGATTTTAGTATACTTGTATTTCAGCGGGTTCAACCCAAACCGATCACATAACAAACTTGTATTCCATGGCACATTATCTAGTTTTATCTATTTTCCTTATTGCAGTTATTCTATTACCTGTTCTTTATTCCAGTACATTACATGTTCACTCTAGTTTATTTTATTCTGATGTTTAGTTATCTTGTATTCTTTTCTATTATCTGTTGTATATGTTCGATTATGTATTTGAAACTACTTTCAGAGGTAGGTACTTCGTTCTAATCCTGACTAGATTTATTTTCTAGATGAATAGCTTGTGGACCAGTGGACCACCTACTACGGGCCGTAGGACAGCGTACTATTAAAGGATACTCTTTTAGAGTAGGAGGACCTAGTACCAGAGGCTGAGAAAGTTTAGACTTACTGTTTAGTTTTGTATTAGATTTTTGAGGCTTATGGCATGTATATATATTATTTCGGGCTTATGGATGTATTGTGACTCTTTCTTTCATTATTTTATCTTGTGCTTTATCTTCCTTAGTTTGCATTATGATTGAGAATATATTATTATTATCTGATACCATATTGTTCCTCTATTTGGAGTTGAGATGATTGACAGGTACCATGTATAAATATTGTATGAGATATTTAGATAGTAGAGTTGACCCAGACAGGATTCTACCGCCTATGTTACGGCATAAGCTGGGCTTTGCTCAATACTCGTGCCTTTATTCCAAGTGTGGGTAGTGACACATTTTTAGTGGTGGTCCATGTAGATCAAGAGTCATAATTAAAGCGATATCGTAGTAGTGCTCATCTAGAGTACTGCTACGAGCCTGCTTTAGGATATTGGATATAGGCTAAGAGTATACTCAATCACAACTAGGAAATATTTTCAAATATCAGGTAGCTATCCCTATCTATTGAATGCTTGCTTTACTTTGAATAATTTCGTCTTTCTTTGATGATATTGTATCTTACTCAATATTGATTCCTTTGTTCAATCTATCTTCAAGATGCTGCCAAAGACGCGTTTCCAGCGCTCAGGAGCAATGTCAGCGAGGTCGGTCACTTCATCGCCTATGAGGGCTGCACCAGCAGACACTGTCCCAGCAGCTACATTTCAGAGATCCGCTTTACTGATCCAGGTGGACGTTTCCACAATAGCTTTCAGAGGTGCTCCACCACCGGTACAGAGGGCAGTGCCGACAGTTTCAGAGGATCTTCCACCCCTACCATCCACAGTTGATCAGATGTATATGTTTTTGTTCTTTCAGCAGATGATAGAGGCACAATAGCGCCAATCAGAGGTTATGAGACAGGGCATTAAAAATACTCACCAGATTATGCTCGCCGTAGTCGAGAGAGTCACCTTAATACAGCCACAGATGGCACCACCTTAGTTCATCCCACAGCAGCCGAGGTCGAAGACTAACATAGATTTTAAGAGGATGGGGCCGTAGGAATTTAAAGGAACTGAAGAGATTATTTATGCTAATGATTGGATAGAAGATATTGAAAGGAACCTGCGGCTGATGCAGATTTCAGAGAGCTTGTAGGTAGAGGCTGTAGGAAGTATGATGTTTGACATTGCACTGACTTGGTTCAGGAATGATCCCAGGATCTCATCCCCTGGACTTACTTGGGAATCTTTTAAGGATCTCTTCAAGGAAAATTTCTTTCAAAATATGGCTCTAACATCTCTAGAGAGCCAGTTTCAGTACCTCATTCAGGGAGTTATGAAGGTGGATGAGTATGCAGTAGAGTATTGCAGATTAGGCAGCTTTATGGAGGGACAAAAATCTAAAGGAATGTCCAAGAAGTTCAGGAAGGACCTGAACAAGGAGATCAAATCATATCCGAATGGAGATCCTACCGCTAGTTTTGAGGAAATTCTGAGGAAGGCACAGCAGGCAGCGGATGATCTAGAACTTGGCTCTAAGAGGCTGAAGGACATAGGAGAATCCAGTATAAACACGGATCCAATAAAGCAGCCTCATTTTCAGCTGCAGCATCATAGGTACTTCCAGCAACCGTGGCAGCAGTACCAAGGATATGCTAGAGCGCCATTAAAGCAGACGCAACAGAACCATAGGCCAGCTATTCTTTGCCCATTCTGTAAAAAGCAGGGACACAGATGGGATGCGTGCAGGATGAGATTGGGCCAGTAATTATTCTGTGGATCAGGAGACCATCAGTTGAGGGCTTGTCCTAAAGCTCTAGCTCATCCAGCTCAGGGCAGGGCACAAGCACAGAGAGCACCCGAGAGACCACTAGCGGGACAGCAGAGAGGACCTCCTCTACCACCATAACAATAGTAGTTCGCCCAGCACCAGCAGCAGCAAAGAGGTGTCCAGCGACAGGGGCGAGCTTTCGCCTTGACCGTTGAAGAGGAGGAGCCAGTCGGTGATGTTATTTTAGGTTCAATTTATCTTGATTCTTTTCCAGCTCAAGCTTTATTAATTATTGTACTTGATAAATAATTATTTATTGTATTATTTACTTATTTTTAGATGTTAACTGATTAGTTTGGACTTGTATTAGTCGACCTAACTAGTTTAATTTGGACCCATGGACCAACATAAAATAATTAGTTAGACTTAGCCCATTTAGAAAGCCCATTGTTAAGGAGATGGATTAAATTAATTAAATCATTAGACTAGAAGTTTCATTCCTTAATTATTTCTTCATGAGAGGCCCCAAGGGATATAATAGATATTACATGATTACATGAGGGAGAAGAATAGGGGCTGGCCTATATAAGTAGAGGGGGAAATTCTCTCTCCTCTGTTTCATTCCAAATCTAGATCTAGAATTTCCCACTACCAAATTTTCTTCATTTCCACTTCATTTTCCTACCAAATTCATTCTAATTCCTTCCCAAATCATCAATGGAGACTTGCGAAGCAAGGATCTAGAAGGAGGAAGCAAGGATCTACAAAGAGGAGCAAGAATCTACAAGTTGGAAGCAATTTCATCTCAATTGGAGGTTTCATTGGGAATCCATCTCCCAATAGGTACAATTCAATTTTTCTCCTTAAAATAGTCTCTAAATCTGAGATTTAATTATGGAAAATCAACCCATATGCATGTACTATCCATAGGATTTAGTTTTGTGTTCATAGGAGGCCTATGGAGAAAGTTATGGTACTTTTTGTGTCAATTTTGGGGGAATTCCGAGAATGACTTTTGTTGTGTGTGTCAATTGATCCTATAGATCAATTTGGAATGTGTTTATGTGTTTGGGGCTAGTGTCATGTCCACAATTGGGTACGTATAGATCGTATCGCAACAATTTGGTGATACGTGTTATTTTGGGGGGTTTTCCTCCGACACGGAACTTTGTACATGTCATATTTTGACACGGACACGTAGATCTATATTTGACACTTCATATTATTCATAAATAATATATGTAACTTGCTTGTGTCCTTCGGGATGCAATTGGATGTGTGATGGACTCGTGTCACATGCGTATCCTAGATCTAGTGGGATACGGTGTGATACTCTCCATATGATTGTGTTTTTTTCTGTAGATCTAATTTGTGCTTTAAATTCTTGAGTTATAATTATGTATATATATATATAGATATTATATATATATTAAAGTGTATTAATTATAGTGATTATTGTATCATAGATCAATGTATTATATATATAGTAATAGAATATATATTATGTAGCTTCTTCTACAAGCATTAATATATATGTTATAGTATATTGTATGGATATATATATGTATATATATATATATGTATGTTAATTGGGTAATTATATTATTTAGATTTGTTATAGGATTATGTAAATATATGTATATATGTAATTATAATATTTATGTATGTGTGCGTGTGGCTATGTTGTAATATGTACATTATTATAGAGGGGGTGTATTTATAATTATTTGGTATTATATATATATATATATATATATATATATATATATATATATATATATATATATATATATATATATATATATATATATATATATATATATATATATATATATATATATATATGTGTGTGTATTTGGGTTATATATATATATATATATATATATATATATATATTTATTTATTTATTTATTTATTTATTGGATTTATATATATATTAATATATATATATATGTTATATATATATATTATAGTTTTTAGCGATAGGGCATTAATGACAGCAGTCGCTGTCATTAATGGAGGCGAGTATAGCAGCAGCCGCTGTAGCAGTGGCGGCGACATTTAATGACAGCCGCCACTGTCATTAATAGCAACAGCAACAGGCGGGAAGAAGCAGCAGCGGCGACGGTGGAAACGGTGACGGTTGCAGACCATCACTAAAGCAGCGACAATAGTACAGATTCCTACAGCAGCAGCTACGGCGACTTCAGTGACTGCCAGAACTGTCACTAAAAGTCTGGTATCAGTGTATCTGTGTTCTTCAACACCGTTTTCAGCGACAGATGGGCAGATTTATATATATGTGTTTATATACTTATATATATATATATATATGTATTGATATTAAGGTAAAATGTTATTATTGCTATATTCCTTATGTGTATAATATTAGTGTATATGTATATTTTATGTAAGGGTAAATATTATACCAAGGTATTGAGTATTACCTTGTGGAAACCAAGGTAAGTGGGATACTCAAGATACGGGGTTTGGGTATCAAGATTGTGATTATTGTTGGGATACCAAGTTAGTTCAAAACCACGGTACCTATTTGATGTGTAATTGTGATTCTATATTATTATAAATATTGTTTAATTTTGAGGTGTTACCTTGGATTCACGTATTCGGAGATACGGTATCCTAATATTTTAATATGTGGGTTCTTGACTTAGATTCTATTATCTTGACCCAAGATTTTTGTGTTAGACTTATGCAACCTAGAAATAGATAGTTGACCTTGGTTTGACCATAGTTGACTTAGAGTTGACCATAGTTGACTTTTGACTAAAAATTGACTTATTGACCTAGAAGTTGACTAGTTTAATTTATTCTCTTTTTGGAGCCTTGTATTGATGTTGTATTCCATATCTAAGTATTCGAGGCACCGAGTGAGACATCGGTGAGACTATTCATTGGACTTCAAGCGAGTACATTCTCTGATAGTTTCTCATTTATGATATCCTCTATGTTCATTGTATCTAGTGTAGATATCCATGTTCTCTTGATACTATGGTTACACGGATTGGTATATCCGGATCTCATCATGAGATGTTATTCCTTGGTATATAGTGTATATGGTACAAGTATTGTTTTATTAGTTATCTTATACATGTACAAGCACCGATTCTCGGGAAGACTAGCTATCTTCTTGGGGAATCTCATGCCATAGCATACCATGGTTGGATCTATTATACCAGTTAGGGGTGGGGAGTATTAGTTTAGAGATGTGATCAATATCCCTATTGTATCAAGTACTGATTACTGAATAGTGTTGATCATACACCGCACGTATGATTAGCCAGGCCGCATTACATCTTGCCCAAGTCGATCACAAGTTAAGCTAGTACTCACATACTTAGTCATTAGTATTGTTGTTTTATTGGCATATTGTTCATTATTGTATTTATTCAAGTATTCCTTATTGTATATATATCTGTTGTATCTATTATGCATCTTGTTTATCCACAGCTATTTACTGTTACATAGTTTTTATCATTGATTAGAACTGTTGTTAGAGATGTACTCTGCTCCTTTCCTGACTGGATATATTTTTCCAGATGACACTGAGGAGTGGTATCCTACCTATTATGGACCTCAGGATGTCGTGGTTTTAGATTCTGAGACCCTGGCTCAGGAGGGACTTATCCCAACTGAGATATTTGACCCAGGAGTTGTAGCTTTGTAGTATTCTTTTGTACTGGATTTGTCTTCAGCTTATTCTGTATTTCTTCTGACTTATTGATGTATTATTTGACCTAGAGGGAAAGAAGCAATTTGGGTCATCGTTGATAGGTTGACCAAGTCGCCCCACTTCTTGCCTTTCAAGGTGGGTTTGTCTACGGAGAAGCTGGCAGAGATGTTTGTGAGGCATATCGTTAGGAAACATGGAGTTTCCGTCACCATAGTCTCGGATCGGGATAGTCGTTTCACTTCTCATTTCTGGAGGAGTTTGCAGGAGAGTTTAGGCACTCAGCTCAAATTCAGTACTGCATATGATCCCCAGACAGTTGGGCAGTCAGAGAGGACTATTCAGACTCTCGAGAATATGTTGCACACTTGTGTACTAGATTTCGGAGGTTCTTGGGAGGACCATCTCCATTTGGTAGAGTTTGCCTACAACAACAGTTACCAGACCAGTATAGAGATGTCACCTTTTGAAGCTCTATACGGTCGGAGGTATCGTACTCCTTTGTCTTGGGACGATGTCGAAGAGAGAGTTTTGCTTGGGCCCGAGATGGTTGTGGATGCAGTAGAAAAGGTTCAGTTGATCAGAGATAGACTTCGAGTGGCGCAGGACAGACAGCGGCATTGGGCCAATAGCCATCAGAGACCTTTGGAGTTCGAGGTATAGTTCAGATTTTATTTTGTGCTTGTTCTTGGTTTTTGGTTATAGATTAAGTTCTTAAGGTGTGGTTTTGTTCTAGGTGGGTGGTTTGGTGTTTCTGAGGATTTCTCCTACACAAAGCACGATTTGCTTCGGTGGAGGTGGAAAGCTTAGTCCGCGATTCATCGGACCTTTCACTATTCTAGAGAGGGTCGGTGCAGTTTCTTATAGACTAGACTTGCCACCTGCATTGGAGGGAGTGCACAACGTGTTTCACGTGTTACAGTTGAGACAATAAGTGGCAGATCCTAGTCATGTATTTGATCACTCGGAGATAGAGGTGGGCCCTACTCTCAGCTATCCAGAGCAGCCAGTTGAGATTCTGGATCAGAGAGAGAAGGTGCTGAGGAACCAGACTATTCCTTTGGTGCGCGTCGCATGGAGGCATCATTCTCCGGGGGAGTCTACCTGGGAGAGAGAGGATGAAATGCGAGAGCGTTATCCATATTTGTTTGTGCCTTGAGGTATATTATTTTCTAGTTATGTTCTGTTCAATGTTATGTTCTTCCATAGTTTGTTGTGATTCTTTTCTGTTATTTTCTGGGGGTAGTTTTTATCTTTGAATTTCGAGGATGAAATTATTTTTAGGAGGGTAGATTTGTCACTACCACATTTTTAGAAAGGGTATTTTAGTAATTTCCTATTTAGTTAATTATTGTGCTTGATAAATAATTATTTATTATATTATTTAATTATTTTTAGATGTTAACTAATTATTTTGGACTTGTATTAGTGGATCTAACTAGTTTAGTTTGGACCCATGGACCAACATGAATTAATTAGTTAGACTTAGCCCATTTAGAAAGCCCATTGTTAAGGAGATGGATTAAATTAATTAAATCATTAGACTAGAAGTTTCATTCCTTAATTATTTCTTCATGAGAGGCCCCAAGGGATATAATGGACAATACATGATTACTTGAGGGAGTGGAATAGGGGCTGGCCTATATAAGTAGAGGGGGAAAATTCTCTCTCCTCTGTTTCATTCCAAATCTAGATCTAGAATTTCCTATTACCAAATTTCCTTCATTCCTACTTCATTTTTCTACCAAATTTATTCCAATTTCTTACCAAATTACTATTGGAGACTTGAGAAGTAAGGATCTAGAAGGAGGAAGCAAGGATCTACAAAGAGGAGCAAGGATCTAAAAGTTGGAAGCAATTTTATCTCAATGGGAGGTTTTATTGGGAATCCGTCTCCCAATAGGTATAATTTAGTTTTTTCCCTTAAAATAGCTTCAAAATCAGAGATTTAATCATGGAAAATCAACCCATATGCATGTACTACCCATAGGATTTGGTTTTGTGTTCATAGGAGGCCTATGAAAAAAGTTATGGTACTTTTTGTGTCAATTTTGGGAGAATTCCGAGAATGACTTTTGTTGTGTGTGTCAATTGATCCTATAGATCAATTTGGCATATATTTATATGTTTGGGGCTAGTGTCGTGTCCACAATTGTGTATGTGTAGGTCGTATCCCAATAATTTGGTGATACGTGTTATTTTGGGGGTTTTTCCTCCGACACGGGACTTTGTACATGTCGTATTTTGACACGGACACGTAGATCTATATTTGACACTTCGTATTGTTCATAAATAATATATATAACTTGCTTGTGTCCTTCGGGGTGCAATTGGATGTGTGGTGGACTCGTGTCACATGCGTATCCTAGATCTAGTGGGATACGGTGTGATACTCTCCATATGATTGTGTATTTTTGTGTAGATCTAATTTGTGCTTTAAATTCTTGAGTCATAATTATGTATATATATATATATATATATATATTATATATATTTAAAGTGTATTTATTATAGTGATTATTGTATCATAGATCTATGTATTATATATGTACTAATAGAATATATATTATGTAGCTTCTTGTACATGCATTAATTTATATGTTATAGTATATTGTATGGATATATATATGTATATATTTTTATATATATATATATGTATGTTAATTGGTAATTATATTATTTATATTTGTTATAGGATTATGTAAATATATATATAGATGTAATTATAATATTTATGTATGTGTGCATATGGCTATGTTGTAATATGTACATTATTATAGAGGGGATGTATTTATAGTTATTTGGTATTTATATATATATATATATATTTTGGATTTATATATATATATATATATTGATATATATATATATATATATATATATATTGGATTTATATATATAAATATTGATATATATATATATGTTATATATATATATATTACAGTTTTTAGCGACAGAGCATTAATGACAGCAGCCGCTACCATTAATGGAGGCGAGTATAGCAGCAACCGCTGTAGCTGTGGCGGCGGTATTTACTGACAGCCGCCACTGTCATTAATAGTAACAGCAGCAGGCGGGAAGAAGCAGCAGCGGCGACGGTGGAAACGGTGACGGTTGCAGACCATCACCAAAGCAGCGGCAGCTGTAACGCCCGCAACCGCTCGAAGCGTTACGCTGAGTCAGACTGAATAAATCAAATGCTGGTTACATTTGAAATGTCGGATTTTGGGAAGAAGGATTAATCGAGTTGGTTTCAATGTACAGATGGCTAGCGGGTTCGATGGAAATCAGGTGTTCGTTCCGAACAGTACTGAATAGCTGGATGGAAACGATAATGTCGTCTTCCTTAATCCGATGGTCGGATGATTTGGAGAGCACGACCTGCTCGCACGGTCATACCAGTTGAGTAGATCGCGCTTGCATCGGACCACGGGTTCAAGGGATTGGCCGTATCGGCAGGACAGGATGCCTGACGGATTCGAACATTGTGAGTGGGCTCTTTCCCTTCTCCTCTACTCCTTCATGCCTAATAATATAGAAAACACGTAATGGCTTGAACACTTGGGCTGAAACATTGGGAATCACTACACTGAGGCATGCATAGAGTGTACGTCGTTGGCTTGGTAGGATTGTGGCTTGAAATGATTTACGCGTTGGATAATTGGATGCGATAGTCGGTTGGATTACTTGGGATTATGCTTGGACTGTTGGAAATATACAAGTTGGAATGATACATTTGAGGCAATAAGAATAATGAGAATATCGGGAATACGGGCGTGCGAACGTGCATCCGTGCACGAGTATCACTGGGTCGCTTTGTCTTGCAAAGCGAGCAGTTGTGGTTCGAAACCGAACAACTGCATCGGCGAGGGTATTGTGCCACTGTTGGGGCATTGTGCCATGGATTATTCGGAGTGTGGGGTGTTGCACCCAATGTGAAACACTGTGTTGGGAAGCGGAAATGTGAAAGTATGCATAACTTGGGCACAACTTGAGAGATTGTGCACATGGGTATTTTGGTGCCTTAGGATATATATATTGAGGTCAAGATTTGGAATCCTTGGGAATATGTTGAAAGAATGGTTATGGATGCTTTGGTTGGATATTCGGTTGAACGAGTCTAGGATCGCTTGGTGGGGCGAGAATGTTCGATCCTCTCGTCATACCTACTTTCTGCATGTCACGGACAACCTGGGTACACAGGGTTTGACATTTCCTCGAAACGGCTTCCCGGGGCACTAGGACCGTATCGATCCGGAGGGAAATATTGATTCGTGCTAGTCACGATGCATTGCGGGACCTCCAGCGGGGCTTGCTACCCGGGCTGATAGGGCGCGCCGTTAATGCTTGGATTTTGTCCTTTATGGCTTTGCCAGTGACTTCATATAGATAAGAGTTGGCTTGCTTTTCTTTTGTTGGTTTGGCTTTCATGTAGGCGCGGCCACCTTGCCTCGGTAAGAGTGTGCACTCGAGAGTGGGATATATATAAACTTTGGTTAAGGATGGATATTGAGGCGAGACTGATGGTTCGATATGTTATCGTGCAAGCGATAACATTGAGTTAGACGGGTCGGCTATATATTAAACTGCTTGTCGTTTGGTTTGAGAATGAATGCTAGCATGCTTAAACTGCTTTACTGCTTTCCTTAACATGTCATTCATATGCCATAAAACGAATCTAGGATTCAACTAGAAAGATCACCATTTAACTGTGTGCATTCACTATTTTTACTTAGTGTTGGCTTAGACGAGTGGGTTACCCCGCTCACCAGTACGATTGTGTACCGACCCACGTTTGTGGGCAATATTTCAGGTACACAGACGTAGTGGCGCTGCTTGGATATACGGGACAAGATGTATGAACTGTAAGTACCTTTGTGGGCTAGAGAAAGAGCAAGAGTTATTTCATCGTCTCCGTGGCATCACCTTTGTGGCATTGACTCGGGGCATCTCATTTGGACCCTATCGTGAGCTTCGCTGCGTATACTCTGATGTGTGCTTGGTACACAATTGGCTCCCGCTGTAACTTGGTTGTTTCGATGATAACTTTCGTGTTAATAATATCGCCTTGTACGAGCGCAACTCCAGGCTCGTACGGCATCACGTCCCGAAGAGAACGATTGTCCCGCGGGAGAGCTGCAACGTGGTGATTTTACGTTCAGCGGTGACTATTGGGCTTGCGGGAGTTTGGGGCGTGATAGCAGCAATACAGATTCCCACAGCAGCAGCAACGGCGGCTTCAGTGACAGCTAGAACTGTCACTAAAAGTCTGGTATCAGTGTGTCTGTGTTCTTCAACACAATTTTCAGCGACAGATAGGTAGATTTATATATATGTGTTTATATACTTATATTTATATATATATGTATATATATATGTATTGATATTAAGATAAAATATTATTATTGCTATATTCCTTATGTGTATAATATTAATATATATGTATATTTTATGTAAGGGTAAATATTATACCAAGGTATTGAGTATTACCTTGTGGAAACCAAGGTAAGTGGGATACTCAAGATACGGGGTTTGTGTATCAAGATTGTGATTATTGTTGGGATACCAAGTTGGTTCAAAACCACGGTATCTATTTGATGTGTAATTATGATTCTATATTATTATAAATATTATTTAATTTTGAGGTGTTACCTTGGATTCACGTATCCGGAGATACGGTATCCTAATATTTTAAGATGTGGGTTCTTGACTTAGATTCTAGTATCTTGACCCAAGATTTTTGTGTTAGACTTATGCAACCTAGAAATAGATAGTTGACCTTGGTTTGACCATAGTTGACCATAGTTGACTTAGAGTTGACTATAGTTGACTTTTTGACTAAAAGTTGACTTATTGACCTAGAAGTTGACTAGTTTAACTTATTCTCTTTTCGGAGCCTTGTATTGATGTTGTATTCCATATCTAGGTCTTCGAGGCACCGAGTCTGACATCGGTGAGACTATTTATTGGACTTCAGGCGAGTACATTCTCTGATAGTTTCTCATTTATGATATCCTCTATGTTCATTGTATCTAGTGTAGATATCCATGTTCTCTTGACACTATGGTTACACGGATTGGTATATCCAGATCTCGTCATAAGATGTTATTCCTTGGTATATGGTGTATATGGTGTAAGTATTGTTTCATTGGTTATCTTGTACATGTACAAATACTGATTCTCGGGAAGACTAGCTATCTTCTTGGGGAATCTCATGCCATAGCATACCGTGGTTGGATCTATTATACCTGTCGGGGGTGGGGAGTATTAGTATAGATATGTGATTAATATCCCTATTGTATCAAGTACTGATTACCGAATAGGTATGATCATACACCGCACATATGATTAGCCAGGCCGCATTGCATCTTGCCCAAGCCGATCACATGTTAAGCTAGTACTCACACACTTAGTCATTAGTATTCTTGTTTTATTGGCATATTGTTCATTATTGTATTTATTCTAGTATTTCTTTATTGTATATATATCTCTTGTATCTATTATGCATCTTGTTTTTCCACATCTATTTACTGTTAAATAGTTTTTATCATTGATTAGAACTGCTGTTAGAGATGTACTCTGCTTCTATCCTGACTGGATATATTTTTCCAGATGACACTGAGGAGTGGTATCCTACCTATTATGGACCCCAGGATGTTGTGGTTTTAGATTCTGCGACCCTGGATCAGGAGGGACTTATCCCAACTGAGATATTTGACCCAGGAGTTGTAGCTTCGTAGTATTCTTTTGTACTGGATTTGTCTCCAGCTTATTCTGTATTTCTTCTGACTCATTGATGTATTATTTTAGACTCATGAGTTGTATTGTTACTCTTCAATTCTTTATCTGATTCGTGCTCATTTCCATCTTAGTTCTGTGATTGAGTATATTATCATTTTGGTGGTTCATTATATTGTTTGATAGATTATCTAGACATCGTTCTACCACCGATTCTGCGGCGTAGGCTGGGCGTTATTTTCGACTTGTACCCTTATAGCGGGTGTGGATCATGACAATCACATCATGTATATAGAATGAATAATAGCGAACTGGTGGAGTTGAAGAAGCAGGTGGATGAGTTGCAGGACAAAGGCTTCATCCACTTTAGTTCATCACGATGGGGTTCTCCTGTATTATTTGTACCGAAGAAGGATGGGTCGGTATACATGTGTATCGACTACAGGGCACTCAATAACCTCACTATCAAGAACAAATACCTGTTGTCGTGGAATAAAGATTTATTTGATCAGTTGAGCAAAGCGAAGATATTCTCAAAGATAGACTTGAGGTCAGGGTACCACCAGGTGAAAGTGAAGAAGGAAGACATTCCGAAAATAGCTTTCAGAACTCGGTATGGGTATTTTAAGTTCTTGGTAATGTCGTTTGGGTTGGCCAATACCCCGGCGATATTCATGAACCTGATGAATAAGGTGTTTTATCAATATTTGGATCAGTTAGTGGTAGTATTCATTGATGATATATTGATTTGTTCGAAGACCCCGGAGGAGCGTGAGAAACACCTTAGGATAGTTCTGGGAACCCTCAGGAAGAAGAAGCTATATAGCAAGCTTTCAAAGTGTGAGTTCTTCCTTGATAAGGTTAAATTCCTTGGGCATGTGACTATATGAGACGGTATCTCAGTAGACCCGAAGTAGATTTCAATAGTTGAGTCGTGGTCTACCCCGAGTTCAGTGGTGGAGGTCAGGAGTTTTCTTGGATTGGTAGGCTATTATCGGAGATTTGTTCAGGATTTTTCCAAGATTGTAAAGCCAATGACTAGACTAACCAGGAAGGACGTGGAGTTCGTTTGGACTGAGGATTGTCAGGCTATTTTTAAGGAGCTAAAGAAGAGGTTGACTACAACTCCAGTGTTGACATTATCATCAGGGACAGGAGAATTTTCTATATATAGTGATACATTGGGTAAGGGTTTGGATTATATGTTGCAGCAGAATGGGAAGATGATTGCCTATGCTTCCAAGCAATTACGTCTACATGAAAAGAATTACCCTACCCATGACTTGGAGTTGGTAGCAGTTTTTTTGCTCTTAAACTGTGGAAGCACTACTTGTATGGAGAGCGAGTAGAGATCTTCACTGATCACAAGAGCTTGAAGTATGTATTTACACAAAAAGAGCTCAACATGAGGTAAAGAAGGTGGTTAATTGATGAAGGACTTTGACATTTCTTTGCAGTATCATCCAGGGAAGACCAACGTAGTCGCATATATCCTGAACAGGTATCTAGTGGCTATGTACTTGACAAGAGACAGACACTTGTTGGCCGATCTGGATAGTTTGGGTATTGAAGTATTTGTTCCTGGAGTTGCAGCACAGATGTAGGAACTCCAGGTACAGTCAGAGTTGATGGAACGGATCAGAGCCACATAGTTCGAGGATGAGTCTATGAGGAGCATTATAACGTAGGTTCAGATGGGATTGGCAGAGGAATTCAGTAATGTAGATGATGGATCAATGCGGTAAGATACCCGATTGTGTGTGCCGAGTGGAGCATTGCGTGAGGTGGTTCTTCAGGAGGCGCATCAATCTTAGTACTCTATGCATTCAGGTGCCAACAAGATGTATAGTGACATGAGAGAGCATGCTTGGTGGTATGGTATGAAGCGGGAGGTGGCTAGCTTCGTATCCAAATATTTTGTTTGACAACAGGTAAAGGCAGAGAGATAGAGGCCAGGTAGATTGCTTTAGCCTTTACCCATCCCAGAGTGGAAGTGGGAGCATGTGACAATGGATTTCGTGTCGGAGCTTCCACGTTATTCAAGAGGTAAAGATATAATTTGGGTCATCGTGGACAGGTTGACAAAATTAGCACACTTTCTGCCATTCAAAGTGGGTACGTCTACGAAGAAGCTAATAGAAATGTATGTGCGTCAGATAGTCAGATTGCATGGAGTTCCTGTGAGTAGTCTCGGATCAGGATAGTCGTTTCACGTCCAACTTCTAGAGGAGTTTGCAGGCTAGCTTGGGAACCCAGCTCAAGTTTAGTACTGCATATCACCCTCAGACAGACGGATAGTCGGAGAGGACTATCCAGACTCTCGAGGAAATGCTACGTACCTGTGTTTTGGATTTGGGAGGCTCTTGGGAGTATTATCTTCACTTGGTAGAGTTTCTTACAACAACAACTATCAGGCTAGTATAAAGATATCACAGTTTGAGACATTGTATGGACGGAGATGTCGCACTCCGTTATCATGGGATAATGTTGGTAAGAGAGCTTTAATGGGACCAAAAATTATCATGGATACCGCTAAGAAGGTGAAGCTCATCAGGGATAGACTTCGAGTGGCACAAGACAGACAGCGGTATTGGGCCGATAGCCACCGGAGACCATTGGAGTTTGAGGTATAGATTTTATTTTGCATTGCTTACGATTTCTTATTTTAGTTAGAGTGCTAAGGTTGTGTTTTGTGCTAGGTTGGCAATCTGGTTTTCTTGAGGATTTCTCCAACACGAAGCACAATTCGCTTTAGTGGAGGCGGGAAGCTTAGTCCTTGGTACATCGGACCGTTCGGTATTCTAGAGAAGGTCGATGCATTGGCCTATAGAGTAGATTTGCCACCTGCATTAGAGGGAGTGCATAATGTGTTTCACGTTTCATAACTGAGATGGTACATGACGGATCCTAACCATGTACTAGATCACTCAGAGATCGAGGTTGGTCTGACTCTCAACTACCCAGAGCAGCCCATGGAGATTTAGGACCGCAAAAAAAGGTACTGCGGAACCAGACGATTCAAATGGTGTGCATCACATGGAGGCATCACTCGCCATGAGAGAGCATCTGGGAGCGAGAGGCCGAGATGCGCGAGCGCTATCCTAATCTGTTTGAGCCATGGGGTATAATTCTTTCTTGCTTGTATTAATTACTTTTGGCAGATAATTTCTTCCTTAATTTTGAGGACAAAATTTTTCTAAGGTGAGTAGGATTGTCACCCTCATTTTTCCAGCTAGGGGTAGTTTAGTAATTTGGTATCGGTATTAGATTTTAGTAATATAATATTAAATATAAACGTGATGATTGTATTAATTATTTAATTATGTTGAGCTATAATTATTTGTGGCTAGTATTAGTTATTTAATTATAGACTTGTATTATTAGTTTAGTTAGAGAGACTAGCCCAATATTTAGACTTGACACATATGGACCTATTTAGACTTGTCATGACAATATGAGCCCAACATGGACCCAATCCCATTAGTCATTTCCACTAATTAATTAAGGAGAATTAGTTTAATTACAATTAGTTAGAGACTTTCAAAAATATTCACCCTTAATTATTCTTCATAATTCACCATGTAGGAATAACTTAGACTTTTAATTTTGCTTGGGGAAGGGAAGAAGAGGTCGGCCACTATTAGAGGGGGGTTCTCCTCTCTCTCTCTCTCCTCATTTGCATTCATTTTGATTCAAAAATTCTAGATTCTCAATTTTCTATTTTCCTTCCATCAATTTCTCTCTCAATTTATCTCCATTTTCTTCTCAAATTCATCACTCTTGGAGCTTTGGAGCTTGGAGAAGCAAGGAGCACAAGTAGGAGGAACTTTGGAGCTAGAGATCGTATCCGGATCGTGTCCAATTACATTTTTATTGGGAATCTATCTCCTAATTGGTAATTTTTAAAATTTTCTTTCATTATAGCTTCTTAATCATACATTTGACCATTAGGAATGACCCCATGGCATATGACTACCTATAGGAACAAGTTCTAGGCTATTTGGCTATGTATTGTGAGTTCTATATGGAGTTTTGTGTGCATGTTGGGGAAATTACGAATTTGACACATTAATTGTGTGTTATGAGACCAATTAGATCTAACGAGACTTAGATCGAGGTTAGGGGACTAGGTACGTGTCCACAAATGCATACGTATATGCTGTATCACTGTATCTTGCGATACAGTGTGATACGGAGCTCAATTTTGGGTGTTTTGCACGACTAACCCTCAATTCTCTTTGCAGCAAGTTACCTTGGTCATATTATAGGGTGGTTGATGTGTTTGTATGATTATTGATGAAGAATTTAGGCTTTGGCCCTTCACTTGGACACGTACCATGAATATCACAAGTACACACTCTAAGTGTTTGATCAATTGACACTGGAATATATTTATATAGGTATATAATGTATATGTTTGATGTATGTATATATATATATATATATATATATATATATATATATATATATATATATATACTAGTCTATACTATACTTATATATCTATAATTACTTTGTGTGTATGTAGTTTAGTGTGGGAGTGTACTGTGACACCACAGTAGTGTCAGTGAGTGTCTAGTTTATGTAGTTAGGAGTTAAGTATTGTGTGTGCGATGTTGGTTTAATAAGGACGGTGGCTGGCAGTGTGTAGGGTATTGTGTGCACAGGTGTGTGGGTTGTAAGTATGGGAGGATGAGTATCAGGAATCTAAACTCATGTGTATGAAGTGAGTTGATAATGTATCATGGAGTGATGTCTGATACTATATCTAGATATTAGGAGTATTAGTTATAGGGTAACTGAAGCCTATGCTCAGAATGTAGATAAGATTGATAGTAGCAGCAGTATGGGATAAGTTGGTTGGGTATACTGCAAGGAGAAGGAAGGGTCTCAGGCAACTGTGCAACCTTTACACAGTTGTGTGAGTGCTTTGCTTGGTCTATGTAAGCTCCTGCACAGTGGGGGTTGTGCACTGCTTGCCTAGTGCAAGCAGGCCTGCTGTGGTTAGGAAAAGTTTGCAGAGCCAAGGGGCTCGAGCTTGCTTCTTGCCCAGACAGCAACTAGTGGTAAGGGTGCAGTTAAGGGGCGTATTAAATCTGTTATTGACTGATACTTAGATGTATCAGTAGGAATTAGAGAAGATTTGTGGTGTGTAAGGTTGTGTTGTCAGATAGTATAAGATTAGGTATGGGTTAGAGTTAAGGTATCAAGTATCAAGTGTCATGATACTTGAAGTATTGTTGGTAATAGTTAATGAGAGTATAGTGTTCTATTTGACACTTGGTTAGAGTATCCTTGTATGGGTATTAGGGATTAGTATTAAGTTATATTATTAAAGTATTGTATATCATATATATATATATACACACACACACACACACACACATATATATATATATATATATATATATATATATATATATATATATATAGGTGAGTAGGTTGATAGATACTATTAGTATATGTTAGTTATCTAGGATGAGGCAAGTACGATACATTAATTATAGGCCAAGTTCATGTGTTGTTAATATTAGATACCAAGTTAGATACTAGTACTAAGTTATAGTGTTGTATGGATTATATATTTGTGGGTAAATATTGTTTTATACTAACTAGTATTAGTATATTAGTTATACAAGTTTAATATAAGTATATATATATATATATATATATATATATATATATATATATATATATATATATATATATATATATATATATATATATGTATGGTTATTATTTAGTATTAAGAGCTAGTTAAGTATATATATTGATACTGATAGTATAAGGTATCTTAATACGTAGTTTTAGCTAATATGACTTGTATCCTCAAGATACCACCTAAAAACTTGGATATAAACTAGTAAAACCTAAAAATGGCTAGTTCGACCTAGTTTGACTATTTTGACCTAGTATTGACCTAAAAATCATACTTCGTGCATTTAATGCATTTATCACCTTTATTACATCCAAGTTACATGATATTTCATATATAGGTTTGTGCGACACCAATTCAGACACCGTTTCATATCATTTGCTCAGGACCTCAGGCGAGTACATTTCTCTGTTAGTTTTTATTTTATGATAGTGTATATATCACATGTTCTAGAACTGTTTACTAGATTCGGACATAGTGGTTTCACAGACTGGTACTATATGAATCCTGTTAGGAGATGTTATCACTTACCATATTCAGCGTGTACTCCTTCATATGTATTTCATCGTGCATCGGATATTGATTTTAGTGTACTTTATGTTCACACATTGCTCGTGTTCAATGTGCCCATATTCGTGCTCGTAACGTGTCATGATTGGATCCATAAGTATTGGTTGGGGATGGGGGAGTAAGAGTTGGTTATATGATCTAGCCCAAGTGTATTCGTGTATATGTCAATTATATATCACACGTGTAATCGAGTTACCATATTGCATTCGTATTCAACCCAAACTGATCACATAATGAACTTGTATTCCATGGCACATTAGCTAGTTTTATCTTTTTTTTACAGTTATTATATTGCATGTTCTTCATTCCAGTACATTACATGTTCATTCTAGTTTATTTTATTCTAATGTTTAGTTATCTTGTATTCTTTTCTATTATCTGTTATATATGCTCGATTATGTATTTGAAAGTGCTTTCAGGGTATATACTTCGCTCCAATCCAAACTGGATATATTTTTCAGATGATTGGCTTATGGACTAGTGTCCCACCTACTACGGGTCATGGGATGGTGTACCATTAGAGGATACTCCTTTAGAACTGGAGAAACTAGTACCAGAGGATGAGGAAGTTTAGACTTACTGTTTAATTTTGTATTAGATTTTTGAGGCTTATGGCATGTATATATATTTTTTCGGGCTTATGGATGTATTATGACTCTTTCTTTCGTTATTCCATCTCGTGCTTTATCTTCCTTAGTTTGCATTATGATTGAGAATAGATTATCATTTACAGATACCATATTGTTCCTCTATTTGGAATTGAGATGATTGACAGGTACCATGTATATATATTGTATGAGATGTTTACATAGTAGAGTTGACCAAGACACCGTTCTACCGCCAATGCTGCGACGTAGGCTGGGCGTTGCTCACTACTCGTACCCTTATTCCGGGTGTGAGTCATGACACGTTTTTAGTGGTGGCCCTTGCAGGTTATGAGTCATAATTAGAGCGACATCATAGTAGTACTCACCTAGAGTACTTCTACGAGCCTGCTACCTTTTTAACTAAAAATAAATATTTTAAAAATTTTAAAATTTTTATAAAAGTCCAAAAAATATATAATAATATTATAAACCCTAAAAAATTACTTGGATTTATTCTATGTTCCTTGGCTTGCACAATAAATTCTAAAAGTTCTAGAAAATTAGTTATTAGCCTAAATAACTCCCAGTAAATACTAAAAAATACTCAAAAAATTTTCAGAAAATTCTAGAACATATATTTGAATATTTAGAACTAAAATAAAAGTTTGGGATATTTTTAATTATGTTTGACACCAACATAAATTCTTGAAAGCCCAAAAAAATTACTGTTACTAGTTTTTAATTAACCAAAAATTGCAAAAAAATTCCAATAGCCCCAAATTAACATAATAACAATAATTAATCTAGAATTTTAGGATACATAGATTATACTTTCAATTTAAAATATTTTAGCTTTTTGTTCACTCTATTTGGACTTGAAAAAAGGATTTTATGGACAAAATAAGATTTCAGTTTTAGAGTTTTCGCCATGGCCGGACCTGCTGTTTGGAGAAGACGAATTCTTCATGTGGCCAGCGAGTTATATGACCGAGAGTGCTATGTGGCCTGAGAGGGCTATGTGGCCTGAGCTTTCATTGCATACTGACCAGTATGCGTCCATCTTATTGGACGCATGACTGTCATCACACAAGTGCTTTGGAGCTTATCCTTGAACTCCTTGTGTGTTCACTCGCTGAACGAATGAGAAATTTGCTAAGTCCAAGTGACCTCCACGCGGCATCAAACTCCATACGACAAGTAGGCATATGAGACAAGATGAGCATGTGGCCACTTTCCCTTGGACGCATGACTCTGAAACCGTGGCACATGTTTCTATGATTTTTTTCTTTTTTCTCTGACACACTTTATCGATTGTCGCATCAATCACTTTATGTCACATCACTGACACTTTATTTATTTCCCTCACTTCAACACTTGTCCCAAGGAGTAGAATTTATCCCTGAGCATGCAGCCTGACTTTATATGCGGCCAAGTGGTTCACGCGGCCATGACTTCATATACGGCCAGGACTTCACATGCAACCTAGAGTCATATGCAGCCTGTACTTTCCATGCAGCCTGGAGACCCATGTGGCCTTGCTTATTTTGATTGAATATTTTATTATTCTTTCGTAACCCAATGTATAATTGGTAATTGGACTCGAATATTATATTCGTACTGATACCACTATTGCTTGATATTTGTCCATGATTTAATGTGCGCGGAGGTACGACACATCGTGTCATATGTTAAGTGATTATATTTGGTTTATGCATCGAGAATGTCTCCAAGTTCCTAAATGCATGATATTATAAATATATATTGTTTCTCCAGTACGGGAATAATAAGCGATTCAACTACCAAAGTGTGGCTAGGATATAAATTGACTGAATGTTGCATACACGCTCGGGTGAATCCAGATTTAACTTTCATGGATTCGTATCTAGCGAGCCCGTACTTTGTACTATATTTTAAGAAAAATTCTCATATGACCACGCCTTGAGATTTATTACACAACATAGGACTAATTAGGTAAATAAAAGTGGTAGTATCATTGGAGAAAATGGTATCCCAAGATCATGCCAATGAACCTTTCCACAAAGATTCATTCTAAGTGTATTGTGGGCTGGCCACCACAGATATTGTATATCATCTGCCTTAGTGGAGTACAGTAGCTGACATATTATGTCGAGCCACTGTTTTACTATAGGAACATTGGAACTGCTAATACCATATTTTAGCACAGTGGCCCTACGAAAAACTGGTGCATCTCGTGAATAATTGTTTTATTCATCTATTGGTTCGGTTAGCTCATGTTCCACACTGGCGTGATCTGAGGATACTGTCACGACCCGCACCCGGTTTAGGGGTACGAGTGCGTGGGTACGTCCAGCCTATGCCGCAGCATCGGTGGTAGAACGCTGTCTAGGTCATGTAACTATCTAACCAACTCACGTGAATACCCAACTCCATAAGGAGACGTGGATATCATAAAATAATGCTAGAAATACTCAATCACAAAAACTAAAGTACGATGAGATATCAAGGCAGGCAAGAAATACAATACAAGTCTAACGACAAAATAATCATACCTGCAATCATTAACTTCCAATCCCCAAGTGTGTCGGAAACCAGTCTACTAAGGTCACAGTCTGGAAAAATATTTTCCAGTCAGGAAGGAGCAAAGTACATCTCTAAATAGCAGTTCTATATAAATGACATAAACTATGTAGCAGTTCTAGATAGAAATTTACCAGATGCATGTATAGGTACGAGAAATGTACAATGAAAGAAATACTGGAAATACTGTAAGTAAATGCAGGAAAAGAAATAATATGTCAATGAGCAAGAATCCTATGACTAAGTGTGTGAGTACTAGCTTTAACATGTGATCGGCTTGGGAACTTGATCAGGCTGGTTACATGTGATTAGCTATGATTCATGGAAGGTCAGGCTAACCGCTGGTTAGCTATGATGCATGGAGAGGTCAGGCTAATCACACATAACAGCTATGAGGCATGGAGATGGTCTGGCCACACCCGACGTGAGATGTGGGGTGAGCTATGATGCATGGATAGTTGGGTATGATCATATATCTACACTAAAATACTCCCCAAACCCCCGACTGGTATAGTAGATCCAATCATGGTACGCTATGGCACGGGATTCCCTAGGGAGGTAGCAAATCTCCCCGAAAATCAGTGTCTGTACATGCACAAGATAACAAGGAAACAAGTCTTGTACAAGCTACACCATGAATGAGGAATAACATCTCATGATGAGATCTGTGTATACCAATCCGTGTAACCAGTGTGTCAAGAGCATGGATATTTATACTAGATACAGTGAACATAGGAGATATCATAAATTAGAAACTAATCAGAGAATGTACTCGCCTTGGGTCCTTAGCTGGTAATTATTGGTGTCCTGTTCCAGAATATCTCCTGGATGAACCAACAGTCCTATAAGCAGATCACAATTATAATACTTGTATCAGATGCTACGCTAACACACAGTCTATAAACACTGGCCTCAGGGCCATGTCAGGCAGGGCACTAGTCAATTAGGGTCATCTAGTATATTCACCAATTAAACATATTGTTAATAATTAAACAAAATACATATAGATTGTTATTCCAAAGTATACAAAATAGGTATAGCTGTATATACATAAGTGAAAATATATATTATTTATGTGAAAATTATACATCACTCATATATATAAACTAATATACATGTACCAAAATACATATTAACTTATATTATATTTATATATATATATATATATATATATATATATATATATATATATATATATATATATGCATACATACCAAAATAATACAATAATATATATACAGGTAATTATACCAAAGTATGTTTTACAAGTACATATATATCAATACAGTTTTATAAACTATATATTTTTACATACCAAAAATATGTTTATATATGTATATATATATAGGTACACATATTTATACCAAAATGTATTAATTTAATATATACTTTACCAATATAGAATTATACCAAAATATATACATTAACATATATTACCAAGAAATATTTATGCTAAAATTCATTCTAGTACTCGTATACACACATATACGTATACGTATTTATATACATATATATATATCTACCCAAATAACAAAATGTGTTTTTATTAACCATATAACAATATAAATTATATATATATATATTTATACCAAGGTAATATTTATACTATATACAGGTATATATATACCAATAAAGAAATATACTATGTATTTATATATATATACATATGTATGTATGCGTACACATATACACACACACGGGTATACACATACATGTATATACGTATTTACATACATTTATATTTATACACATTAATTAACTTATATACAAATACTTATACATTAGTTATATTAACATATGCATTAGGGAAGGAGGAAAGAGGGGGAGAAGAAACTTACTGTGAAGTCGGGTTGGCCGGAGTACGGCAGGCAGCGGGAGGGAGCCGGACGGGAACAGTGGGGATGGTCGTGGTGGTTGGGAGCAGCGGGTCGGAGAGGTGATCGGAAAGGGGCACTCGGGGAAGAACAGCAGCGGCGAGGGGAGGATCAGTGGTGATGATGAGAAGTTGAGGGTGGTGGTGAATGGTGTTGAAGGTGATGGTGGTGGGTTTGGCAGCGGGAAGGGGCTCCGTCGCCGGAGCTTTCAGCAGAGGGAGGAGTAGCGGGGCCGTCGGACTCGTCGAGGCAGCGTCGCCGGAGAAGCAGTCGACTGATAGTGGATGGATGGATGGATGGATGGATGAGAAGCAGCCGGAGTAGAGGGCTCGAGCTAGGCTGTCGCAGCCGGTCGATGGGAAGAGGGCCGCCGGAGGATGGGTCGGTCGCCGGGCCGGAGGGAAGAAGTTCAGCGGCGGTCGGAGCAGCCAGCGCCGGTCGGGTGTGCAGCCGGAACAGGGTGATGGGGATGGAGGCTGAACAGTAATGGTTTCCCCCCTCTTTTCCTCTTTCAAATTTTAAAAATCAATGAAGAGAGGAAGAAGAAGAAGAAAAAGAAGGAGAAGAGAAGAAGAAAAAAGAAGAAGAAAGGAAGAATTTTCCTACGTTGGAGAGAGGGGGTGGAGGCTTGTGATGAGGGTGTGGTTACCTAGGTTTTTCTAGGGATTAGGGTTTATGATGTGACAAGACATTATATAGGGAGAGAGGTTGTTGAAATGAAGGGTTGTGATTGACCCCCTTTAAATGAGGGGTCCAGATTGGACATGGAGAAATTTAATTCATGTAGGAATGAGGGTGAGGGGCTAGTTAAATAATATTAGGTTCCCTCATTGTTTAAACAATTGGGTGTTGACACAAAATACAAATATGCAAATTAGCCCCCTTAAATTTGGGTATTCGCACAGACACATGAAATGACGAAAATTTGGCGGGCGATTCGGTGCCCGGTGTTTTGTAGGGTCAGGGGGTGCTGTATGATCGGTATGGGCTCAAATAGCAGGGCACTGGAATTAAATTGGGATTTACGGAATCGGTCAAAATAGTATCCTTAATTTAATTAGAAATAAAATGCAAGTTGTGTTCTAAAATTAATTAGAAGTACATGGGGCCAAAATCAGGTCAGATCATCAATACCAATAATGAAGAAGACTCAGAACAAAATATTACCCTAATTTGGGCCGCACGAAAAATAGGTCAAGATTGTCTCAAATTTCAATTTGAACGCACAACGATGCAAAATAGGGATTTCTTAAATAACGTCCGCGACAATTTTTGTGCGGCTAGAAATAATGTACAGAGAGCACAATTATGAGTTGCAAAAATAGCAGAATGGAAGGCGGGCATGTCTAGGGCAAGATTGTGAAATTTGTTGGAAGACAAAAGCTAGGGTAGCGCTCCAAATATTGAAGCAAAGGCAAGGCACAATTATTAATTAAAATACGGTAATTAATTATTGCCTCCAAGAATTTAATTCTAAAATAAATAATTAAAATACCGAATCCCACAATTCGGACAGGTGTTCACCTACTGGCTTCTAGGTCAAGTCTACCAACACAAACACAAATGAACACGATATATAATTACTATATTTAATTACACACCTCACATATTTATTTAAATCAATAACCTATCACGCAATTACTAAATTATAACTACAATAATATTAATTATTGTAAAAAGTCGAAAATACCCCTGTTTTTGGGACGTGGTAGTGACAAGTCTACCCTCCTTAAAAGAAATTTGTCCTCGAAATTTAAAATCCTCATAGTAGCGTTTAATCATACACATTATCATTTTCCTCCAAGTTTAAATTCATCATCCAAGAAATTAGGTAATAATCCACAATGTCTTTTCACAATTTTCAAAAATTATGTATTATTTTTATTCCTGAAAAAAAAATCCTCGAAATAGAATCAAAGTCCATTTTTATCAAAATTTCCTGAAAGTTTTTAGTTAATAATTCAATACTCGGAATTTAATATCCACTCCTCTAACTTGATTTTAATCAATGCACATATATAAAAATGTAATCTCGTTAAAAAAGTTTGAATTTAAACATTAGTCCATCAAAATTTTTATTTCTCGATTTTCTCTTCCCTCAAATACTTAACAATGCGATACTTAAGGATTCTCCAAATGCAACATCCAAGTATAATATTTTTTAAAAATTCATAACTTGCAATCAAATAATTATAATGATAATCTCCTTAATTTCCTCAAATTCTAATGATAACCTCAATCATATCATATCCCTCCTGGAATTAATAAATCACCAATTTTTGCCATATTAATTTCTTAACCCTTTATTTAAATCGATGTTTATCCTTGAGTTTTAATCATCTTGTCAATTATCTTGTCTCTCCTGTCAAGTCATAACCCTTTCATGAATCTTCGTCATGGTCAAACCCCAATAATCCTGGTCTAAAATCTTTCCTATAATCATACAACATGCAACCCAAGGGAAATATGTACAGTCATAGTGTCTTTTGTCATGGTATTGCAGTCTCTGGATCAGGGGTACTACTAACTACATTATAACAAGAATCATGCATACAAGCTACGGTACTAAGGTATCAGTCAATCAATCAAATAGATAGGAATAGAATGAAGGAAAGAACAGAACCTGCTAACACATTACCTGCAGTATCTCCTACCTCTAACATACACTTAACTCTAGCATATTCACTAACTAATTCCTATTCCTGTACACTGGTACCCATATCAACTAGTCATTTATCCACAAGATCCATGAATATATCCATGTGCACACACATGTCTATTAACACCTAAATCTGATGCCAAGAATCTCTAATATAACCATGATTCAATAATACATCTAAGTTGATACCTCTATCTCCTTAGTAGCATACCCTCTGTCAGTTCCCGTTCCTACTACAATTGTCCATACTATTTTCTCATCGCTCCAGTGCACACCAAGTGTAACACCATACTAAGTGCTAACCCTTTCTACAAATCTAGATGGACACCCAAGTCAGTCTGCGGTGCCATCTCAATCCTGCTCCAGTTATCAGATCCTTACACATGTATATCATCTAATCATATATTAATATTCATATCTCTCATCTACCATAAAGTTAATCCTCAAAATAATCGTCAAGGTTTAACTTCTCGATCAACTTAAAAATGAATTGTATATACCTCCTCAAAATTAGATACTCAACATCGAAACAAAATTTAATCACTTCTAAAATCTTTGTAGCCTTAACCATGTTTATTGAATTCATATTTGAAATCCTCAAAAACTTAATGACAAAATCTCAACTCCTCAATTATTCTAAAAATACAATCTTATTTCCACCTTTTAATTTATAACTTCATAATGTACATATCAGTGCTCACGGTCTCTGATACTCAAGGTGCACTCAATGCATCTAGTGTCTATAATTGTGTACTAAAATTGTACTGCCTGAATCACTTATACTCTTACCTCCAATGATGAAAGTTATCATCAACTGTGTTTTCTGTCATGATTTCAATTTATGTCAACTGGTATATCATCTAATTATCATCACACCGAGTGCTTACTGTTACTAGCACCATTTTTAATAATCCTTGATATATAATCATCGGCACTCTTGGTATTATATTACTAGCTTCATTAATGAGTCATCTCATCAAGCTTATTAGAACTCATGTTTATCTGTACCTTCTATAATACTCATGTTTCTTTACTCTCACGGGCATGTGTATGGTTCTTCATCTCGATTGATGTATAGGTATTTCCCTTTAACCCTTTACAGCCTGTTAAACTGATCTGTGATACGCCTCACCATTTTCATTACCAATTCCGATATTTTCTCTACCCATGACACCTCATTTACTCTTTATGCGTATATATATTTTCTTACCTTTAACAGTTCCGATATCAATCATCAAATTGAACATCATGCTCCATAAATCCTTAACACAATTCCTAGATACTTATTGTTCACGTAGATCATCCAATTGCATAATCATGATTATCCAGGACGGGTATGTTGGCTCTGATACTAACTCTTAAACTATCACTGATACTCTATACTCTCCTTCTACTCACAGTCTCTAATGACCTTATCCTAGAACCATTGTTACAAGGTACTATGCTATGGGTTAATTCTAGATCAAGGCCTACTGCTCACATGTCCAACTAGGAAATACTTACAAACTCACAAGCAACACTCAGTCAATACTAATACTCAAGGCACATACATAATTACAAGTCACTAATTATCATATTTAACAAGGAACCCTCAAGGAATAGAAGCTCAAAAGGAATTGGATTGAGGACAGAAGGTATCTTTACTACTGTAAAGAAAAGAAGTGATGGAACAAAGTCTTGGAATAACATAAATAGATAAGTCTTGAGATGATACTTTAAGAACCAATTTAAGATACAACCTGATAATCATACACGTCTATCCGAAATTATGACACTCAGAATCCTCGCCACGCCAGTAAGCATAGACGCGATAAACGACAGGTTCCGTAACTAAGGTATGCAATTCCATAATCACGTCATCTAGAATCTTCGCCACGCCAACCGGTATGGCTGCGAGAGACTCTAAGTTTCATAACTATAGTATGTACATCCAAGTCAGGTTCCTACGTTCTCGTCACCATAGCTAATATGGCTGCGATAAACTCTAGGGTCCATAACCAAAGTAGACGTTTTACCTTCCTCACTGTCCTCATCAACATATGTCATCAGATGATACCGTAAATTTTAGCCCGTAAAATTCATCTCGATAAAAATCAAACTCAACAACGACACCAAGAGTTAAATTTAACAACTGGTCAACAAGAATCAAAACTCAACAATGATACCAAGATTTTAATTTAATAACAAATCAACAAGAATCAAGTTCAATAACAACAAGCGAGAGCGGACGGAAACAAAAAGATTTAAATTAGAAATTATAATAAGATTCTCAAGGGGTCGTCCCAGGAATCTCTCAAGAATTTGTGATTGAGTATCCTCTCTGATCCTAGTATCCTATGTCCTATATTCAATAGCAGGTACGCAGTAGCATAACAAGGATGCCACACTACTACGACATCGCACAACTCGCAAAGTCTGACCTGCATGGGCCACCACTTAAAACGTGTCACGACCCGTACCTGGTTTAGGGGCACGAGTGCGTGGGTACGTCCAGCCTACGCCGCAGCATCGGCGGTAGAACGCTGTCTAGGTCATGTAACTATCTAACCAACTCACGTGAATACCCAACTCCATAAGGAGACGTGGATATCATAAAATAATGCTAGAAATACTCAATCACAAAAACTAAAGCACGATGAGATATCAAGGCAGGCAAGAAATATAATACAAGTCTAACGACAAAATAATCATACCTGCAATCATTAACTTCCAATCCCCAAGTGTGTCGAAAACCAGTCTACTAAGGTCACAGTCTGGAAAAATATTTTCCAGTCAGGAAGGAGCAAAGTACATCTCTAAATAGCAGTTCTATATAAATGACATAAACTATATAGCAGTTCTAGATGGAAATATATCAGATGCATGTATAGGTACGAGAAATGTACAATGAAAGAAATACTGGAAATACTGTAAGTAAATGCAGGAAAAGAAACAATATGTCAATGAGCAAGAATCCTATGACTAAGTGTGTGAGTACTAGCTTTAACATGTGATCGGCTTGGGAACTTGATCAGGCTGGTTACATATGATTAGCTATGATTCATGGAAGGTCAGGCTAACCGCTGGTTAGCTATGATGCATGGAGAGGTCAGGCTAATCACACGTAACAATTATGAGGCATAGAGATGGTCAGGCCGCACCCGACGTGAGATATGGGGTGAGCTATGATGCATGGATAGTTGGGTATAATCACATATCTATACTAAAATACTCCCCAAACCCCCGACTGGTATAGTAGATCCAATCATGGTACGCTATGGCACGAGATTCCCTAGGGAGGTAGCAAATCTCTCCGAAAATCAGTGTCTGTACATGCACAAGATAACAAGGAAACAAGTCTTGTACAAGCTACACCATGAATGAGGAATAACATCTCATGACGAGATCTGTGTATACCAATCCGTGTAACCAGTGTGTCAAGAGCATGGATATTTATACTAGATACAGTGAACATAGGAGATATCATAAATTAGAAACTAATCAGAGAATGTACTCGCCTTGGGTCCTTAGCTGGTAATTATTGGTGTCCTGTTCCAGAATATCTCCTGGATGAACCAACAGTCCTATAAGCAGATCACAATTATAACACTTGTATCAGATGCTACACTAACACACAGTCTATAAATACTGGCCTCAGGGCCATGCCAGGCAGGGCACTAGTCAATTAGGGTCATCTAGTATATTCACTAATTAAACATATTGTTAATAATTAAATAAAATACATATAGATTGTTATTCCAAAGTATACAAAATAGGTATAACTGTATGTACATAAGTGGAAATATATATTATTTATGTGAAAATTATACATCACTCATATATATAAACTAATATACATGTACCAAAATACATATTAACTTATATTATATATATATATATATATATATATGCATACATACCAAAATAATACAATAATATTTATACAGGTAATTATACCAAAGTATGTTTTACAAGTACATATATATCAATACAGTTTTATAAACTATATATTTTTACATACCAAAAATATGTTTATACATGTATATATATATAGGTACACATATTTATACCAAAATATATTAATTTAATATATACTTTACCAATATAGAATTATACCAAAATATATACATTAACATATATTACCAAGAAACATTTATGCTAAAATTCATTCTAGTACTCGTATACACACATATACGTATACGTATTTATATACATATATATATATATCTACCCAAATACCAAAATGTGTTTTTATTAACCATATACCAATATAAATTATATATATATATATTTATACCAAGGTAATATTTATACTATATACAGGTATATATATACCAATAAAGAAATACACTATGTATTTATATATATATACATATGTATGTATGCGTACACATATACACACACACGCGTATACACATACATGTATATACGTATTTACATATATTTATATTTATACACATTAATTAACTTATATACAAATACTTATACATTAGTTATATTAACATATGCATTAGGGAAGGAGGAAAGAGGGGGAGAAGAAACTTACTGTGAAGTCGGGTTGGCCGGAGTACGGCAGGCAGCGGGAGGGAGCCGGACGGGAACAGTGGGGATGGTCGTGGTGGTTGGGAGCAGCGGGTCGGAGAGGTGATCGGGAAGGGGCACTCGGGAAAGAACAGCAGCGGCGAGGGGAGGAGCAGTGGTGATGATGAGAAGTTGAGGGTGGTGGTGAATGGAGTTGAAGGTGGTGGTGGTGGATTTGGCAGCGGGAAGGGGCTCGGTCACCGGAGCTTTCAGCAGAGGGAGGAGTAGCGAGGCCGCCGGACTCGTCGAGGCAGCACCGCCGGAGAAGCAGTCGACTGATGGTGGATGGATGGATGGATGGATGAGAAGCAGCCGGAGTAGAGGGCTCGAGCTAGGCTGTCGCAGCGGGTCGATGGGAAGAGGGCCGCCGGAGGATGGGTTCGGTCGCCGGGCCGGAGGAAAGAAGTTCAGCGGCGGTCGGAGCAGCCAGCGCCGGTCGGGTGTGCAGCCGAAACAGGGTGATGGGGATGGGGGCTGAACAGTAATGGTTTCCCCCCTCTTTTCCTCTTTCGAATTTTAAAAATCAATGAAGAGAGGAAGAAGAAGAAGAAAAAGAAGGAGAAGAGAAGAAGAAAAAAGAAGAAGAAAGGAAGAATTTTCCTACGTTGGAGAGAGGGGGTGGAGGCTTGTGATGAGGGTGTGGTTACCTAGGTTTTTCTAGGGATTAGGGTTTATGATGTGACAAGACATTATATAGGGAGAGAGGTTGTTGAAATGAAGGGTTGTGATTGACCCCCTTTAAATGAGGGGTCCAGATTGGACATGGAGAAATTTAATTCATGTAGGAATGAGGGTGAGGGGCTAGTTAAATAATATTAGGTTCCCTCATTGTTTAAACAATTGGGTGTTGACACAAAATGCAAATATGCAAATTAGCCCCCTTAAATTTGGGTATTCGCACAGACACATGAAATGACGAAAATTTGGCGGGCGATTCGGTGCCCGGTATTTTGTAGGGTCAGGGGGTGCTGTATGATCGGTATGGGCTCAAATAGCAGGGCACTGGAATTAAATTGGGATTTACGGAATTGGTCAAAATAGTATCCTCAATTTAATTAGAAATAAAATGTAAGTTGTGTTCTAAAATTAATTAGAAGTACATGGGGCCAAAATCAGGTCAGGTCATCAATACCAATAATGAAGAAGACTCAGAACAGAATATTACCCTAATTTGGGCCGCACGAAAAATAGGTCAAGATTGTCTCAAATTTCAATTTGAACACACAACGATGCAAAATAGGGATTTCTTAAATAACGTCCGCGACGATTTTTGTGCGGCTAGAAATAATGTACAGAGAGCACAATTATGAGTTGCAAAAATAGCAGAATGGAAGGCAGGCATGTCTAGGGCAAGATTGTGAAATTTGTTGGAAGACAAAAGCTAGGGTAGCGCTCCAAATATTGAAGCAAAGGCAAGGCACAATTATTAATTAAAATACGGTAATTAATTATTGCCTCCAAGAATTTAATTCTAAAATAAACAATTAAAATACCGAATCCCACAATTCGGACAGGTGTTCACCTACTGGCTTCTAGGTCAAGTCTACCAACACAAACACAAATGAACACGGTATATAATTACTATATTTAATTACACACCTCATATATTTATTTAAATCAATAACCTATCACGCAATTACTAAATTGTAACTACAATAATATTAATTATTGTAAAAAGTCGAAAATACCCCTGTTTTTGGGACGTGGTAGTGACAGATACCTATTATATATTATTTCTGAGATAACCTCAGACTCAACAATTAGCAAGCCGTACAAGTGATTGGCCGATATAAAGAAAATAGACTTGGTTGTGATTGTATTATTTGGTGAGTAGCCTAGGGAAACAGACTATCATAGTGCGAAGGTTCAACCCTTATCCTTGTTTGGTTGTACGGTTGGGCCTTTATGCTAGGATATGCCATGGACCTAAGTTATGACATTGAACCTATATATTATTATATTTTTCCTTGGGTTTTATTTCTCTATTTCGTGCTTCCTTTGTGGTACTTACTATTTGGGGTCAAACCCTACTGGTTTTGCATGGCCAAGTTTTGAGCCATCACCCGAGGATCCAACATACCTTCCCCCTACTCATGGTGTGTACCGGGAACATGGTCCCAGGGGATAAGGAGTGGGTTTTTTTCTTTCCTGCTCATCATAAAATATTTACTTCTTTTTGGCATTTAGCCACCAGCACCTGTTAGTTGGATCGTCTGAATATTAGTCTACTTACATTATTGTATTAAATCAGACTTAAGCTAATTACTGTCATGTACTTTTGTTACTCTTCCAGCTTCTTATTTTGCACAGTTGGTATCCAGAATATTTTGAGAAAGTGTTTGGGATGCCTTATTGCTTTATCATATATGCTCTATGCTTATTGTTTTTTTTGAATGATTGAGATATAGAAGTTTTTGACCATAGGAGAGTTGATTGTAGCATGCACCCCCTTGTCTTATACAGCCGTGATCGTCGTATAACGTATAGTACCTTGTACGGGGTTGCTAGCCAAGTCCATCTTCGTATTTCGATACTGGGGCGTGACACAGATTGTCCAACACCCGTAGAGGGAGCCACCTAGCAGGGTGGGGTATTTATGATAACGGTCAAGGAGGCCGATGCTATAGGTGATGGGTTAGCCAGTTTTGTTATTTCTTTATGTCCTTTCCATCCATTTGATTTGATTAATTTCTTGGTACCTTGTAGTTGCCTTATGATATATAGTTACTATAATTAGTAGTATACCATAACAGAGACTGCAATATCATGACCGACAGAAGCCATAACCATGCATAAGAAGATGTTTAGCGATTTCTTTAAATTGCATACTTCTATGATTTAGATTGTATTGGGAGTTTGACCTAGAAGGGGGTAAGACCATCTTTAAATTTTGAGGACAATTTTTTTTTAAGGGGGGTAGGATTATAACTACCACTTTCCTCCATAGGAGTATTTTAGTAATTTTATATATTGTTAAATTTTTTATATATTATTTTATATTATTGATTGTCTAGAATTATATTAGTGATAGTGAGTGGCTAGACAATTAGAATTTGCAAGTGTTAGTTAGTGCTAATTATTGTTAGTCATGACTTTAGTAATTAGAATTAATTAAGTTTAGTGTCATGAAAGGAATATTATTTTAGTTGTAGAGATTCCTTTCCTTAGTTAAATTAGATTATATTCATGACAAATGGAGAGGGGATTTTGAGTCATATCAATCTATTTCTAAATCTAACCCTAACCCTAAGATCGAGCTTATATAAGAATTTATTATTCATTATAGCCTCCATTTATTTCCTAATTAGTTTATCCCCAAATTTGAGAAGAAATTACAAATTTCTTTATTCACAAATCAATCCAAATATCTATCAAATTTTAATCCCAAGGAGGCTAGGAGCTTGGCATATCAAGGAGAAAGTATTATATTGGGAATCCATCTCCCAATAGGTAAAACTCTTATCCCTCTTATCATTTTAGATTTTAATGATGAAATAAACCCCTAGGAACCTAACCATGGATTAGGGCTACCGATAGGAAGAAGAATTATATTCTTTTGACCCCTATTGTGACTTTTATATTGACTTTTGTGGCCAAATTGGTGAAAATCGGAGTTTAGGCCATTAGGTGTTTGATAGAATATTTCTCTAGTGATTTTAGGATAAGGTGCATGAATTGCATGGGTTTACACGTGTCCACAATTGGATACGGGGAGGCCGTAGCATGATATGTCATGGTACGTGTCGGTATGATGGGTGTTTTGGTGCCAATAGTGGCTAATTCCAACTATATTACTTTTAATTAGTTATAATAGGTATTTTAATATATATATATATATATATATATATATATATATATATATATATATATATATATATATATATATATATATATATATATATATATATATATATAGTGCTTTGTTTGGATGTTCTAATCATATATGGATGGGTGTACCACATTGGTGTGGCTATTCGTGGTGCATATCATGCGTATCAGAGACGATACAGATGTGTATCACAAGTGCACACCAAGTATTTGGTATTTGGTTTTGGGTTGTGTTCATATAGTGTATTATTTTATGTATGTATATAGTTAATAGTATATAAGTAAATATATATATATATGTGTGTGTGTGTGTGTGTGTGTGTGTGTGTGTATTATGACTTGTAGAGTGTCTTGGAGTGCATGAGGGAGTGTAGTACCTGTGTATACAATAGTTGTGCACATGCATGTGCTAGGTGTGGTTAATATATATCTGTATATTGGTATTCATGAGGAGTGAAGTATGGGTGAATGTGCACTACACATGATGGAGTTGTTTTGCAGTCTTGGAAGCAAGGCAGGGTTAGGCTCGGGAGCAGAGGTGAGCTTGGGAATTATATTGTTGAGGCTTGAGCACTTCTCAGATGTTGAAGTATTATAGTCCTAAAATTCTAGGGGATATAGTATTTAGAGTATGGACTGAGTATCAGCGAGGGGATAAGTTCAGGTAGATTATAGGGGGGAAATGTGGGCAAAAAAATTGGGGATGCATGAGGGGCTCGAGTATTGATTAGTTGCAGGAATCAAGAGGAGGATTCTAGTTGGGGAATGAGATACTTATACCTAGATTATCAGTGATGTTATCAGTTGAGATGTGGTTGTCATGACCCACACCCGAAATTTAGGCACGAGTACGTGAGTACGTCCATCCTACGCCGTAGCATCGACGGTAGAACGCTATCTAGGTCTCAATAAATACTAACATAACTAAATACCTGTCAATGATATCAATCTCCATACGGAGGAAAATATACAATCTAAAAATATCTCAAATGTAAACTCAATCACAACCACTATAAGCGTATAAAGGCACGATAAAAGATAGGAAGAATGACATAGTCAAATACCATGTCTCAAATATAGATAAATCACAGTCTAGCTGTCCAATATAAAATTCTCCACAAGTCTCAACATAAACTAAGAAATTTTTTAATATAAACTCAATAAACCTCAAATAAGTCTTAAATGCATAAGATAAATACTATATAGGTAGCTGCAGGTAATGTCTCCTCTAAAGGAATAGTCTTCTCTAAGATCTCTGATGTGTAGTCTGCATCTATACCTGGTCCATAGTGTGTGTTACAGAAATCCTCAAGATCCTCTGAAAAAAATCCAGTCAGGATTGGAACGAAGTACAAGCACTAACAGCAGTTACAGATATATTGACAAAACTATAACACAGTGTAAAGAAATACAAGACAGATATGCATACTAGCAATAAGAAATACTGGAATAAATAAAATAAAGAAATACTGGAATAACTAGAATATTGGAGCATATGTCATCATCAATATACATCTAGCAATGAAATAGGATATAAGTACACGCTAGAACCATGAGCTGGTATATATGTGAATGCTAGAATCATGACTAGAACATAAGGAATACTATGTCAATATACTAGAGATACATGTCAAGAACATCTAACTAAGTGTGTAAAATATCAGCATATCATATGATCAACTTGGGACTGATCAGGCTTGCTATGTGTGACTAGCTATGATTCATGTAATGGTCAGGCTGCACCGACGTGAGGTGTGGGTGAGCTATGATGCATATAAAGTTTGGGTATGATCACATAAGCTACTAATATTTTCTCGTTTTTTCCCAGCTAGCACGATGGATTCTAAATCACGACTCCTCGTGATAGGTCTCGATGATGCCAACTCATGTAAATAATAGTATCAGAGTCATGTACGCTATACAACAAGAATTATAGAGATAATCAACATAATAGAAACTGTCAGAGAATGTACTCGCTTGTGGTCCTTAGTTGGCAATACCAATGTCCGGGTTCTAAAGTATCATCTGAATGATCCAACAGTCTTATAGACATACCATATAACAAAATACTACATCAGACATTACACTACACACACAGTCAAAAACAATGATCTCAGAGACTACGCTAGGGGGGTCACGTCTGTAGTTGCTGTGCATAACAGACAGTCGATGATACGGGTCTTTCCAGTACGTCGGTGTACATATGGCAGTCTGCTATCATGCTACATGGTTACAGGTCAATGTAACTACGGGGTATCCGTGGTTACGCTCGGTCATCAAGTACATAGTCATATACTTACACATTATTAACTAACATATACAGTACTACTCATTAGTTATAATTATAATAGATATGTGTATATATATATACTTTAAATAGAATTAATACTACGCACATAGATATATTAGCCATGTATAGGGATACATGTTCAATACATACACGTATGTATATATATATACTAAATTTGAGAATTATACTATATATATACTAATTGGGTTCATATACATATAGATATGTATACTATGTACATACAAACATACCAATATACCATCATATACTAAATACCATATCAAATATGTATACAATACGAAGAATATGCGTATGCGCGTACATATACGTGTACGCAAGGGGAAGAAAACCCTAATATGTGTACATGTACGACGACGACCGGGATGATGATGCGGTATTTCGGCGAGGTAAAGGAGAGGCGAGGTAGTCGGGAAGTCTCAGGTGATTGCTTGAGTCGAGCGGGTCGGGGACAGCAGGTGGCATCGTGCTTCTGGTACAGCGGTACAGGCGGGGTTGCTGGCGGTTTCGGCGAGTTGTCAGTTCTCCGGTGGTTTCAGGTGCAGTAGTCGACGGAGGAAGGGAACAGGGAGGAGAACGATGGTGAGCCACGTGTGCAGGCGGTTCAGTCGAGCGCGGGATGGCCGGTTGGAAGCAGTCGGGTTCACGGCGGATGCGGCTGTCGTGTGGTCGAGTCTCCGACGAAGGGGGGAGGTCGGGTTCCGACGAGTCGAAGGGATAGGGATGAGTCGGGGAAGGAGATGAATAGGGATGGGTTGAATGTCGGCTGAACTTGGTTTAGGTGGAAAGGGATGAATAAAAAAATAATAGGAAAAAGTTATATATATATATATATATATATATATATATATATATATATATATATATATATATATATATATATATATATATATGTGAAAAGGGTTGGGTTGACCTAGAAAAGTTTGACTGGTCAACCCCTCTTTGGATTTGGGCTTGTCATATAGAATTTCAATGGGCTAGGATTTAAATGGGTTCAAAAGAATGGCTAGGATTCAATTGGCTCAAAATAAGGAGGGTCATGGTTCAAGGAGGTTGGTGTTGAATTACACACTGCCAAAAATTATAAAAAAATTCACATGATGGATAAATGGGTTTCTACACGTGTCGTGTCCAACGGGGTGGACACCTCAATGCACTTTTGCACAAACGTGCCCAACAATTGGAATATTGCACAAAGTTAGATTTATGGTCAAATTTAATTAAGAAAAAATAGATGTAATTGGTGTTCTAAAATTAATTAGAAGTACAAGGGACTAATTTGAAGTGGGACACAAGGGTCATAAATGAAATAGACTTAGAATAGAATATTACCCTAATTTGGGTTGCCCAAAATGGGTCAAGATTGTGTCTCCAATTTTGATTGGAACACACAAGGATACAAGGCTTGATTTATATTGAATTAGAATATAATCGGTGGTGACGAATGCTGTGCGACTAAAGTGAAGCACATCAAGGCATGGTTATGAGTCACACAAAGATCAAGGTAACAGTTTGGCATATCTAGGACAAGGGTGTGAAATCAGTTGGAAGACAATGGCTAGCGTAGCGCTCTAATTATCAAAGCAACGATAAAGTATAACAATCAAATAAAATCACAGCAATTTAAATATAATTAATTATCATGCAATCATTTACACATTAATTATGAAAAGACAAAAATACTCTTAATCTGAAATATGGGGGTGATAGTTGTTGTGTATTAGAGTATGTGTATTGTAGGTATAGGTAATTGATTATGTGTAGGTGTTAGTGAGTGTCAGAGGATAAAATTTATTTTGCATGTGTACTTGTATTATCTGGTGTGTGGTGTTGGATAATGAGTGAAGGCATTGGGTGAGGGGGAGTTGGGTTGTGCATAACAGAGGGCAAGGAATGAGGTAGGAACATGTAGTAGCTGCCTGGAGTGAGGGTCTATGCAATTCATGCACATGCCAGGTTATACAATAGGCACAATTAGTGAGGGGTTAGCTGCAGCATAGTGTTGGCATGTTCGACCAGCAAGGGGGAAACTGCATTACAGTTGTAGCCATGGGGAGTGCTCGGGTAGAGGTACCAATGTGGGGTACTATAACCTGAATACAAGTTCAGTTCAGGGGTAAATAGGAGCAGCAACATCAATGCAAGGGTTGTTTGATGTATCATTGAGATGGGGGAAGCAATATGCAGTGTGTTATAGTCACTATGGTTGTTGATGATTATGGTGATAAAGATGTGCTGGGTGGTCATGGATTAGTGAGGGGAGGTTGGGGCTTGAGTGCACCTATGAGTAGTGTACCAAGTGTTCTATAGTCTGATACTAGTGGTATCAGTGGGAAGGACTGCTACTTGAATATATCAGGGGATACCAGTATGGGGTATCAGGTTGGGCACTGTTGGTGCAAGAAAGGAGCAGTGAGTTTAACAATGTAAGGTGAGGTTGGAGAGACTGTTTTGAATATCAGGTCTGCTAATATAATGTAGGGTTCACTGTATTCAGCAGTAACTGCTAGTAGAGATGAGGTTGGTAGTTGAGGGGTCTGTGTTGATTAGTCAAGTGTATAACTTGTGTGGTACCAGTTGGTCAAGGGGAAGTTGGTTCAGTCATAGCAGGATGTTCAAGTAAGGGGAAACAACTGTAATCAATTACAAGGTGTAGGGGATAATGTAAGTTGTGTGCCAATATAACATGGAGGGTACTAGTGGGGTATTCCATAAGTTTCAGTGATGAGGTATTAGTAACTTAGTGATATCAATGTAGTATAGTAGTGTCACGACCCGTACCCAAAAAATTGGGCATGAGTCGTGGGTACGTCCAGCCTACGCCGCAGCGTCGGCGGTAGAACACTGTCTAGGTCTTCTAGCTAGCAATCTCACACACAATATAAGTACCTGTCAAGATCTCAACTCCAAACGGAGGAGCAATATGATAAGGGTAACATAAGTACTCAATCACGATCTAAGCACGATAAGATAACAAGGAAGTCTAACAACTACAAAGTCGAAACAATAACAACTACTAATAACAACCACAATAATAATAATAACAATATCCTGAATCAAATATAATACAAAGACTCAAACCAAAAGCCGGGGACAAATCTGGTACCAAAAGCGAATAAATACAACTAAGGTCCTCGTGATCCCGGCTACCAACCCGGAAATCACTCCTAAACTAGGGGTCCCTGTCTACACCATCGACAGGCTGAGGTCCATAAAATGTCGGACACCAATCTTCCAGATCCTTTAAAAAATATATCCAGTCAGGATTGGAGCAAGTACACCTCTAACAGCAGTTTCAGTTAAATGATAAAAACTATAAAACAGTTGTAGCAAGTAGCACAAGGTGAAGAAAATAAAGTACGAACAAGAAAATATATATATCTATCAACTGGTGCATAAAGGTAAAGATGCATGAAAATCAGAAGCAAGATAGCAATGACTGCAGGATACAAGAAATCTAAACTAAGATCAAGTGTATGCACAATAACGTGAAGTGAGTCCAGCAAGAATAAATATAATGAGTCCAGTCCAGAAAGTATAAGTGAGACCAGTCAAGAAATGTAAGTGAGTCCAAACTAGAAAGAATGAATGCGTGTCTCTGAAATACATGTTTCGACATGTAAACGGTTAGGGGTAAGTACGGCTCACCGCACACTGGTTGTGTGGCTGCTATCATTCTAGATTAGACAAGAGGGGGTGATTCCAGTAATTCCAGATTAAGAATGTTTATATGTCTACTCGAGTATTTTCCTGCCCCGACTAGTACAAGTGAATCCAAGATCCGACACGTAAATCAAGTATGAGTCCAGCCACAAACATGAGTGAAGCCTGTAGTAAGTCATGATGTGATGCCAGTAGGTGATTCCATAAATAGAGGCCAGAAACATGAAATATACGTGTCGCAAGTAAATAAATCTAGAAATACTAGTCTGTGTCGTGCCAGAGAATTAGATAATACTATATTAGAAGATGAATCATAATAATCATCAGATAATAAAAACTATCAGAGAATGTACTCGTCTGACATCCTGAGCAACTGGCGATCCGAACTGGCATCGCAAGGACCTATTATGAAAAGCAAGGTTAAACGGGGTTCTAAAGAGTTAAATAGATATAAAATAACTAAAAACAAGCTTCTAAGGTTGTTCTAGGTCAAACGGGTCAAACCGATGAAATCTAGGTCAAAAAGTTAACTCTTGGTCCAAAAAGTCAACTCTAGGTCAAAACTAGGTCAAAGGTTGACATTGGCGGTCAACCGAGGCAACTACCGTCAACTCTAGGTCAAACTAGGGTGCCCCTAAAATTCTAGGTCAAAACTAGCTCATTAAGCTAGTAAACCTCAAACTCACCTCCTTGAGATATTGGGATACCCTCGGTATCCGATATCTCAACCTACGTTATACACCCCATCTAAACCCACTAACACATATACTAACACGTGTATATATATATATATATATATATATATATATATATATATATATATATATATATATATAAAACTAACTCTAATCTCAATCCTAGGCAAAAACCCAATACCTCGTCCCGATGCCCCAATACCTTGAGTATCTCAAGGTATTGAGATACTCAAGCCTTATCCCTCACTAACACTTGCTAACTAACTAACTATCTATAAATATATTACCATATACTAATATATATATAACATCAATATATATATATATATGTATATATATATATATATATATATATATGTATATATATATATATATGTATATTTACTCATATATATATCTATATATACTTATATCTATATACATATATATACCTCTCTATATATACATATATATATATATAAAAAGGGGGGGGGGAGCTAGCTGTTGCTGCTACTGATACTACGAGCGCTGCTGCTGCTGCGGCTAAGCCGTGCTGCTGCTGCTGCTGATAATGTCGCGGCTACTGCTGCTCTGCTGCGGTCTGCTGCCGCTGCTACTGCTGCTCTGCAGCCCTTTCCAAATGCATTCAAATAAATCCCTAATCACTCCAACTAACTAATTTAAATATAAATAACTATTCTAAGCCAATAAATAAGTCTGACAAGGGTGTTGGTTGGGTCTGATAAGGGTCCACTAGGGTCTGACATGGGTCTAGACTAGCCAAAACCCTAAAACAACCAATAAAAATAAATACATGCATGTAATTAAATATAAATACAAGTATTTATGATCAATACACAATTTACCAAATTAAAATAAAATAAAATATCCTGCCCTAGAAATGGGGTAGTAAAAAGTAGGAATAGTACTAAGTAAATAGAATAAGTATTGATAAGATATTTGGCATTAAGGTATTAAGACACTAGGTATAGAACCAAGGTAACACTAAGTTATTGGTGAATAAGCTAAGGAAATTCATATAGGCCAAGGTATTAGAATTATTATAGGTATTAGTGTATATTATAGTATATGAGTTAGTAACCTACCAGATCGACCTAGAAACCTATAGATAACTTAGAAACACCTAGTATTAGCTAAGTATAACTTGGTTTAGCAAGGTAATGACTAGTATGATCTAGAAAATCTAGTTTAACAAGGTATCAACCTAGTCTGACCTAGTTTGACTATTATGACCTAATTAAACTATGTTTATTACTTTATTACACCAAATGATATAGAATTCTTATATTGGTTTGTGTGACACTGTTTCGGATATCCTTTGAGATTCAGCACCAAATTCCAGGCAAGTATATTCTCTACTAGTTTCTATAATTTGATAATCACTATAACACAAGTATTTAGTAATATTTTACCTGATTTTTGACACGATGGTACACAGATTAGTATACTTAGATCCTAGTCAAGAGATGTTACTCTTCAGTTATTGCCTTAATATTTCTCGTGAATATATAGACCGTGATCATTGTGCTTGTATTTTATACCTTGCATAGTGATTATCGTGTCGTGACGTATCATGATATGGATCCATTGTACTAGTCGGGGGTAGGGAAAATGCTAGAAGGATATGTGATCAAACCCTTAAATATTGTATCATATAGACAGCAGCCAATCATACACCTCACGGCATACACCTCACGTGTAATTGTGTTACTCCGTAGATAACTGTCAATCTTAAATGATTGTGTTATTGATCATGTTACTTGTAGACAGTAGCCAATCATAATGATCATATGATTATGTTATAGCCTTGATAATAGATCTAGATAACCCAAGCCGATCACATATCTAACTAGTATTTTAAACACTTAGTGTAGTTATAGTTCTTCTCTATATTCTAGTTCATTGCCTTATTTTTATTCATTGTGACCAGTTTATACTTTATTGCTCTAGATTATCTGTCTCATTTCCTACCACAAATTTGATATTGTTTATTGCTTCTCGTCTTGTATTACATTCTCTATTTACGTTTATAGTCATTATCAATTAACTTAGAACTGCTATTAGGTTGTACTTCGCTCTAATCCTGACTGGATATATTATTTAGATGATTGGTTAGAGGAGATGTGTCCCACCTATTACGGGCCATAGGATGGCGAGGCCGTTGAGATAGTACCGTAGAGAATGTTGAGTAGTGCCAGCAGTCGGGGAGGCTTAGTTGTCCTCATTTAGGTTTTTGTATTTGACAGTTAGACATTATGGCATGTATTATATTTGAGGCCATTATATTGAGCTTAGACTTTTGGACTTGGACTTGTGTTTATATTTTAACTCTGTATTTTATCCCTTCTATTACATATCGTACCATATCTTCCTCTAGATTTATATTATGATTGAGTATTGATTACCATTATTATATTATTATAGTGTCCTTCATCTCAGAGTTAAGATATCTTGACAGGTATATTACATAAATTGTGTGAGATGTTATCACGACCCGCACCCGGTGTAGGGATGCAAGTAGTAAACAACGCCCAGCCTACGCCACAACATCGATGGTAGAACGCTCTTTAGGTAAACTATCTATCTATAATCAAGACATAACAATGCCACCATCATAATATAAATATACTCAATCACAGATCTATAGATGGAACAAGCACGAATATGATAAAAGAATAGAAGAGTCACAACACAACTCACAAGACAAATAATATCAATGAGTCAGAGAAATACTAAAGTAAGCTAGAGACAAATCCAATACAAAAGGAATAACTAAGATGCTACAAGTCCTGGCTCATTTATCTCAGTCGGGATGAGTCCCTCCTGAGACGAGGTCTCTGGATCTAAGACAACCATGTTCTGAGGCCCGTAATGAGTAGGGTACTACTCCTCAGTGTCATATGGAAAAAATATATCCAGTCAAAAAAGGAGCAGAGTACATCTCTAACAGTAGTTTTAATCAATGATATAAACTAGGTAATAGTAAAAAGATATAAAATATACAAGATGCAACATATAGGTGCAAGAGATATACAATAAAGGAAATACTTAAATAAATAAAAGAATGAACAATATGTAAATGAACAAGAATACTAATGACTAAGTGAGTGAGTAACAGTTTTAACATGTGATCGGCTTAGGAACATGCACAAGAAACTTGCACAAGGATAAGGGCCTGGTTAGTCATACGTACGGTGTATGACAAACACTCAGAAGGAATAAGACATGCACAAGGAGTTTATGATCACATATCTACACTAAATACTTCCCGCCCCCGACTGGTATAGTGGATCCAACTATGGTACGGTATGACACTGGATTCTCTAGGTAGGTAGCAAGTCTCCCCAAGAATCAGTATTTGTACATGTACAAGAAGAACAAGGAAACAAGGCTTGCACAAGATACACCATACATACCAAGGAATAATATATCATGACGAGATCCGGATAGACCAATCCGTGTAAATATCGTGTCAAGAAATCAAGGATATCTACACTAGATACAAGTAACATAGAGGATATCATAAATGAGAAACTATTAGAGAATATACTCGCCCAAAATCTGGTGAACAGTATCACAGATGCCGGGTACGGTATCTCGAATACCTAGATATGGAATATAACATCAATATAAGGTTTCAAAATAAAAATAAGTTAAACTAGTCAACTTCTAGGTCAAAAAGCTATTTCTAAGTCAAACACAGTCAAACTAGGTCAACTCTAAGTCAAACTAGTCAAACTTGGTCAAACTACCTATTTCTAGGTTGTTTGAGTCTATCTCTAGGATATTGGGTCCATATACTATGCAACTAGGCCACACTAGGTAACTAGGATACTAGAAAGTCAATATGATATTGTATCGCAAGATACGTAACCAATTAGATATGAGAATATTACAATATGCATATACAAGCAATAATATATGTAATATTCCTAATTATAATTGCTTAGTGGATACATTGGCTTTGAACCAAAGCGGTATCGTACCATTACACCCCCACTTGATACTCAAATCCAATACCTTGAGTATCGACCAAATACCTTGACATCTACCTTGGTATCTTAAGGTAAAGTGATTCCTATATATATTACAACCCAAAACTAAACTATAGACTAATATGTATTTATCTAATACAAACTACTAGCTATATAGTAATATGTATTTACTAGTACACAACTACTATACTAACCACTAACTATTAATACATATATACATATATACATACCTACATATATATTACCAAGTAATCACTAGCTACTAGATATCAAAATGTACATATGTATATATATCTACTAACTAGTAACTTAACTAGATAACTAATAACTAGATAACTAACTAACTAGTTAACTAACAATCTAACCAAACCTTAACAAGCTGTTGATACATGTTGTTGTTGTTGCTACTGGAGATTGCTACTGCTGCTAGCTTGTGCAAATTCTGCTGTTGATATAGCTGCTGCTACTGCAGCTCACAAATGCGGCTGCTATGCTTGATATTTATGTAGCTGCTGCTGCTGATTCTTGCTGTAATTGTTGTTGCTCGCTGCTGCTATGGCACAGCTCACTGCCTCGAGCAGTTGCTGCTACCTACTTGCTGATACCCTGCTGATGTTGTCACCCCCACATTTCAGATTAGGGGTATTTTCGTCTTTTCACAAATTAAGGTATAAATGATTGCATAATATTTAATTATATTTAATTATCGTAATTTTATTTGATTGTTGCGCCTTTCCGTTGCTTCGATATTTGGAGCGCTATCCTATCTTTTGTCTTCCAAAAATTTTTACAACCTTGCCCTAGACGTGCCCGCCTTTCATTCTGACCTGTGTAACTCATAATTATGCTCTCTTGTGCTTCATTTTAGTCGCACAATATTCGTCGCAGACGTTATTATTTTAATTCCAATAAATCCAACTTTGTATTATTGTGCGTTCCAATCAAAATTGGAATCTTGATCCATTTTGTACAACCCTAATTATGATAATATTCTATTCTGAGCCTTCTATGTCTATGACACTTGTGTCCCAACTAATTTTAGTTCTATATACTTTCAATTAATTTTGGAACACCACTTGCATTTATTCCTTAATTAAATTGGGGATACCAACTTTGACTAATTCCATTTTAACCCCAATTTAATCCAATACCCATTAATTAAACCCATGCAAAACACACAATACTCCCTCACCCTACAAAATACCAAACACCAATTCTCCCACCAATTTTTTATTATTTTATGTATTTGTGCAAATATCCAAATTTTAGGGACTTAATTGTAAATGTTGTATTAGGTGTTGTCACCTCATTGGTTTAAAACCAAATGAAGAAGCCCCTCACCCTAACCCTTGACCGGGTTTGACCAAACCCCCTCTCTATGGTGTGAACATAACTTTCTTCATAAGAAATCCAAGCCCTCCATTTGAAATTGGAAGCATCCTCACCACACACTCCCCAACACCCTTCCCTATTTAATGTCTCCTCATACCCTTCTCAAGAGCAGGCCCTGTTCCCAATACCTTGAAAAAACCCCACCCTCTCTCTCTCTCCTCCCTCCTCACGAAAACCCATAGCAACCCTCTTTGTTTCTTCTTCTTCTTCTCTTCTTCTTCTTCTTCTTCTTCTTCTTCTTCTTCTTTACTCCACTTCTCCTTTAAAAACCAAACTGAACCCGATCCCGGCCAACTGCTCCAGCCAATCCCGGCCACTCCCTCTTCCCCACGACACTCGAGCTCCTCTACCCCAGCGAGCCTGCACCGTCAGTACCTCCATCCACGGCTGCTACCACCGCCTACACGAGATCCACCCTCTGCCACACGGCCGAGCCTCCCCCTCAGCCGACAACCCCTCGACCTCCCGCTGCAACCACCCACATCACCACCATCACCTCCCTCCAGTCTCCAGTTGACCCTCCCTCCAGCCTCACAGTCGACCACCACCCTCATTACCTCCACCATCGCTCTACACTATCACCAGCACCACCGTGACTACACCACAAACCTCCAGCCGAATTCTCCCCTGCCACGTTCTCCATCACCTCACCACCATCACTCCCATCCACCTCTCCACCACCCCGTACAACCAGCACCACCACCCCATACCACCAGCACCACCACCCTACACTACCAACACAACCTCCCCCATACCACCAGCACCACCACTCTTCACCATCATCGTCATCGTCGTCATCATCATCGTCATCTTCGTCATCATCTTCGTCATCATCATCGTCACCTTCGTCGCCATCTTCATCATCATCATCATCATCATCACCTTCGTCGTCGTCATCGTCATCATCAACATCGTGGACACCGTCGTCATCGCCGATCTCGTGCACGTGCACAGGTTCGCGTTCTTCCCCTTGCGTATACGTACGCATATACGTATTTTGATGGGTGTATGTATATATGGTATGTAGATACTACTTATTGGTATATGTTTAGTATATACGTATTTGATATATATATATATATATATATATATATATATATATATATATATGTAGCATATGTATTCAATAGTATATGTTAGTATGTATGTATTGGTATATATATATACATGTATATAGTATATGTATTCAATTGGTACATATATATATATATATATATATATATATATAGTATATGTATATTATTCACTTGGTATATGTATATATATATATATTCAGTAGATGTATTCTTTGGTATATACATATAATTATTGGTTGTTATATATTTACAAATGTATGGTATGTATATATATATTATATATTATAAGTAATTAAATATATTATTAATTATGGCTGTAATATGTACATGCTGTATGACCCCTAGGTATAGCTGCGGATATCCCGTAGTTGCACATGACCTTGTAACCCTAAGTATTAGTGATCAGACTGCCTTATGTACATTAACGTACTGGCAGGACCCGTATCATTGACTGTCTGTTATGCTCAGTAATTACAGACATGACAACCCTAGAGTAGTCTCTGAGTTCATTGTGTTTTGTGTGTGTTAGTGTAATGTCTGATACAATATTATATTATATGATATGTCTATAGGACTGTTGGATCATTCAGACGATACTCTGGAACATAACATTGGTATTACCAGCTAAGGACCCCAGGCGAGTACATTCTCTGATAATTTTTGTTATTTGATAATTTATATAATTCAAGTATTTAGAAATATTACATCTGACTTTTGACACTGTGCTATAAGGACTAGTATATAGATTGGATCTTTAGTCATGAGATGTTACATTGGTTATCGTATTGACATTGTATACGACATTGATATTAGACATCTTACATGATATATTGGATATTGATCATGTATCGTGACGTGTCATGATTGGATCCACAGAACTACTTGGGGGGGGAGAAATTGTTTGTGAGAGATGTGATCAAAATACCTATCGTACAAGTGTAGACATTGAACGGTGTTAATCATACACCTCACGTATGATTAGCCAGGCCATGTAGCAATCGTACAAGTTCCCAAGCCGATCATATTTTGAAACTACGATTTCAAACACTTAGAATAGTTACAGTTCTATATTTTAGTTTATATACTACATCACTTGTATATGATATTGTACCTCCTTCTTTTTATTTTATATATGCACTTACTGTACCATATTGCCTATATTGCTTGTCTCTTTATTTGCTATTGTATTTATTTATTATCTTCTCTCAGTATATAGCATAATCTATTTATTATTTTATAGTCTTTATCAATTAACTGTAACTGTTATTTGAGATGTACTTTGCTCCATCCTGACTTGAAATATTTTTCCAGACCGTGACATAGAGGACTTGTTTCCAGCATACTTGTAGATTGGATGTTATTGATTGCAGGTTAGACTATTTATTGTTGTTAGACTTGTCTTGTATTTCATATATTTTCTTAGACATCTCATCGTGCCTTAGTTTCTATGATTGAGTATTCTATATTACAGTATGATATATGTGTCTCCTTATGGAGTTGGATATTCGTGAAAGATTAATTAGATAGTATCTTGACCTAGACAGCGTTCTACCACCGATGCTGCGGCGTAGGCTGGACGTACCCACGCACTCGTTCCCTATACTGGGTGCGGGTTGTGACACATTTTTAGTGGTGTTCCATGCAGGTCAGACTTCGCAAGTTATACGATATTGTGGTAGTACGATGTCTTAGTTGTACTACTGCGTGCCTGCGATAAGATATAAGACATAGGATACTAGGATGAGAGAGGATACTCAATCACAATTATTTGAGAGATTCCTGGGACGACCCTTGAGAATCTTATTATAATTTCTAATTTAAATCCTTCACCCTTGTTTTCATCCATCCTCACTCATTGATATTGAGTTTGATTCTTGTTGACCAGTTGTTAAATTTAATTCTTGGTATCGTTGTTGAGTTTGATTTCTTATCGAGATAAATTTTTTGGACTAAACTTTACGGTATCATCTAATGACATATGTTGATGAGGACAGTTAGAAAGGTAAAACGTCTACTTTGGTTATGGAACCTAGAGTTTATCGCAGCCATATTAGCTGTCATGGCGGATACGTAGGAACCTAACTTCGGATGTACATACTATAGTTATGAATTTAGAGTTTCTCGCAGCCATACCGGTTGGCGTGGCAAGGATTCTAGATGACGTGATTATAGAGTTACATAACTTAGTTACGGAACCTGTCGTTTATCGCAGCTATGCTTACTGGCGCGACGAGGATTCTGAGTGTCATAATTTTGGACAGACGTATATGATTATCAGGTTGTATCTTAAATTGGTTCTTAAAGTATCATCTCAATAATTATCTACTTCTGCTATTACAATACTTTGTTCCATCATTTTCTTTACTAGCAGTAGAAATACCTTCAGTCCTTAATCCAGTTCCTTTTTGTGCTTCTTTTCTTTGAGGATTCCTTGTTAGTATGATAATTAGTGACTTGCAATTATGTTTGTGTCTTGTATTAGTGTTGACTGAGTGTGACTTGTTAGTTTGTAAGTTTTTCTTGATAGGACATGTGAGTAGTAGGATTCAATCTAGAGTTAACCCATAGCGTAGTACCTTGCAGCAATAGTTCTGTAATATGTGCCATTATAGTTAGTATTGGTACTATAAGTAGAAGGAGGAGTATAGAGTATCAGCGATGGTTCCAAGAGTTAGTAGCAGAGTCAACATGTCAGTCCTGGATAGTCTTTAATTTATGTAATTGGATGATCTATGTGAACAATTAAGGATCAAGGAAATTATATTAAAAATTAATGGAGCATGATATTCAATTTGATGGTTGATACTTGGGTGTCCATCTAGAGTTGTATTAGAGGGAGTAGTACTTAGTATGGTATATTGCACTTGATATGCACTTGAGTGATAAGAACAACTATTATAAACAATTGTAGTAGGTAAGAGAGTTAGAAGTGGGTGTGCTTGTAGTAAAAACGGTGGTACCTAAAGGGATAGAGGTATCAAACTTTGGATGCATCCTTAAACCATAGTTATGTTAGAGATTCTTGGTATCAGATTTAGGTATTAATAGACAGGTGTATGCAATGAGGATGTATTCATGGATGTCTTGTGGACTAATGATTAGTTGATATGGGTATCAGTGTACAAGGATAGGAATTAGTTAGTGAATATGCCAGAGTTAAGTGTATGTTAGAGATAGAAGATACTGCAGGTGATGTGTTAGCAGGTTATGTCCTTTTCTTTCCTTCTGTTCCTTTCTATTTGATTAATTAATTCATTAGTACCGTAGCTTGCATCAGTAATTTTTTTGTTAGAATGTAGTTAGTAGTACACCCTGACAGAGACTGCAATACCATGACAAAAGAGACCATGACAATGCATATTTTCCTAGATTGTATGTTGTATGACTGTAGGTAGGATTCTCTTAGACTTTGATTGCTAAGGATTTGACCGTAGTAAAGAATTAATGAAGTGGTTATGACTTAACAAAGAGAGACAAGGTGCCTCAAATTTCGAGGATAAATATTAATTTAAATAAAGAGTTAAAATTTAATATGACATAATTGACGATTTTTGTTAAATCATAAGTTTTAGGAAGATTATGATACGATTGAAATTGTCATTTAACTTTGAGAAATTTAAGAAGATTATTATTATATTTAGTGGACTGTAAGATATAAATTTATTTTGAATATTGTATTGAAGATTTCATAAGCATTACATTGTTTGAGCATTGTGTGGAAAAAGAAATCGAGGATTAAGATCATTAATGGATTAGTGTTTGAATTTAAATTATTGGGATGAGGATTTAAATTTTATAAATACACATCGATTGGACATAAATTAGAGGAGTAAGATGATTAATGGATTAGTGTTTGAAATTCAAACTTTTCGGATAAGATTTTAATTTTTTTTTTAAAATGTGCATCGATTGGATTTCAATTAAAGGATTGGATAGTAAATTTTGTATTTAGTGATTTACTTAAAATTTTAGAGGAGATTGTGATAAGAATGGAATTTGATTTTAAATTTGAAGATTTTTAGGAATATGATATCTATAGAATTATGAAAGTTTCGTGAAATAACAATATGGATATACTTCATGATTATATGGTTTGATGAATTTAAATCTTGATAAAAAAAATAATAAATAAATACGAATAATGGGGCTATTAAATTTCGAGGACAAAATTCTTTTAAGGAGGGTAGACTTGTCACCCCTACATTTCAGATTAGGAGTATTTTTGTCTTTTCATAAATTAAGGTATAAATGATTGTATAATATTTAATTATATTTAATTATCATAATTTTATTTGATTATTGCGCTTTACCGTTGCTTCGATATTTGGAGCGCTACCATATCTTTTGTCTTCCAACAAATTTTACAACCTTGCCCTAGACGTGCCCGCCTTTCATTCTGACCTTTGTGTAACTCATAATTATGCTCTCTTGTGCTTCATTTTAGTTGCACAAATATTTGTCGCAGACGTTATTATTTTAATTCTAATAAATCCAACTTTGTATTCTTATGCGTTCCAATCAAAATTGGAGACACAATCTTAATCCTTTTTGTGCAACCCTAATTATGATAATATTCTATTCTAAGCCTTCTATGTCCATGACACTTGTGTCCCAACTAATTTTAGTCCCATGTACTTTCAAATAATTTTAGAACACCACTTACATTTATTCTTTAATTAAATTGGGGATACCAACTTTGACTAATCCTAATTTAACCCCAATTAAATCCAATACCCCATTAATTAAACCCATGCAAAACACACAACATCCCCTCACCCTACAAAATACCAAACACCAATTCCCCCACCATTTTTTCATTATTTTAAGTGTTTGTGCAAATATCCAAATTTTAGGGACTTAATTGCAAATATTGGATTAGGTGTCATCACCTCATTGGTTTAAAACCAAATGAAGAAGCCCCTCACCCTAACCCTTGACCGGGTTTGACCAAACCCCCTCTCCATGGTGTGAACGTAACTTTCTTCATGAGAAATTCAAGCCCCCCATTTGAAATTGGAAGCATCCTCACAACACACTCCCCATCACCCTTCCCTATTTAATGTCTCCTCACACCCTTCCCAAGAGCAGGCCCTAATCCCAATACCTTGGAAAAACCCCACCCTCTCTCTCCCTCTCCTCCCTCCTCACGAAAACCCACAGCAACCCTCTCATTTTCTTCTTCTTCTTCTCTTCTTCTTCTTCTTCTTCTTCTTCACTCCACTCCTCCTTCTTCTTTAAAAACCAAACTGAACCCGATCCCGGCCAACCGCTCCGGCCAACCCCGGCCACTCCCTCTTCCCCACGACACTCGAGCTCCTCTACCCCGGCGAGCCCGCACCGTTAGCACCTCCATCCGCGGCTGCTACCACCGCCCACACGAGATACACCCTCTGCCACACAGCCAAGCCTCCTCCTCAGCCGACAACCCCTAGACCTTCCGCTGCAATAACTCGCATCACCCCTATCACCTTCCTCCAGTCTCCAGTCGACCCTCTCTCCAGCCTCACCGTCGACCACTACCCTCACCACCTCCACCACCGCTCTACACCATCACCAGCACAACCGTGACTACCCCACCGACCTCCAACCGAGTTCTCCCCCGCCACGTTCTCCATCACCTCACCACCATCACTCCCATCCACCTCTCCACCACCCCGTTCCACCAGCACCACCACCCCGTACCACCAGCACCACCACCCTACACTACCAGCACGACCTGCCCCACACCACCAGCACCACCACTCTTCACCATCATCGTCATCATCGTCATCTTCGTCATCACCATCGTCATCGTCGACATCTTCGTCATCATCATCGTCACCTTCTTCATCATCATCATCGTCACCTTCATCGTCGTCATCATCGTCATCAACATCGTGGACACCGTCATCGCCGATCTCGTGCACGTGCACAGGTTCGCGTTCTTCCCCTTGCATACACGTACGCGTATACGTATTTTGATGGGTGTATGTATATATGGTATGTAGATACTACTTATTAGTATATGTTTAGTATATACGTATTTGATATATATATATATATATATATATATATATATATATATATATATATATGTAGCATATGTATTCAATAGTATATGTTAGTATGTATGTATTGGTATATATATAAATACATACATATATACATGTATATAGTATATATATTCAATTGGTACATATATATATATATATATATATATATATATATATATATATATATATATATTATTCACTTGGTATATGTATATATATATTCAGTTATTCTTTGGTATACATATAATTATTGGTTGTTATATATAAACAAATATATGGTGTATATATATATATATATATATATATATATATATATATATATATGTAACCTCCGATTTCCAATTCCCAAAATAATTAGATTTTAATTTATTTTAAAAATATCAAGTTTTATAAAACATTTCTCCTTGAAATTTTTATTTGATTTTGAACGATGTTTGATTTTAGAAGGTAATTTAAAAATCTTTATAAAAATCATTTTTCCTAAATGACGATGTATTACAAAATAAATAAATAAATAAATAATATATATTTCTAGTTTCAAATATTTATTGGCTTGAATCATAAAAATTATTTTTAACTAAATAGTTATTTAAAAGACTAGTTCATAAAGTAAAATAAATTTTTATTTATTGGGATAGTAAATAAAATAAATGTCATACTTTCTAAGTTTTTACAAAATATATTAATTAGTAGCTAATTGAAAATTAGCTAGCTTTCCTAAAAATCTTTTCTGAAATTATAACCTTTGTTTCTTTAATTTTACAAGTCGCCATTTCCATTAACTAGCCCACCCCCTCATTTTTCCCCACGTGAGAAACCCGTTGGATTAATTCTGGGCCATTCATTATTGGGCCAACCCGCAACCCTTTATCCCACACCATCTCTTCCTATTTAAGTTCTCATTCTCACAATTCCCAAGAAACCCTAATTTTCATTTATTAGCTAGCCCCCACATTTTCCCACCAGCCAACAACCATCACCATTTGTGTGCTTGTGTCCGTGTGTCCAGCATCACCATGTCAGCCGTGTTGGCCTCGGGTCCGACCCCGGGTGTCCCACCGTATCCATTCATTTCCTGTGTCCGGTTACAACGTTACAATCAGATTTTTCCGTGTCCGACACACCGGACACATCCACCTCCTCCACTGTACAACAGCATCCCCGTGTCCGGCAGACCTGGACACGTTTCCCCCACAGACACCAGACTGCCGTGTCCAGCCCCGGACACGACCCCGACGCACAGAACCCACCAGCCCTAACCCTAGACTCGAAGCCGCCGCCCGGAGTCGACGTCGTCACCGCCGCCTCCTCGATCTGGCCGCCTGCCACCACCACCTGGAGTCTCGAGTTGATCGCCGCCGGTGACCGCCTGGGTCTTCGACCGGTTCCCCGAACATCCGCCGCTCTCGGGGTCGACGCCGCCCTCGGTTCTCCACCGCCCCTCGAGCCAGATCCGCCGGTGGACGCCCAGATCCGTCGAGCGCCGCCGAGTCAAAGCCGCCGCCTCGAAGCCGCCGCTCCGCCTCGAACAGAGGAACCGCCGAGCCCGCCTCCTCGACCAGACGCCGCCGTCGTCGAGATCCCGCCGCCGACGTCTCCTCGAAGCCGCTGCCCTCGAGCGCCGAGCCCGCCCCCTCGAGCGCCGAGCCCGCTGCCCTCGAGCGCCGAGCCCGCTGCCCTCGAGCTCCACGCCGCTGCTCTCGAGCTCCACGCCGTCCACCGCGCTGATTCCCGGCGAGCCCCGCGCCGACGCCGGAGTAACTCCGGTGAGACCCTTCTCCCTCTTCCCTCTTTCTTTGCTTCGGTTCTGTAGTGTAGATAGTTAGGGATTTATATTTGGTTGAATTATATGTAAAGGTGAGTTAATAATTAGTTAATTATGATTAGTTTATTAATTGCATTAATTAGTTAGTAATTAATTATAATTAGTTTAATTAACTCAAGATTTGTTTCATTAATTCATTAATTAGTTAATTAATTTATATAATTAGTTTATTTTATATAATTAGTTATATAATTAGTTTATTTTATTAGTTATAGAAATTAATGTAATTAGTATAGAAATTTCATGTAATTAGGGTAGTTAATTATTCTTAATTAGTTATAATTAATCAATTAGTTTAATTATATTAGTTATAATTATTCAGTAATTAAGTTTTAATAATTTATTAATCAGTAATTAATTATTGATTAGTTAGTAACTATTAATTAATTAGTTAGTATTTTCATATAATTAGTTTAGTGATTTCATGTAATTAGTTCATTTTTTCGTATTAAATTAAAAGGTTTTTGATTATGTTAAATATAATAAATCTTGGGTTTTATATTATTATTAAAAATATAGTTTCAATAATAAAATGAGTTCAAAAATTAGTTTATTGGATCGGTGACCGATTTTACCATAAATGAAAAATATTGGCTTTTACATAAATCCTAGTTTTTATAAATAAACTTTTATTTGAAATTATTGTTCAAAATAAGTTCGAAATGATTTATATACGTAAATACGTATTTCTAGTATATGTAATCAATTTAGTATTTATATATATATATATTTTAAAAGGTATTTTAGCATATGTATGAGTATACATATATAATGTTCAACTAGTATAAATCAAATATGTATTTAAAAGATATATATATATTGTAAATACATTTAAATTGGTGCATGTATAAATATAGTAAGTATTAATAAGTATAATGTGTATTATATACGTATCCCTACTAGATGACCCTAGTTGACTAGTGCCCTGCCTGACATGGCCCTGAGACCAGTATTTTTGACTGTGTTAGTGTAGCATCTGATGCGAATGTGGTTTGCTTGTGTTATGTTTATAGGACTGTTGGTTTACCCAGGGGATACTCTGGAACAGGACATTGGTTTTACCAGCTAAGGACCCAAGGCGAGTACATTCTCTGATTAGTTTCTAATTTATGATATCTCCTATGTTCACTGTATCTAGTGTAAATATCCATGATCTTGACACGATGGTTACACGGATTGGTATACACGGATCTCGTCATGAGATGTTATTCCTTATTCATGGTGTAGCTTGTACGAGACTTGTTTCCTTGATATCTTGTGCATGTACAGACACTAATTCCCGGGGAGATTTGCTACCTTCCTAGGGAATCCTGTGCCATAGCGTACCATGATTGGATCTACTATACCAGTCGGGGGTTTGGGGAGTACTTTAGTGTAGATATGTGATCATACCCAACTTTATATGCACCATAGCTCACCCCACATCTCACGTCGGGTGCGGCCTGACCATTTATATGCTCCATAGCTGTTACGTGTGATTAGCCTGATCTCTACATGCACCATAGCTAACCAACGGTTAGCCTGACTTTATATGAACCATAGCTAACCAACGGTTAGCCTGACTTTATATGAACCATAGCTAATCACATGTAACCAGCCTGATCAAGTTCCCAAGCCGATCACATGTTAAAGCTAGTACTCACACACTTAGTCATAGAATTTTTGCTCATGGACATATTGTTTCTTTTCCTGCATTTACTTACAGTATTTCCAGTACTTCTCTCATTGTACATTTCTCGTACTTATACATGCATCTGGTATGTTTCCATCTAGAACTGCTACATAGTTTATGTCATTTATATAGAACTGCTATTTAGAGATGTACTTTGCTCCTTCCTGACTGGAAAATATTTTTCCAGACTGTGACATTAGTAGACTGGTTTCTGACACTTGGGGATTGGAAGTTAAGGATTGCAGGTATGTTATGTTATCATTAGACTTGTGCTGTATTCTTTTATTTCTTCATTTCCTATCGTGCTGTAGTTGTGATTGAGTATTTCTAGATTTATTTTAGTGTTATCCGTGTCTCCTTATGGAGTTGGATACTAGTGTGAGATTATCTAGATAGCACTTGACCTAGACAGCGTTCTACCGCCGATGCTGCGGCGTAGGCTGGACGTACCCACGCTCTCGTGCCCTTATACCGGGTGCGGGTCGTGACACGTTTTTAGTGGTGGCCCATGCAGGTCAGACTTCGCTAGTTGTGCGATGTCGTGGTAGTGCGACGTCTTAGTTGTACTACTGCGTACCTGCTATAGAATATAGGACATAGGATACTAGGATGAGAGAGGATACTCAATCACAAATTCTTGAAAGATTTCCTGGGATGACCCCATGAGAATCTTATTTTCAATTTAAATCTTTTTCCTTGATTTCGTCCGCTCTCGCTTGTTGTCACTGAACTTGATTCTTGTTGAGCAGTCATTAAATTAAATTCTTGGTATCATTGTTGAGTTTGATTCTTGTTGACCAGTTGTTAAATTTAATTCTTGGTATCGTTGTTGAGTTGATTTCATATCGAGATGAATTTTACGGGCTAAATTTACGGTATCATCTGATGATATATTTTGATGAGGACAGTGAGAAAGGTAAAACGTCTACTTTGGTTATGGACCCTAGAGTTTATCGCAGCCATATTAGCTGTGGTGAAGAGAACGTAGGAACCTGACTTGGATGTACATACTATAGTTATGAAACTTAGAGCTTCTCGCAGCCATACCGGTTGGCGTGGCGAGTGTTCTAGATGACATGATTATAGGGTTGCATACCTTAGTTACGGAACCTGTCGTTTATCGCATCTATGCTTACTGGCGTGGCGAGGATTCTGAGTGTCATGATTTCAGACAGACGTGTATGATTATCAGGTTGTATCTTAAATTGGTTCTTAAAATATCATCTCAAGACTTATCTATTTCTGTTATTCCAGGACTTTGTTCCACCGCTTCTTTCTTTACTAGCAGTAAAGATACCTTCTGTCCTCAATTCAGTCTTTGAGCTCCTATTCCTTGAGGATTTCTTGTTAAGCATGGTAATTAGTAGCTTGTAATTTTGTTTGTGTCTTGTATTAGTATTGACTGTGTTGCTAGTGATTTGTAAGTGTTTCTTAGTTGGGCATGTGAGCAGTAGGCTTTAATCTAGAGTTAGCCCTTAGCATAGTACCTTGTACCAATGATTCTAGGAGTAGTGTCATTAGAGACTGAGAGTTAAGGAGAGTATAGAGTATCAGTGATAGTTCTCAGAGTTAGCATCAGAGCCAATTACCCGTCCTGGATAATCATGAGTATGTAATTGAGTGATCTATGTAGACGATTAAGTATCCAGGAATTGCGTTAAGAATTTATGGAGCATTAGTAGACTGGTTTCTGACACTTGGGGATTGGAAGTTAAGGATTGCAGGTATGTTATGTTATCATTAGACTTGTGCTGTATTCTTTTATTTCTTTATTTCCTATCGTGCTGTAGTTGTGATTGAGTATTTCTAGATTTATTTTAGTGTTATCCGTGTCTCCTTATGGAGTTGGATACTAGTGTGAGATTATCTAGATAGCACTTGACCTAGACAGCGTTCTACCGCCGATGCTGCGGCGTAGGCTGGACGTACCCACGCTCTCGTGCCCTTATACCGGGTGCGGGTCGTGACAATATATATATATATATATATATATATATATATATATATATATATTATAAGTAATTAAATATATTGTTAATTATGACTGTAATATGCACATGATGTATGACCCCTAGGTATAGCTGCGGATATCGCGTAGTTGCACATGACCTTGTAACCCTGAGTATTAGTGATCAGACTGCCTTATGTACATTAACGTACTGGCAGGACCCGTATCATTCACTGTCTGTTATGCATAGCAATTACAGATGTGACAACCCTAGAGTAGTCTCTGAGTTCATTATGTTTTGTGTGTGTTAGTGTAATGTCTGATGCAATATTGTATTATATGATATGTCTATAGCACTGTTGGATCATTCAGACGATACTCTAAAACAAGATATTGGTATTACCAGCTAAGGACCCCAGGCGAGTACATTCTCTGATAATTTCCGTTATTTGATAATTTCTATAATTTAAGTATTTAGAAATATTACATCTAACTCTTGACACTGTGCTACACGGACTAGTATATAGATTGGATCTTTAGTCATGAGATGTTATATTGGTAATCGTATTGACATTGTACACGACATTGATATTAGACATCGTACATGATATATTGGACATTGATCGTGTATCATGACGTGTCATGATTAGATCCGCAGTACTAGTTGGGGGTAGAGAAATTGCTAGTGAGAGATGTGATCAAAATACCTATCGTACAAGTGTAGACATTGAACGGTGTTAATCATACACCTCACGTATGATTAGCCAGGCCATATAGCAATCGTACAAGTTCCCAAGCCGATCATATTTCGAAACTACGATTTCAAACACTTAGAATAGTTATAGTTCTATATTTTAGTTCATATACTACATCACTCGTATATGATATTGTACCTCCTTTTTATTTCATATATGCACTGACTATACCATATTGCCTATATTGTCTGTCTCTTTATTTGCTATTGCATTTATTTATTGTCTTCTCTCAGTATATAGCATCATCTATTTATTGTTTTATAGTCCTTATCAATTAACTGGAACTATTATTTGAGATGTACTTTGCTCTATACTGACTGGAAATATTTTTTTAGACTGTGACATAGAGGACTTGTTTCCAGCATACTTGGAGATTGGATGTTATTGATTGCAGGTTAGACTATTTATTGTTGTTAGACTTGTCTTGTATTTTATATATTTTCTTAGATATCTCATCGTGCCTTAGTTTCTGTGATTGAGTATTCCATATTATAGTGTGATATCTGTGTCTCCTTATGGAGTTGGATATTCGTGAGAGAATAATTAGATAGTATCTTGACCTAGACAGCCTTCTACCGCCGATGCTGCGGTGTAGGCTGGATGTACCCATGCACTCGTGCCCCTATACCGGGTGCGGGTCGTGACAAATATTGTTGTGCAAGTACCTGTTCCCTGCTGCACTTGCCTATGCCTCAAGCTAAAATTTGCCCGACCCTTCTCCAACACACTCCACACACACACACACACACAAGCACAACTATATACATATATAACTGCATACCCTCATATATAGATATCCCTATATACATATACATGACTACATCTATACATATATATACATACATAGCTATAACACATATACATATCAACTATCTCTATGTGTATATATATATATATATATATATATATATATATATATATATATAAAACACTTATATACATATATATACAAGTAGATGTAAATACATAACTACACATATACGTATCTATACATACACATATACATATAAAACTTAATATATATATATATATATATATATATATATATATATATATATATATATATATAACACTTATATACATATATATACAAGTAGATGTAAATACATAACTACATATATACGTATCTATACATACACATATACATATAAAACTTAATATATATATATATATATATATATATATATATATATATATATATATGAATATACTAATACAAGGCAATTTGAATCTAGAAATGCAATACAACAAACACGTGGAGTGCATCACACCCGTATCACAATAGATCTATGATATGCTATCGATACGAGTTCACCACAAAACCAAACGTACCCCGAAGGATACAATCAAGTCTAAAATAGTAATTATGAACAATACAAAGAGTAAAATACACATCTATGTGTCTGTGTCAAAATATGACATGCACAAAGTCCCATGTTAGAGAAAAACCCCCAAATCAACCCGTATCTCCAAATTATTGGGATACGGTCTATACGTATCCAATTGTGGATATAACACTAGCCACACACAATCAAACACATGTTAATTTGGTCTAATTGACCAATTGACAAATACAACATGTGTCAATCTCGGAATTCCCCTAAAATTGACACAAAATATACCATAACTTCCTCCATAGGCCTCCTATGAACCTAATTCTAATTCCTATGGGTAGCCTCATCATATGGGATGGTTTCTAATAATTAAAACACAGATTTAGAGTCTACACAAAGAGGAAAAACTGAATTGTATCTATTGGAAGATGGATTTCTAATAAAACTTCCAAAATAGGTGAAATTGGACTCCAACTTGTAGATCCTTGCTCATCTTTGTAGATCCTTGCTTCCTCCTTATATAAACTTGCTCTACTATCGTCGAATAGTGATTTGGAAAGGAATTAGGAAGAAATTTGGTGTGGGAATGATGAAATTAGGAAGAGAGAAATTCTAGATCTATAATTGAAGTAAAAATGAGGAGAGGGAAACTCTCCCCCCTAATAATACATGGTTGACCACTAGCCCCCTCCCCAAGCTACTATACAATAACTAAATACTCCTTGGGGCCTCTCATGAAGAAATAATTAAGGAGGGAAGGTTCTAGTCTAATGGGTTTAATTTAATTAATCATCTTCCTAATGAATGAGCTTATAATGGCTCAATTCTAACTAAATAAAATGTTGGTCCATGGATCTAATCTAAACTAGTTAGGTCCACTAACACAAGTCCAAGATAATAAACTATCATCTAATAATAATTAAATAACACAAAAATAATTATACAATATGCACAATATTTAGTTAATTATGAAATGACCCAAATACCCTTTTCTAGACAAATGTGGTAGTGACAAGTCTACCCCCCTTAAAATAATTTCTTTCTCGAAATTCAAATACGAAACTACCCCCAAAAAATAAAATAGAACAGAAAATAAAAGAACATAATAGAACATAACTAGGAAAGAACAGAACATACCTCAAGGTACAAACAAATATGGGTAGCGCTCTAGCATTTCATCCTCTCTCTCCCAAGGTAGACTCCTCCAGAGAGTGATGCCTCCATGCGACACGTACCAAGGAAATAGTCTGGTTCCTCAGCACCTTCTTTCTCTGATCCAGAATATCAACTGGCTATTCTAGATAGCTAAGAGTAGGGCCCACCTCTATCTCCGAGTGATCCAACACGTGACTAAGATCTGCCATGTACCAACTCAACTGCGACACATAAAACATGTTGTGCACTCTCTCCAATGAAGGTGGCAAGTATAGTCTGTAAGCAACTGCACCGACCCTCTCTAGAATAGTAAAAGGTCCGATGAATCGCGGACAAAGTTCCTGCCTCCACCTAAGCGAATCGTGGCTCGTATCGGAGAAATCCACAGAAACACCAAACCACCAACCTAGAACAAACACAATTTAAGAACTTAATCTATAACAAATAACCAATATCAAGCACAAATAAAAATCTAAAACTATACCTCAAACTCCAAAGGTCTTCGGTGGCTATCGGCCCAATGCCGTTGTCTGTCCTGCACCACTCGAAGTCTGTCTCTGATCAGCTTCTCCATAGACAAACCCACCTTGAAAGGCAAAAAGTGGCCCGAATTAGTCAACCTGTCAACGATGACCCAAATCGCGTCTTTTTTTCCTGGAGATTGTGGAAGTTCGGACACAAAATCCATAGTAATGTGCTCCCACTTCTACTCTGGAATGGGTAATGGCTGAAGTAAACCACATGGCCTCTGCCTCTCGCCTTTCACCTGCTGGCATACTAAGCATCTGGATACAAACTGTGCCACTTTCCTCTTCATGCCATACCACCACACTCTCTCTCGCATATCCTGATACATCTTGTTGGCACCTGGATGTATGGAATACTGAGAGCGATGCGCTTCCTGCAATACATCCTCACGTAGCTCACTACTAGGCACACACAATCTAATACCATGCCGTAAGGAACCATCCTCAGCAATGGTGAAATCATCCTCCAATCCTGCTCTCACCTGAGCTCTGATGCTCCTCAAAGATACATCCTCATACTAGGCTGCCTTGATCATGTCCATCAACTCTGAGTGTATCTGCAACCCCCACATCTATATAACAAAACCAGAAACTATCACCTTAATGCCCAAGCTCTCCAAGTCCTTCAACAAATACCGATCCTACATCAACAACATAGCTAACGGATACCTGCTCAAGGCATCGGCAACTACAATAGCTTTCCTAGGATGATACTGTAAAGATATGTCAAAATCTTTTATCAGTTCCAACCACCGACGCTTTCTCATGTTCAACTCCTTCTGCGTGAAAATCTAGTTCAAGCTCTTGTGGTCTTTGAAGACCTCCACACGCTCTTCATACAAATAGTATTTCCATAACTTCAGGGCAAAAATGACTGCTGCCAACTCCAAATCGTGGGTAGGATAGTTCTTCTCATGAGGATGCAATTGCCTGGATGCATAGGCAATCACTTTTCTATTCTGCTGAAGAACACAACCCAAATCTTTCCCCGATGCATCACTATAAATAGTGAAACCTCCAGACCCTGATGGCAATGTCAAAATAGGAGCAAACATCAACCACTTCTTTAATTCCTCAAAAGCAACCTGGCACTCCTCTGTCCAAACAAACTCTACATCCTTTCTGGTGAGTCTGGTCATCATCTCGGCAATCTTTAAAAAATCTTGCATAAACTTCCTGTAGTAGCCTGCCAAACCCAAGAAACTCCTGATCTCTTCCACTGAACTCGGGGTCTTCCAAGAATCCACTGCTGCGATCTTCTTTGGATCCACTAAAATTTTATCACCATTCACAACATGTCATAAGAACTCCACCTTGTCCTGGAAGAACTCACACTTGGACAGCTTTCCATATAGCTTCTCCTTCCTAAGCACATCCAACACAATCCGAAAATGCTCCTCGTGCTCCTCCGGTGTCTTCGAGTATATGAGTATATCATCGATGAACACCACCATGAACTTGTCACGGTACTGATGGAGCACCTTGTTTATCAAATTCATAAATATCGCCGGAGCATTAGTCAATCCAAACGGTATTACCATAAACTCATATTGACCATACCGAGTTCTAAAAGTAGTCTTCGGTATGTTCTCCGGCTTCACTTTTACCTAGTGGTAGCTTGATCTCAAGTCTATATTAAAAAATACCTTGGCACAACTTAACTGATCGAACAGGTCATTAATTCACGGTAACGGGTATTTATTCTTATTAGTGAGATTATTCAATGCCCTATAGTCAATGCACATGTGCACCGATCCATACTTCTTTGGTACAAACAATATCGGGGCTCCCCACGATAAAGAACTCGATCTAATAATCCCCTTATACTGTAACTCGTCCACCTGCTTCATCATCTCGACCAGCTCGCTGGTGTTTACTCTATAGACATGCTGTGAAATTAATTCTACACCTGGCACAAGTCTATAGGAAATTCAATACCTCGATCTGACGGCAATCTTGGCAATTCCTCGAGAAACACATCCAAGAACTCTACTATCTATAAATGTGGCAACTTCTTGTCTTCCACCATAGCTCCACAGATAATGCCTTCTTCCTGCTCTGCAGCTCCTCTAGCAAACTCAAACTCTGGCTCTCCTGGTGGACCAAATAAAACTCTACCTCCTCTACAATCTATACTAGCACGGTGCCTACTCAACCAATCCATCCCGAGTACATTATCGTAGCTTGGAAGTGGCATTACAAGTAGACACGCACTCAGCTTCTGGCATCCCAGAGTAACTCTCCAATCCTTGCAAATATCATTAACCAGGATAATGCCTCCCCCGGTCATGATCTTGCAAGTCCAAAGCAAAGACTCAGATACCAAACCATGCTTCAGAGTAATAGAAATAGATACAAAACTATAGGAAGCACCACTATCAAGCAAAGCTAAAGCTGGAATAGAATCAAGAAGAACAGAACCTGCGATGACATCTCCGATAAGCTCGACCTCCTCGACTGTTGTAGCGAATGCTCGTCCCTGACATGCACCTTCCTGATGTTGGTACTGGGCATAACGTTGTTGCTGGGTAAAAAGCGGCGGTCCCCTCGCCTGTACTACAGGTGGTCTCGCTTATTCCTCGGAGCTGGATCTTCTCCCTGAACCGTACGACGAGGATTGGAAGGATACTCTCTGATTTGATGCCCCTCGGCACCATAATACAAATAAACTCCCAACCTCTTCTTGTAAACATCCCAGATGTGGCCGGGCTTCTTACAGAAGTGGTAGAAATCTTGTTGTAACTGTCTCTGCTGCTGCGGAGCCTGGTGAAATGATGCCCTAGCTAGAGTCTGGTGCTGTTATGGCTTCTGAAAAGGCCTGGACTAGAAATGAGGACGCTTGGCAGTCATTGTACTATTGTTAGTACCCAAAAAAAAATTACAATCTCTCTTGGGCTTCAAACCCAACTCCCATTCAACCTTGCGTGTCTCCGCAAGTATCTCCGAGTAGGTCTCATAAAAGACAGAATGAGGACCTTGACTTCCCAGTTCAGACTCTCGCAAAAATGAATAGCTCGAACCTATGGCTCTCTCACCAAATACTTCACAAATTGACTCAACCTACCGAATTCTATGGCGTATTCCTCCACAAACATGCTTCCCTGAATAAGGCTCTCAAACTGTCTCTCCAAGTCTAACATGTCTGCCCGAGCAAAGAACTTCTTTTTGAAGAGGTCCTCGAACACCTCCTAAGACTGCCCTACATCAGCAAGAATTGGCTCGTTCTTGAACCAAGTACGGGCGATATTGAACAGTTGAAGTCCTACCACCTCAACCTTCAAATCCTCAGAAATACGGGACATCCTCATGAGACGCTCAATATCTTTGAGCCAATCATCAGCGTAGATGATGCCCTCCATCCCCTTGAAGACCCAAGGTTCCAGCTTCTTGAAGTCCTGAATATTGCCTGGCCGAAGCTGGGCAACCTGAGGAGCAACCTGCTACTGGACCAGAACTCCTTTCTCAACTATGGAAAGAGCAAGCTGATGAGCACTCTCGATGCCCTGCCGTAAGATATTGGTCTGCCTCTAGTGTGCCTCGGACTGAGCCCTCTGTACCTCCAGCATCTCGTAAAATAGTATGAACATCTGTGTCGCATCTGCTGGCGCGGAAGGTGGAGGTGGAAGTCCCTCAGATACAGCCGAAACAATCCTCTGAGTTGGAGGTGGACCCCCAAATACAGCTGATACGCCAATCACCAGAAAAGTGACTGGTGTAGGCCCTCGAGAAGTCGCAGATCTCTCAGAAGCTACTCTCCCCTGCTATAATCTAGTCTTAGGCAGCATCCTGAGATAAAAAGAAAGGAAAGAATCAATATGGCACATAATATAAGGCATTCAAAGAAAGGACAGTTAAAGATCAACATCAATATCAAGGAAGAATAGTTAAAACGAATCAATAGAATTTTTTCTAGAAGTGATTGAGTATTCTCGTCCTATAGCCTATAACCTATATCCTGAAACAAGATCGTAATAGCATTCAATTCAGAGCACCACTACGAATCGCACTAACTTCGACCTCGAAGACCTACATGGGCCACCACTAAAAATGTGTGACGACCCGCACCCGGTGTAGAGATGCAAGTAGTAAATAATGCCCAGCCTATGCCGCAGCATCGATGGTAGAACGTTGTTTGGGTAAACTATCTATCTATAATCAAGACATAATAATTCTACCATCATAATATGAATATACTCAATCACATATCTATAAATGGAACAAGCAAGAATATAATAAAAGAATAGAAGAGTCATAATATAACTCACAAGACAAATAATATCAAATGAGTCAGAGAAATACTAAAGTAAGCTGGAGACAAATCCAGTACAAAAGGAATAACTAAGATGCTACCAGTCCTGGGTCGTTTGTCTCTATCAGGATGAGTCCCCTCCTGAGCCAAGTTCTCTGGCTCTAAGCCAACCACGTCCTGAGGCCCGTAATGAGTAGGGTACCACTCCTCAGTGTCATTTAGGAAAAATATATCCAGTCAGGAAAGGAGCAGAGTACATCTCTAACAGCAGTTCTAATCAATGATATAAACAATATAACAGTAAAAAGATATGAAATATACAAGATGCAAAATATAAGTACAAGAGATATACAATAAAGAAAATACTGAAATAAATACAAGAATGAACAATATGGCAATGAACAAGAATACTACTGACTAAGTGAGTGAGTACCAGTTTTAACATGTGATCGACTTAGGAACTTGCACAAGGATAAGGGCATGGTTAGTCATACGTGTGGTGTATGACCAACACTCACAAGGAACAAGACATGTAAAAGGAGGGTATGATCACATATCTACACTAAATACTCTCTGCCCCCGACTGGTATAGTGAAACCAACCATGGTATGTCATGACACGAGATTCTCTAGGAAGGTTGCAAGTCTCCCCAAGAATCAGTATCTGTACATAAACAAGAAGAACAAGAAAATAAGGCTTGCAAAAGATACTCCATACATACCAAGGAATAATACCTCATGACGAGATCCGGATATACCAATCTGTGTAACCATCGTATCAAAAAATCAAGGATATCTACACTAGATACAAAAAATATAGAGGATATCATAAATGAGAAACTATCAGAGAATGTACTCGCCTGAAATCTTGTGAACAGTATCACAGATGCCCAGTACGGTGCTTCGAAGACCTAGATATGGAATATAACATCAATACAAGGTTTCGGAATAAAAATTAGTTAAACTAGTCAACTTCTAAGTCAAAAAGCTATTTTTAAGTCAAAATTGTCAAACTAGGTCAACTCTAAGTTAAACTGATCAAACTTGATCAAACTACCTATTTCTAGATTGTATGAGTCTATCTCTAGGATATTGGGTCTATACACTATGCAACTAGGCCACACTAGCTAACTAGGATACTAGAAAGTCAATATGATACCGTATCGCAAGATACGCAACCAATTAGATATGAGAATATCATAATATGCATATATAAGCAATAATATATTTAATATTCCTAATTACAATTGCTAAGTGGATACCTTGGCTTTAAACCAAAGCGGTATCGCACCACTATACCCCCTTCTTGATACTCAAATCCAATACCTTGAGTATCGACCCAATACCTTGACATCTACCTTGGTATCTGAAGGTAATGCGATTCCTAGTATATATTACAACCCAAAACTAAACTATAGACTAATATGTATTTATCTAATACAAACTACTAGCTATATACTAATATGCATTTACTAGTACACAACTACTATACTAACCACTAAGTATTAATACATATATATATATATATATATATATATATATATATATATATATATATGTACATACCTACATACTTATTACCGAGTAATCCCTAGCTACTAGATATCAAAATGTACATATGTATATATATCTACTAACTAGTAACTTAACTAGATAACTAATAACTAGATAACTAACTAACTAGTTAACTAACAAGCTAACCAAACCTTAACAAGCTGCTGATACATGTTGTTGCTGCTACCACTAGAGACTGCTGCTGCTGCTAGCTTGTGCAAATGTTGTTGCTGATATAGCTGCTGCTGCAGCAGCTATTGCTGTACATTGCTGCTGATGCAGCTCATAAATGTTGCTGCTATGCTTGCTGTTTGTGTAGCTATTGCTACTGATTCTTACTGTAATTAATGCTGCTCGCTGCTGCGATGGCACTGCTCACTGCCTCAAGCATTTGCTGCTACCTGCTTGCGGATACCCTGCTGATGTTGCTGTGCAAGTGCTTGTTCCCTGCTGCACTTGCCTATGCCTTAAGCTGAAAGTTACCCGACCCTTCTCTAACACACTACACACACACACACAAGCATAACTATATACATATATAACTACATACCCTCATATATAGATATCCCTATATACATATATATGTCTATCTCTCTCTCTCTCTCTCTCTCTCTCTCTCTATATATATATATATATATATATATATATATATATATATATATACTATGATAATTTAATATAATAATATAAGAAAATTTGAATCAAGAAATGCAATACAACAAACACGTGGAGTGCATCGCACCCGTATCATACTAGATCTATAATACGCTTGCGATACGAGTCCACCACACAACCAAACGTACCTCGAAGGACATGAGCAAGTCTAAAATAGTAATTATGAACAATACGAAGAGTAAAATACACATCTACGTGTCTTTGTCAAAATGTGACATGCACAAAGCCCCGTGTCGGAGAAAAATCCCCAAATTAACCCGTATCTCCAAATTATCGGGATACGGCCTACACGTATCCAATTATGGACACAACACTAGCCACACACAATAAAACATATGTCAATTTGGTCTAATTAACCAATTGACAAACACAACATGTGTCAATCTCAAAATTCTTCCAAAATAGACACAAAACATACCATAACTTCCTCCATAGGCCTTCTATGAATCTAATTCAAATTCCTATGGGTAGCCTCATCATATGGGGTAGTTTCTAATAATTAAAACATATATTTAGAGTCTACACAAAGAGGGAAAACTGAATTGTACATATTGGTAGATGGATTTCGAATAAAACTTCCAAAATAGGTAAAATTGGCCTCCAACTTATAGATTCTTGCTCCTTTTTGTAGATTCTTGCTTGTTTTTTTGTAGATCCTTGCTATACTAGCCTCTAATGGTGATTTGGAAAGGAATTGGGGTGAAATTTGGTGTGGAAATGATAAAATTGGGAAGAGGGAAATTCTAGATCTAGAATTGAAGTGAAAATAAGGAGAGAGAAACTCTCCCCCCATTAATACATGGCCGGCCACTAGCCCCCTCTCCAATGACTAAAATATCCCTTGGGACCTCTCATGAAGAAATAATTAAGGAGGGAAGGTTCTAGTCTAATGGGTTTAATTTAATTAATCCTCCTCCTAATGAATGGGCTTATAATGGCTCAATTCTAACTAAATAAAATATTGGTCCATGGATCTAATCTAAACTAGTTAGGTCCACTAACACATGTCCAAAACAATAAACTAACAACTAAAAAAAATTAAATAACATAATAAATAATTATACAATATGCATAATATTTAATTAATTATGAAATAACAAAAATATCCTTTCCTTGAAAAATGTGGTAGTGACATATGTTTAGATAGTATTGTTGCCATGGACAGTGTTCTACCGTCAATGATGCGGCGTAGGCAGGATGTACCTATGTACTCGTGCCCCTATATCAGGTCCGGGTTGTGACACTGACACTTTCATTCTGAATAAAGTATTGTACGCAATTTCTTTTGTTACTCCTCATGAACTCTGGTTCAATGTTAGGCCCAACTTGAATGTCATTCGAGTGTGGGGGTATCTGGCGTATCTGAAGCTTCCAGACTTAAAGATTCAGAAGCTCGAAACGAGGACTACAAAGATAATATTCCTAGGATATGCTTAACATAGTAATTCTCAAAGGTTCCTTGATATAAAGTCTAACTATATTATCGAATTTTGCGATGCAAAATTATTTGAAGACAAATTTGTAAGGCACAAGAACATTATTCTCGTAGACATTTTAGAGAATAGTGTGAGTACAAAGGAGGATGACGCTTACAATAAAGATGTAGTCTAAGAAGATGTTGTCATTGAAGAGACAACGTTCGAACCAGAACTAACAGAGCCGATGACTAAGCGAGTGAGAAGGCAGAAGGACTTCGAAGATGATTTTTTTCATCCATCATGTGAAAGCAGGCCACTTACCTATGATGAGGAGATGAAAACTAGAGATGTTATCTTCTAGAAGGAGGCAGTCAACGATGAGTTTGACTATATAACCTCCAACAATACTTGGGTGTTGGTAGATCTGCCTGAAGGAGCAAAGCCCATCGGATGTAAATGGATCTTCAAAAAGAAGATGAAGGCCGACGTAACTGTTGACAAGTTCAATGCAATACTGGTAGCCAAGGAATTTTCTCAAAAGAAGGGGATCAACTACTTTGACACATATGCTCCAGTAGCGCGAATGACAACCATCAGGATGTTGATTACTCTAAGTGCAATTCACAAGCTTGTGATACATTAGATGGTTATAAAAACAACATTCATGAATGAAGAATTTACCGAAAAGAGTTACATGCAACAGCATAAGGAGTTGTCGTCAAGTGCCTTGAAAACAAAGTCTGCAAGTTGGTGAAATTATTGTACGGTTTGAAGCAATCTCCCAAAATGTGGCTTGAGAAGTTTGATAAAGTCATTAGATCAAACGGCTACAGGGTCAGCGAGACAGATAAGTGTGTTTACACAAAGTTCGTTGGTGGAAGAGGAGTCAAAGTTTGTCTATATGTGGACGACATGCTAATCATGAGTACAAATTTAGCATTGTAGAAGCATGAAAAATCTATACCATATGCCAATACGATCCAAAGCCATGCACCACTATTGTATTAAGTATTTCATATGCCAAGCAGTGCCATGTGCCACTATTATACTAAGTGCTCCTGTCACGACCCAATCCCACAAGGGTCGACCGTCCTCGCTTGGTGTCTCTTCCCATTCCCAATATACGTATTTGGAGCATAATTATATTCTTGCTAGCGTAGTGATATGTTGTTGAGTAACTAGACCCATTCTTTGGTTCACTTGGATCTTGATTTATTTGTTTGGATTGGTTTTATCATGAGTTGAACCCATGGTCCAAACCTCATATCCTTCATATATAACCCAACTTCAATCTCTATCCTCTCACTTTTCCTCTTCTAATCTCTTTCTTAGGTTTTCCTCTCCCCCTCCATAGGCAAGTACATCTTACAAGAAATGGAGAAACCCTTTATATTTTTGTTCCAAAATGTTTCTTATATGATTCCCCATGCATTTAGAACTTGGTTGTTTGGATTTGGTGAATGGATTAGTGTAGGTCTAAGTTTTAAGTTTTAGGATTTTCTTTGTGTTATTTAATGTTCTTGGTTTTGATCTCTTAAAACTTAATTTTTTTGAAAACTTATTATTCTATGTTGATGAGCTCTTGATTTTGAGTAGTTTAGAACTTTACTTTGCTGGATTTGGACTTCGTTTGAGGTTTCTGTGGAAGAAATAAGGTTTGGTTTTCGGAGATTTTTTGTGGCCAAACTTGCTGGAAAGGGCTCCATGCGCCCAGCAGATTATATGCGGCCTAGACGTCTCGCACAACAGATTTTATGCGGCCAACTTGTTGGATGCATGGAATAGATTTCTGCACATGCGTCCCTTGGCCAAATGCTTGAAGCTTGAACGAATAAAATTTTCTTTAAGTCCCAAAAGATTTCATGCGGCCAAGTATGCATGCGGTCCAGAGGAGCATGCGACCTAGTCGACCATTCGGCCAGGAGTTATGCGTCCATTTTCTTCTGGACGCATAACTACTGACCGACTCGGCACAACTTTTTCTACTTTTGTCATTTCTTCGGCCAATTTTATCACATGTCACATCAGTCACTTTTTCTGACTTGACTTGTATTTTAGTTATCACGTAGCACTTGGCTCGAAAAGTTGACTTTTTCTCGATCCATACGGCTTGTTGGTTTATGTGACCCGTTTGGTCGTGCGGCTAACTAACTAATGCATCATATGTTCCCATGCATCCACTTTGACACATATTTGGTGCTATGTGTTAACTTAGAAATAACTTATATGACCCAGATGTGACCATGTGCTAAATGACTACGCACCTGGCATGAGCCTGTAGATATGGCCCTATATGTACATGCTGATTAGGCTAGTTTCCCTGGATCACCTTATTATACATTGGACAGAATAAGGGGTGTAGTTCAACTCGAGGGAGGGTATGCAATCTTGGTCCTTGTTTGGTTTAAGGATTGTGGATCTGATCTCGATGGGTTCTTGTCATGACCCGCACCCAAAAATTGGGCATGAGCTGTGGGTACGTCCAGCCTACACCGCAGCATCTGCGGTAGAACGCTATCTAGGTCTCAAGACTAAAAAAACATAACTCATCCTGTCAAATGTCTCAACTCCATAGGGAGGACAAAGATAATACATGGATCAACAATTTATAATATACTCAATCACGAGACTATTGGAAAGTAAATGGCAGAATGAGATATAAGGATAGAGAGTACTGACATAAGTCAAGCACAAAATATAAATACAACGCAAGTCTAGAGTCTAGATGTCCACATAAAGTCTTAATAAAAAATATGCAACCCAAGTCTCAGTTCTCGAACAATGATACATAAATAAGACAGTCTAAATGCCTGTAGGTGGTATCTCCCCTAAGATGGGAAATTCCTCTAGAATTTCTGGTACAAAATCTTCCTCTGCTCTCGGGCCATAGTGGGTAGGACAGAAGTCCTCCAAGTCCTCTGAAAAATATTATCCAGTCAGGATTGGAGCGGAGCACAAGCACTAAACAACAGTTTCATTTATGTTGACAAAACTATAAAAACTGTGTAAGGATATACAAGATGAAATCAATACTGAAAATATAGAATACTAGAGAATATGTAATAAGCAACAGAACATCTAGCAATGAATAAAAATATAAGTGAATGCTAGAACAAGTAAACTGAAATAAAGAATAAATATCTGGCTATATGTTTGAAATATCAGTTTATTATGTGATCGGCTTGGGACGAGATCGGGCTTGTTATATATGATTGGCTATGATACATGTGAGGTCAGGCTAACCATCTGGTTAGCTATGATACAAGCAATAGTAAGACTAATCATATATAACAGGCTATGAGGCATGTAAATGGTCAGGCTAGACCCGACGTGATGTATGGGGTGAGCTATGATGGATGTAAGGTGGGGTATGATTACATAATTTGCTAATATTTCCCCATCCTCAGCTAGCACGATGGATTCCAACCACGACTTCTCATGACAGGTATCTAGGATGCTAACCCGTGTATCCACAGTGTCAGAATCAAGTATATTATACAACTAGAATTATAGAATTAATCAACAAGAATAAAAACTGTCAAAGAATGTACTCGCCTGAGGTCCTGAGCAAGGTGTGAGGATCAACGTCCAAATTGGAGTCACACAGACCTATATATATATATATATATATATATATATATATATATATATATATATATATATATATATATATATATATATATATATATATGTATGTATGTATGTATGTTGCATCAATACAAAGTTCAGAAATAAAAAATAAGTCAAACTAGTTCAATTCTAGGTCATACTAAGGTCTACTGGTCGATACTAGTCTCACACTAGCTAATTATTTGTCATACTAAGTTATAAACACTAGGGTGTACTCATAACACCTCTATACCTAATTTATCTAGGTATTACCTTAGCTATATAAGTACCTTAGCTAACATCTCATGATACTCACACTTGGTACATGGTACCACAATCATATCCTACTCCTCAAATCAAATTCCTAACTATTACCCTTGTCCTAGTGTATTTTCCCACATCTAGTACCTTTACCTCACATTGAACCCATGCATCCTATTTACTTACCTACACTTGACACATAACTACCTATCGAAAATCCATGATTGAACACTCAAGCGGATACATAATCACTCACTGCTCACTCATACACACAACACTCACTCACAGTGGCACAGTTCATTCACTGGCACTTCCTGCATACTACTCTTGAGACACACATATACATAAACAAGCAGATACACAGGCCACTTGGTTACTTGTTGTTTCTACTCAACCCATCCATAACCCCAACTGGATACTGCATTATTCTTCTAATATCTATGCACTGAGGATACCCCCTAAGATAATACGCATATACTCCTATGCATCACATGCATATATCTTAAATAGCTAAATGAGATCTAAAACTGGCAATTAACTGGACTGATGCATCTATCCCAAAACCTACTTTGTTGATACTAGTGAAGGATACCTAGAGACTGACACGGTATTGATACCCTATTGCTGTGTGGCTCCACAGTGTCTGATACACTGAGACACAGCTATACTATTAACTCAACCCACCATTGCACTGAATACCCTTACACAACCTTACCCCATCTCAAGTTATGCAGAATCGAGAAATTGGACTGCAACAGTCCCCTAATCTACAATGAACCTTGCTGCCTTACCCGGGCATTTTGACTCACAATAATGCAGTTATTGACACTGCACTCGATCCAACTACACCCTATAATCCTAACTGCACAATGGTGTGCCCGATTTGCTACTGCCACACATCTCTCACCACCACACCCCCAACTGCAAAAACTGATACACAAATATAGCACTAAGAAACACATACCACATAAACATACTAATACTCTGATACTCTAGCATTAACACTGATACATTCAACCACAGTGTCAACACTCACCTCCAGTCTACTGATGCATAACACCTATCTGCTGCACACCAAAGAACTGTCATACCCCCTGCACACTACTACACTGACACCAGTGTTTCCCTCTCACCCCTTATTGTGCCCCCTTTTTTAATACAATACTAAACATACCCAATTCAAATATCTCACAACCAAGGACACTACTCACTGCACAGCAACATGAAGCAAACACTGCACTGAATTCCCTCATATAGGCACTTATACATCACTGAGACACTGAACTCTCACATCACGATACACAAACCTCAGTGCACAGGCACATGTAAAACTCGACTGCACACAACCAAAGCACAGTGGCTTCACTGATGCTCACTGCATAGATTTGCTCTAGAATGACACTGATACACAACACACATTAACATACACACCGCTGATACGCTAACTAGACTTACTGATACTCATACATCTCAATGTGTCACTTACTCACTGAATCAAACTACCACACACTGAAACCAAACACTGATACACTTGCTTGTGCTGGCCTCCACACATTCTGAAACACAGGTTTCTTACTGTGATACACCAAGATAATGACACTGGCACCCTCTAACCCGACACACACTAACTGAATTAGAATGAAACTGATGCACAGTATCACCCTACTGCACACACAGGACTCACACTGATAAACTTGCACAGTACATAGTCCTACTGATATATTAACCCACAGCATGGTATACTAACATACCCGACTCAAACCCCCCATAACCTGTTGGTACACTGAACCCTAGCACTCGAGTCCCCTCTCCATAACCAACCCTGGGCTCTTCCTTCAGTGATGCACAGATGCACAGTTCAGGGGGAAAACACGACTGCACAGTTCACTCCCCCAAAGTATATATATATATATATATATATATATATATATATATATATATATATATATATATATATATATATATATATATATATATATATCATACATCAAATTAGGTAATATTAGAGTAGATTAGATAGGTGTTCATCCTTCTTGGCATTTCATCAAACACGTAATGTGCTGAAATCAGATTCCATAATATTACTCATGAACCCAAACGTAAAACCCTAAAATCATAATTAAATCCATATGTATATGATGCAACCATGAAAGAATGTATATTCCCATAACTAGGGCTCACAAAAATTTAGGAAAAACTATCATTAGAACACAAACCCTAAAATCACCTAGGACTCCATGGAAAAACCAAAAGAGCCATTCCTAATTAAAATGGTGGGCTCCTAATGGCCAAACAACAATTAAAAACAGAAATAAATGGGGTTTTAATTCGGACCCTCACCTATTGGGAGATGGTTTCCCAATGTGGCTCCTCTTTCTTTAAGCCTCCTTGGTCCAAACTCCTAGATCTCTCTTGATGGAGAAGGAAAGAGGGTTTTAGGGCTAGAAATCTTGAAATTTGAGGAAGGGAAATGGATTTCTAAGTGGAGGCTAGGTTTAGGGTTTTTTCTTCATGAATGAAGAAGCTTGAGGGAGGCTCCCTCTTATTATACAGGACTAGGGTTAGGGTTAGGGCTTCTAATGCCAAGAGTCTAATTTGTCCTTCATAATTTGTCATGAAGAACTTAAAATAATAAAGGTTTAGTCATTCATTGAGGGTTAAACTAAAATTCTAATTTAATAATTTGGGTTTGGTCACAAGGGTTTAATCTAATGGATTTTTAGGTCAAGCCCATTAACCTATGCATTAAAGAGCACCCAACAATTTATATAATAACTTATCATACATTATATTAACACAATAATTAATATGGCAATTTTACAATAATGCCCTAATCTAGGAATGTGGTAGTGACAAGTCTACCCTCCTAAAAAATTCCGTCCTCGAAATTGAATTAAACTAGAACAAGAACAAAATCAGACAAAGAATTATATCTCAAGTCTCAAAGAGATACGGGTATTGCTCACGCATTTCGTCCTCTCTCTCCCAGGTCGACTCGCTTGGAGAGTGATGTCTCCATGTAACACGAACCAAAGGAATAGTCTGGTTCCGCAACACCTTCTCTCTGCAATCCAAGATCTCTACGGGCAGCTCAGAATAGCTGAGAGTCAGACCAACCTCGATCTCTGAGTGATCTAGTACGTGACTAGGATCTGCCATGTATCGTCTCAGCTGCAACACGTGGAACACGTCATGCACTCCCTCTAGTGCAGGTGGCAAGTCTAGTCTATATGCCACTACACCGACCCTCGCAAGAATACTGAAAGGTCCGATGTAGCATGGACTAAGCTTTCCGCCTCCACCAAAACGAATCGTGCCCCATGTCGGAGAAATTCGTAGGAACACTAGATCGCCAACCTAGAACAAAACAGTCTTAACACACAATCTAAAACAAAACAATCACATGCAAGAAAAATAACAAACCTATACCTGAAACTCTAGGGGTCTACGGTGGCTGTCGGCCCAATGCCGCTGTCAGTCCTGTGCCACTCGTAGTCTGCCACTCGTAGTTTGGCACCGGGATGCATTGATTACTGAGAGCGGTGTACCTCTTGCAAAACCCCTTCGCGCAGCCCCCGCTCGGTATACACATTCTCGTGCCGTGCCGTAAGGTCCCATCATCCACAATAGTAAAGTCGTCTGACAATCCTGTCCGAACCTGCGCCCTGATACTCCTCAGAGCCTCATCATCATATTATACAGCTCTGATTCTGTCCATCAGCTCAGACTATATCTGCAATCCCCATATCTGAATCTCGATGCCGGGAACTAGCACCTCAATTTCTAAGCTTTCCAGATCAGCCAACAAATGTTAATCTGTCGTCAAGTACATAGCCATCGGATACCTGCTCAAGGCATCGGCGACTACGTTGGCCTTCCTGGGTGGTACTATAATGAGATATTGAAGTCCTTCATCAACTCCAACCACCTCCTCTGCCTCATGTTCAGCTCCTTCTGTGTGAACACGTACTTCAAGCTCTTGTGGTCTGTGAAGATCTTCATACGTTCTCCGTACAGGTAATATTTCCACAACTTTAAAGCGAAGATAACCGCTGCCAACTCTAAATAATGTGTGGGGTAGTTCTTTTCATGAGGGCGTAATTACCTGGAAGCATAGGCAATTACCTTTCCGTGCTGCTGAAGAACGCAACCCAGACCCTTACCTAAAGCATTACTGTAGATAGTGAATCCACCTGTTCCTGATAGCAATGTCAAAACTGGAGCTATCGTCAATCTCTTCTTTAGCTCATCAAATGCGGCCTGGCAATCCTCTGTCCAGACAAAATCCATATCTTTCCTAGTCAGCCTAGTCATTGGCGCTGCAATCCTGGAGAAGCCTTGTACAAACCTCCTGTAGTATCCTGCTAGCCCGAGAAAACTCCTGATCTCAGCTACCGAACTGGGGGTAGCCCATGACTCCATTGCCTCGATCTTCTTTGGGTTAACTGAGATTCTGTCACCCGTCACCACATGCCCAAGAAATTCAACCTTGTCAAGGAAGAATTCTTACTTTAAAAGTTTCCCGTACAGCTCCTCCTTCCTAAGAGTCTCTAAGACCATCCTCAGGTGCTCTTCGTGCTCCTCTGGGGTCTTGGAGTACACAAGAATATCGTCTATGAACACCACCACGAACTTGTCAAGGTACTGGTGGAACACCTTGTTCATCAAGTTCATGAATATTGTTGGTTCATTGGTTAAACCAAATGGCATTACCATAAACTCAAACTGGCCATATCTGGTCCGAAAGGCTGTCTTCGGCGTGTCTTCTCTCTTTACCTTCACCTGATGATAGCCTGACCTCAAGTCTACCTTTGAAAATACCTTCTCTCCGCTCAACTAATCAAAAAGATCATCTATCCTCGGCAGCGGATATTTGTTCTTGATAGTGAGGTTGTTCAGAGCTCTATAATCGATGCACATGCATACCGTGCCATCCTTCTTTTATACGAACAATACCGGAGCTTCCCATGGTGATGAACTAGATTTGATAAAGCTTGTCTTGCAGCTCCTCAACTTGCTTCTTCAGTTCTGCCATCTCGCTGTTGTTGACTCTATAGACATGTTGTGAAATGGGCTCCGCTTCTGGCACCAAATCTATAGAGAATTCAAGATCTCTGTCTGGTGGCAAGCCTGGCAACTCCTCTGGGAATACATCCAGGAACTCCGCTATCCGAGGATGTGGCAACTCCTCTTCTTCCATCCTGGCTCCGCAAAAAGTGCTTCTGCTCTGCTCCGCTGCTCCTCTGGCGACCTCGAACTTTGGCTCTTCTGGTGGTCAAAATATCACTCTGCCTCCATGACAATATATAGTAGCATGGTGCCTACTCAACCAGTCAATTCCGAGTACAATATCGTATCCTGGAAGTGGCATGACGAGTAAGCACACGCTCAACTCTCGGCCTCCCAATGATACTCTTCGGTCCTTGCAATAATCACGAACTAGGATAATACCTCCGCCAGTCGTGATCTTGCAAGTCCTATCTAATGGTTCCGTCTCTAAATGATGTTTAAGAGCATAAGATAGATACACGAAACTATGGGAAGCGCCAGAGTCGAATAATGTAAATGCTGGAATGGAATCGAGAAGAACTGAACCTGTAATCACGTCTCCTGCTGGCTCGGCCTCCTCGACTGCCATGGCGTATGCTCATCCCTGGGGTGCACCTCTCTGCTGCTGGTACTGAGCAAATCTCTACTGCTGCAGTGGAAGTGGAGGTCCCCTCTACTGGCCTCCTGGTACGGTAGGTACCCTGGATGGTCCCCTCTGAGCGGCTGCTCCTCCCTAACCTGGATGAGTCTGAATAGAAGGGAAATCCCTCAGCTGATGTGCTGATAATCCAGAGGACAAGCATGTACCAACCTCTTCCTGCAGATCTCTCTAGTATGTCCTGCCTTTCCGCAGTACGCACACTGGATAGCGGGTTGAGTTTGTCTCTGCTGCTACTGCTGGGTGTATCCTCGGGCTGGTGTCTGGTGCTGCTGATGCTGCTACTGGTATGGCCTCTGTTGCTGCTGGAAGTGTGGACGCTTGCCCGGTCCCGTACTACTGTTCGCTCCTCCTGAAGTGTCGCGTCCCCTATTGGGCCTAAGGTCCAAGTCATCCTCAGTAATCTGGGCATCCATTAATATGCTCTCGAAGGTAGCAGTTCGACATCCCAAAGTGCGAGACTTGATCTCCCTTGTCAGCCCCTTTCTGAACTTCCGGGCCATGTCCCCTGGATCTCGAAACATCGATGGCAAAAAATGACTCAGGCGACAAAACTCTGTGGCGTACTCATCGACTGACATGTTTTCTTGGACTAAGTCATGGAACTGACTCTCCAAGGCTCCCAGGGCAACATCAGGAAAGAACTTCTCCTTGAAAAGCTCCATGAAGGCCTCCCAAGTAAGTCCCCCGACAACGAGTCTCGGCTCAGTACGAAACCACGTCAGCACGATGTCAAACATCTAACTACCGGCGGCCTCGATCTGAAGAGTCTCAGGAAGATGCGCCAAGCACAATTTCCTCTCTATGTCCTCTAAGATAATACGCATATACTCCTAAGATAATACGCATATACTCCTATGCATCAGATGCATATATATTAAATAGCTAACTGAGATCTGAAACTGGCAATTAACTGGACTGATGCATCTATCCCAAAACCTACCTTGTTGATACTACTGAAGGATACCTAGAGACTAACACGGTATTGATACCCTATTGTTGTGTGGCTCCACAGTGTCTGATACACTGAGACACAGCTATATTATTAACTCAACCAACCATTGCACTGAATACCCTCATATAACTTACCCCATCTCAGGTTATGCAGAATCGAGAAATTAGACTACAAAAGTCCCCTAATCTACATTGAACCTTGCTGCCTTACCCGGGCATACTGTCTCACAATACTGCAGTTATTGACACTGCACTCGATCCAACTACACCCTATAATCCCAACTGCACAATGGTGTGCCCGATCTGCTACTGCCACACATCTCTCACCACCATACCCCCAACTGCAAAAACTGATACCCAAATATAGCACTAAGAAACACACACCACATAAACATACTAATACTCTGATACTCTAGCATTGACACTGATACATTCAACCACAGTGTCAATACTCACCTCCAGTCTACTGATGCACAATACATATCTGCTGCACACCACTGCACTGTCATACCCCCTGTACACCACTACACTGACACCAGTGTTTCCCTCTCACCCCTTGTTGTGCACCCCTTTTTTAATACAATACTAAACACACCCAATTCAAATATCTCACAACCAAGGACACTACTCACTGCACAACTACATGAAGCAAATACTGCACTGAATTTCCTTATATAGGCACTTATACATCACTGAGACACTGAACTCTCACATCACTGATACACAAAACTCAGTGCACAGGCACATATAAAACCCTACTGCACACAACCAAAGCACAGTGGCTTCACTGATGCTCACTGCACAGATTTGCTCTGGAATGACACTGATACACAACATACATTAACATACACACCACTGACATGCTAACTAGACTTACTGATACTCATACATCTCACTGTGTCACTTACTCACTGAATCAAATTACCACACACTGAAACCAAACACTGATGCACTTGCTTGTGCTGGCCTCCACACATTTTGAAACACATATTTCTCACTGTAATACACCCAGATACTGACACTGGCACACTCTAACCCGACACACACTAACTGAACTGGAATGAAACTGATGCACAGTATCACCCTACTGCACACACAGGACTCACACTGATGAACTTGCATAGTACATAGTCCTACTGATATATTAACCCAAAGTATGGTATAATAACATACCCGACTCAAACCCCCCATAATCTGTTGGTACACTGAACCCTAGCACTCGAGTCCCTCTCCATAACCAACCCTGGGCTCTTCCTTCATTGATGCACAGATGCACAGTTCAGGGGGAAAACTCTATTGCACAGTTCACTCCCCCAAAGTGTATTTCCCTATTCAAATCACACAACAGATCTATATATATATATATATACACATCATACTTCAAACTAGGTAATATTATAGTAGATTAGATAGGTGTTCATCCTTCTTGGCATTTCATCAAACACGTAATCTGCTGAAATCAGATTCCACAATATTACTCATGAACCCAAACGTAAAACCCTTAAATCACAATCAAATCCATATGTATATGATGCAACCATGCAAGAATGCATATTCCCATAACTAGGACTCATAAAAATTAGGAAAAACCATTATTAGAACACCAAACCCTAAAATCACCTAGGACTCCATTGAAAAACCAAAAGAGCCATTCCTAATTCAAATGGTGGGTTCCTAATGGCCAAACAACAATTAAAAACAGAAATAAATGGGGTTTTAATTCGGATCCTCACCTATTGGGAGATGGTTTCCCAATGTGGCTCCTCTTTCTTCAAGCCTCCTTGGTCCAAGCTCCTAGATCTCTCTTGATGGAGAAGGAAAGAGGGTTTCTAGGGCTAGAAATCCTGAAATTTGAGGAAGGGAAATGGATTTCTAAGTGGAGGCTAGGTTTAGGGTTTTTCTTCATGAATAAAGAAGCTTGAGGGAGGCTCCCTCTCATTATATAGGACTAGGGTCAGGGTTAGGGCTTCTAATGCCAAGAGTCTAATTTGCCCTTCATGATTTGTCATGAAGAACTTAAAATAATAAGGGTTTAGTCATTCATTGAGGGTTAAACTAAAATGCTAATTTAATAATTAGGGTTTGGTCACAAGGGTTTAATCTAATGGATTTTTAGGTCAAGCCCATTAAACTATGCATTAAAGAGCACCCAACAATTTATATAATAACTTATCATACATTATATTAACACAATAATTAATATGGCAATTTTACAATAATGCCCTAATCTAGGAATGTGGTAGTGACAGTTCTCGTACTACTCTTATTTTATCTATCGTTATAATAAAGTGGCAAATTATAGTGATCATCATTGCTTCTCCTATCCTGAATACATTGCTACTTGATAACTTGACCACAACCTTGATACTAGAACTCGCTCCTGCCTTGACTATTGTATCCGTGCTGATACACTTGATCGCACCAATAGTGCTACTTGATATATAGTGAGCCGTCGTGCCATATATACTTGCTACAAGATATACGTAATTATTTCCTTGCATAGATATGGTAGTTGAACAGAGACTTTAGTCGTGGCTAGATAGTATTGATTGTTGCATCACACTTGGGTGAATCTAGATTTAACTTTAAGAGACAATGTGAATTTGTATCAAGAGTGCCCGTACCTAAAGTACAACATTTAGGAAGGAATATTCATGTGACGATGATATGAGATTCGAAATCAACTAGGGTTAACTAGGCAACATAATTTGTAGAGAATTGGGAGAGAATGGTATCTCGAGATCGTGCATGTCGAACCACCCTAAGTTAGCTGGGAGTAAAGGCTGGCCACTACGGATACTGTATATCATCCGTACTAGTGGAGTATAGTATCTGATTTATTTATAAGATGAACCAGTATCTTTCCTATAGAAATCTTGGAGCTGCTACTGATCATTAAATTAGCTGAGGGCCCTTATAAGGGACTGGTGCATCATATATTCTTGCTTGTATATCATTGGTTCAGCCAGCCCTGCTCGATTATGACATGATCTGAGGATACTTATATAATGCATTACTGGGATAACCCAGAGATCATATATCAAGCTGTAACACATGTTTGGCTGTTAAATATGTTTTAGTTAAGGAAATGGACCGTTGCAGCATGAAAGTCCAACTCATGTCCTTATTTGGTTGTTGAGTTGCGTTGTTGGGTTACAACGGGACACGGATCGAAGCTACTTATTATCACTATGTTATTTTACTAAATATTGTATCCCTGCTTGTGTATTATGCCTTCTGTTAAGTGGAATTAGGGATATAGACTGTCGTGGCATGATAATTCAACTCATGTCCTTGTTTTGTTGTTGGGTTGCGCTATTGTGTTACGAGAGCCTGTGGACTGAAACTACGACGCAGAGTTATTCTAGCTTGACCATAATAAAAGGACGTATTCTATCTTGATGTGATATGGCACTTCATGTCCTTGTTTGGTGAATGGGTGTCATTTTATGTCATGTATGGGACATATACCATTGATTGTTGGTTTAAGCATCTCATGCTATAGAACTGGTTTTATTTCTTCACTTTTTGTTTTTTTGTGGTACTTGCTAATTGGGGTCTAACCCCACTAGTTTTGCATGGCCAGGTTTAGAGCCAGCACCTGAGGATCAAGCGTATCTCACCCCCACTGATGGCACGCACCAGAAGGATAGCTGATGAGGGTCACGAGTGGGTTCCTTTAGTTACTGCTTATCTTTTGTAAACTATAATCTTTTAGGTGTTTAGCCAACCGGCACCTGTTAGTCGGATAATATGGTCACTAGTTTTCAGCATGCCTATAATATATTTAGACTGTAGCTGACTCATTGTCATGTATATTTTTGATTGTGTATCTGGTATATCACATATATTTGCTATATCTCTAGAATATTCTAAGGCGTTAGGAATGCCTTACTGCTTATTCTAAAATATTCTATGTTATTGCTACTTGTTTGAATAATTGAGATATAGAAGTTCTTGACCCTAGAAGACTTGATTATAGTATGCACCCCCTTGTCTCTAGACAACCTTAATACATTGCGGGTTACTTCAATATTCCGCGAGGTGTGGTTGGCTTAGTCATTCCCCTGCTCTTCAGTATTTTGGATCTTGGGTATGACAAGTTTTGAGTGGTGGCCCATGCAGGTTTATTTTTTAGACATGTGGGGTGGCATGCTTATAGGAAATCTCAATCAAACATGTCCCTCCTTGAAATCTTGAATCTGCCTCCTCGAACTCAGCTTAACTTCTGTACCATTGATTCCTCGATCCTTACTTGTCATGTTCTTGATTTATCTTTGGTACTTTTCTTTAGGACTTCTCCAGAATCGGTGGTTGGAGCACCAGTAGTTTCAGCAGGACAAGGATCCGTTGGCCCATAATAAGAGACATCACATATTCCTGGAGGGATCAGAATAGAACCTGTAGAGGAGCACGTAGAACAACATGTACCAAAAGTTCCATTACCCCCGGTCGTACCAGCAGTACCAGTAACACTTGATATACTGGCATTACTAGAGATTATTCGAGGAATGATAACGGCTCAACAACATTAGCAGCTTCAGCAGCAGGAGTAGAATATCTTGTTGTATCAAGGATTATAGACGGCCTTGGAGAGAAGTGTTAGAACTGACTCGGGGGAGTCGATGATGTTCTGTCGACTCAACCCTAGGTACATTGATGTCATGGAGGGCACCATTATCGCAGATGCTTGGCTACATAACATTGAGATAATACTGACAACAGTAATGGTTCCAGCTGAGGAATAAGTTGATCAGGTCCGATTGTAACTCCAGGACCTTGCCAGAGATTGGTGGGTAGCAAAAGAGGTTGGTTTAAGACAACCTGTCTCATTGGACAACTTCAAAACCTATTTTAGGGTCAAGTATTTCAGAGTGGTAGTGCAGCATGAGCTATGACAGAGGTTTATCAATCTCAAGCAGTCTTGAAGGACGGTGGATGGCTATGCAGCAGAGTTCTGCAGGCTTAGCAGGTTTGCCCCAACAATGGTGGCAACAAAACCAGAGCGGGTGATAAGGTTTCAGTATGGACTTCATATAAAAATTCAGCAATTGGTAGAGGTCCATAACTACCAGACCTTCGATGAAGTATTGATCGCATCAAGGCTATATGAGCTGACAATAAAGAGGTTAGATTCAAGGACAGGAGTCTAGAAGAGGTCTCATGCACAGAACGAAGGAGGAGGACTAGTACAACGGACATCAACACCATCTTCTGGCGTTCGTATTAATGACACAGCACCGAGGAGGCCAGTAGCATCGACAGCAACAGTACCAGCTCAGCCATATCAGCCGAGACAACAACAACAATAATTGGGAGCCCCAGTCAGATGTACGTATTGTGGCAAGGGAGGCCATACTAAGGATGTGTGTAGGACAGTACAAGGTTTGTGCCTACGATATGGTAGTCCAGACCATCAGATCGCTAATTGTCCAATGATGCAGAGGATTGAAGGGCCAGTGCAACGATTAGTCTTACCAGCACTAGGGGAAGCTTAGTACAAGGGACCATCACTTGCAGTCAGGCCTTTGGTTCAGCGTCCAATGTCGATGCAAACTCAGATGTATGACCAGCAGAGGAATCAGCATCATGGGCAGTAGAGGCCACAACTGCGTATCCAATGGAGTCAGCAACAAGGAGCACAGCGAGGCCAAGGACAAGCTTTTACCCTATCCTTGGAGGAGGCTTTAGCATCAGGTGACGTGGTGACAGGTAACATTCTCGTTACATCTTTTTCTGTCATAGCATTATTTGATTCGGGCGTATCCTATTCATTTGTATATGCACGATTTGCTACACATATTGGATTAGAGTTCAAGGCATTGCCAAAGAGGCTGAATATACTCACTGGTAATGGTCTCATAGGAGTTGATAGAGTATGTCTAGTGCATCCAATCATAGTGTGCGAGCATTTATTACCTACAAGGTTGATCGAGTTCCCTATGGATAATTTTGACGTTATTCTAGGCATGGACTGGTTGAGAGACAGTCATACGATGATAGATTGTCGTAGGGGTAGAGTATTATTTTATATCCCAGGCAAGGGAGAGTTTATCTTCAACAAAATGGTGAGGGACTAGCATAAAGATGGCATAACAGCAGTAGCGGGAATTGGAGATCAGCTTCCCAGAAAAATTGAAGAATTTCTTGATGTATTTTTGGAAGATCTTCCAAGATTACCCCATGTAAGAGATGTGGAGTTCTGCATAGAATTGAGGCCAGTAGCAGAACCAATTTCCAACAAAGTCTATCAGATATCACCGATGGAACTCAACCAACTATATCAATATGTGAAAGAACTGAAGGCGAAAAAGTTTATTCGGGCTAGTGGATCACCATGGGAAGCACCAATACTTACAGTAAAAAAAAGGACGGGTCAACACAGTTGTGTATCGACTACTGCCACGCCCCAGTCCCAAAATGTCAGGAACTAGGCCACGTGTCACTGGCCAGCTGACACGTCACTAAGGGCTTAATCCACTTTGATGGACCCAAAGGAACGTGCTACGCTGTCCTAAAATACTACAAGTACAAAATAGGTATATCTATCTCATCCACAACAAAATGTCAGAAAAGCAAGTGCTGAACTATATATATATAACTGAGTCTGATACAGTACACAACTGGTGAGAATATAAGCCTACTACAAAAACTGATAATAGCGCAAAAAAATCAGATAGACTAAGCAGTGTCTATCTGATGAAAACATCTCCATCTCCAGGTGGCAGGCCTCTAGGATCAAGCATACTCTGAGGGTGTCTCCTCGAACTCCTCCTCGGTAGCACATCTGGCCTCCTGATCAGGGCCGTACACAGTGGGGTAGAAAATCTCATCTAGATCTGGCAGGGAACCAGGTCCTCAGTGGGACATAACAAGATAAAAAAAATGACATGCCATGTATGTGAATACTGAATAAAGAAAATAAATACAGGGTGCTAACCATCTAAGTGAAATACAAGTAAAGACCTTGTAGTACGTATGGGAATGTGTCGGCTAGACATATGCTGACGTAATTCACCAATCGTGGTGACTGGCTAGTATAGGTGTCATATGCCCCCGGACTCACGGGTAGCTCTGCAATCGACCATCTCCGAGGAGTATGGTACGAAGGTATAAATCATATATAGAGGGGGTGTCCCATACGTCTACTAGTTATCTTTCCCAACCCAATGAAACTAAATATCAAGTCGTACATTTTCTGAGTTTTTCTAATCCGTGATGCGGGTCACACGTACTGGTAGCTAATCAAATACGCAGCTCACATCCATAAATGTAATGCAACCATGTTGCGTGTTACCGTGATAGGGTCTAGGAGAATATCAAGATACTCTCACAGTGTTGGTGAGTCTGTAAGACTAAGTTATTTATACTAATTGTCAACGTATCAGTTGACTGTACCAGAGGCAGTCTCAGGTACTCATAGTATATAAAATTTATGAACAAAGCAGATATCAATAATTGAATTTAAACATTTACTTGGCAAGGTATACTTGCCTACTCCCTGATAGTGTTGATAACCTGATCTCACAGTCAGGTTTGAGGTTGCTGGTGACAGGGGGTCACTGGCTGTGCTGAAGGTGGTTTCTGTTAAAACAGACAGGGTTCGTGAATATCATGGTTGTAATATAAGCATATATATATATATAGATATATATATATAGTATGTATATACATAGATATAATATATATCTAGCAGTATATATAGTATATAAAGAACAGGAAATGCAGGTATCTATAATAGTAGCAGGGTATATCCACTGCTATATATATAATATAATATTATCAGGGTGTATCCACTGATGTATATATTTATATAGATTAATAAAAAGACAGTGCAGAAATTTAATACATATATAAATGTTGTACTATTCAGCAATTATATTATAAATATTATCAGGGTCTATATGTGACCACTGTTATATATAATAAAGTGCAATAATTGTAAATATATATATATAGGCTGTAATATCCAGCACAGTATAATATATAATATATATAAGCTGTATTATCTAGCTGGATATTAATATATATATAGATAACATATATATATATAAATATATATATATAATAGGTGCAGGAAATAAATTAAGTGCAGAAAAATAAATAAACTAAAAATGCATAGTATTATATAATATATAACATGTTATATATAAATATACATCTTATATAAATATATAAATAAAATAGAATTAAATACATATATACATATTAGTAATTGTTACATAATATATTATATAGTATAAATATACATATACATATACATATATACATATATAAATATATATATGTATAGAATAATAGATATATATACATATATTTAGTAAATATATATAATAATAGTATATACAGTATAATATACTGTATAATAACAGTATATAATACATATATATTATAATATAATATATATATATAGATATACATATAAATACATATATAAATACATATATATATACATATATATATACATATACATATACATATAGGAATATATAGATAATTACATATACAATTGGTATTAGGAGTATACCTACTGACAGGTGGGCCCTAGGGGTCGTCGACGGCGGGTGGACGGCGGCGGAGTCGGCCGGAGGCGGCCTGAGGAGCGAGAACAGCAGCAGTAGCTGCTAGCAACAGCAGCAGCAGCAGCAGCTGAGTGCGGGGGCTGCCGGCGGTGGGGGAGCGGCGGAGGTGGCCGGGCAGGCGGCGGGTTCGACAGAGGGGAGGGTGGCGGTCAGTTTGGTGGTAGTGGCGGAGGTCTACGATGGCGGTGGTGGCGGCTAGGGGCAGCCAGAGTAGAGAGGGTGGTTAGGGTTAGGGGTGGCTGAGGGTTGCTGCGGGGGCTCTGGCCGGCGGAGGAAGGGTCGTGGGGCGGTGAGGGGGTGGTCGTCGGAGAGAGGAGGTCGGGGCGGTTCGATTGGTGAGGGTGGTGGCGGTGCACGGTGGCGGAGGGAGGCGCAGAGGGTGGCTCGGGTGGTGGTGGCTACTGTGGCAGTGAGGAAGTGGGGAGGTTGCGGGGGCTGTGGCCGGCGGAGCAGGGTGGTGCCGGCGGTGGGGCTTGGCCGGAGGGAAGAGGGGGTCAAGGCGGAGGGTTGGCCGGAGTTGGGTGGCCGGCGGTGGTAGGAGGGGAGAGTTGTGGAGTTTGAAAGGGAAGAGGGTAGGGGTTTATATAGGGTTTGGGGTGGATGGCATTTCTGTAAATAAAATGAAGTTCAGGGGTATTTTGGTAAATCTGATTTTTGGGGATATTTCTCCTGGATTTTTCTGGGTGTTTTGGGTGGGTCCCATACACCTATGGTCTAGCCAATAGAATTATGCCACCTTGCATGCAATTTTGCATAAAAACCCCTAACTTTTCATAAATTGCATAAAAGCATAAAATTTGTATTTTGCGTAATTTTGTAATTTACCAAATTTCAAATACTGATTTTCCAAAATTCTGAATTGTACAGAAATGAGGGAAATAGCTGGAGAAAATGTTTTGGACAGTGTGGGTTGATCCTGGGCAGATGCAGGGTCTGATTCTGCAGGTGATATGGTCATCGTATTTATTATTTAATAAATACTACGCACGGTGTTCACTAATTATTTTGAGGCTGTTAGGGTCATAGTTTTTCTACGGTGTCAAAACGATATTTGAAGTATAATTAGAGTAGAATTTTATCGTATTTTTGGTTGGGCAAACAGGTGCCTACTGGTCCTCAATTCTCTAGGGTACAGAGATGGGTAAAGAGCAGCAATTTAAATAGGAAATAAATACGTACGTTTGTAACGATATTTGTGCGACTAAAACGAAGCACCAAACGAGTTTTTTGGGAGTTACAAAAAATACAGGAAAAGTAGTCTAACAAGTCTAGGGCAGGTATGTGAAATTTGTTTAGGGTTTAACAGCTAGTGGGATGCCCTAATTAATTGTGTAATAAACAGGTGCACAATCAATAGAATATATAATAAATAAAATTTTAAAAAGTTGCAATAATTCTAATTAGTCAAAACTAATCCGAAATTACTGAAATCTGGTCGAGGGAGTTTACAATCTACCCTCCTTAGAATATTTCGTCCTCGAAATAAAAACAATCATATAATGAGAATGAAAGATTGATTAAGGACATATGATGATTAAGAAAGATTGAGTTTGAAATATTGGACATACCCTGGTTTGGAAATAGATGGGGATAACGTTGTCGAATATTCTCTTCTCGTTCCCAGGTGGATTCACCTGGTGCATGATGTCTCCATGCAACACGAACAAGAGGAATAGTCTGGCCTCGCAACACTTTCTCGCTACGGTCTAGGATCTCTATAGGGTCCTCCTGGTACGATAAGCTTGGCCCGATGGTGATCTCTGAATAGTCCAGCACATGACTCGGGTCTGGAATGTACCTCCTCAGCTGAGATACGTGGAAGACGTCATGTACTCCCTCCAAGGTCTGGGGTAGAGCTAGCCTGTAAGCAACTTCTCCGACGCGAACTAGCACATCGAAGGGTCCAATGTACCTTGGACTTAGCTTCCCTCTTCCTCCAAATCTGATAGTTCCTCTGGTATGTGAGATATTCAAGAACACATGCTCCCCTACTTGGAACTCGAGAGGTCGGCGATGAATGTTGGCCCAGTGCTTCTGCCTGTCTTGTGCAGCTCGTAGGTGTCCCTGGATCTTCTTTACCTTCTCCACCGTACGAATGATCAGTTCTGGACCCAAGATCTGTCTCTCGCCAACATCGCTCCAGCATACTGGAGAACGACATTTCCTTCCATACAAAGCTTCAAAGGGAGCCATTTGAATGCTCGCTTGATAGCTGTTGTTGTAGGAAAATTCCACCAGATGTAAGTGATCTTCCCATGATCCGCTGAAATCAAGCATACAGGCTCTCAGCATATCTTCTAGAGTCTGGATGGTGCTCTCTGACTGGCCATCTGTCTGCGGATGATACGAGGTGCTGAACTTGAGGCGGGTACCAAGACTCTCTTGCATACTTCGCCAAAAGTAAGATGTAAATCTCGTATCCCTGTCAGATATTATACTGACTGGTACTCCATGTAGACGCACTATCTCCTTCATGTACATATCTGCCAAGACTTCTGTAGATTGCCCGACTCTGAAAGGTAGGAAATGAGTAGCCTTGGTGAGTCTGTCTACAATCACCCATACAGCATTACGGCCACTAGGACTTCTTGGGAAGCCTGTAACAAAGTCCATCGTAATGTGTTTCCATTTCCACTCGGGTATTGGGAGGGGTTGAAGTAGACCGGAAGATCTTTGATGCTCAGCCTTGACTTGCTGACACACCAAGCATTTGGCCACAAAGCGTGCTATCTCCCGCTTCATTCCATGCCACCAATAATATTGTCGCAGATCTCTGTACATCTTTGTGCCTCCCGGATGTATAGAGTATGTTGAGCTATGGGCTTCTGACATCAGCTCATTACGAAGTTCTCCATTTGAAACATAAAGACGATCACCAAATCTTAGAGTCCCATCTTCATGTATACGACATCCAGTCTGAATTCCAGCCTCTGTTCTTTGGCGAAGCCTCTGAAATCTTGCATCTGCTGGTAGAGCTGCTTTGATTCTTTCCACCAAGGTTGATTGCAGCTGGTAGTTTGATAACTGGCCGTCAAGTCCTGGCATAATGACCTCTATTCCCAACTTTTCTAGATCTTTCAGAAGACCTGGTTGGGTGATCATAAAGAATGCCGAGGGTCTTCTGCTTAGAGTATCTGCCACCACATTAGCTTTCCCCGGATGGTACTGTAGATCAATTTCAAAATCCGACATCACTTCAAGCCACCGTCTTTGCCTCAGATTTAAGTCTTTCTGAGTGTAGACATATTTCAAGCTCTTGTGATCGGTGAAAATCTCCACTCGTTCGCCATATAGATAGTGTCTCCATAGCTTCAGGGCGAAGATGACTGCGGCAAGCTCCAGGTCGTGAGTGGGGTAATTCTTCTCATAAGTCCTCAACTATCTTGAGGCATAAGCTACAACCTTTCCATGTTGCATTAAGACACAACCAAATCCTTTTCCGGATGCATCACTATAGATGACGAAACCTCCGGATCCAGATGGTATAGTCAAAATGGGGGCTGTAGTTAAACGCTTCTTCAACTCATTAAAAGCTGTCTGGCATTCTTCAGTCCATAAGAACTCCTGCTCCTTGCTGGTAAGACGGATAATTGGCTCCGCGATTCTTGCAAAGTTTTCTACGAACCTTCGGTAATATCCGACAAGTCCTAGAAAGCTTCTCACCTCTGAGACATTGGTCGGAGTTGGCCATGTCTCCACAGATAAAATCTTTGCTGGGTCTACCGAGATGCCTTCCCCTGTGATAAAGTATCCAAGAAATGTGACACGGTCAAGGAAGAATTCACACTTGCTCATCTTAGCATAAAGGCTCTCCCGTCTCAATATTTCTAGTACCAGTCTTAAGTGCTCTTCATGCTCCTCGTGGCTCTTCGAATACACCAGAATGTCGTCTATGAAGACTACCATGAACTGGTCTAGATATTGGTGGAAGACTCGGTTCATCAGATTCATGAATACGGCAGGTGCATTAGTTAGTCCAAACGGCATCACCAGGAACTCGTAGTGACCATAACGAGTCCTGAATGCTGTCTTTGGAATATCTTCCCTCCGTACCTTGACCTGATGATAGCCTGATCTCAAGTCTATCTTTGAGAATACCATGGCTCCTGTTAGTTGATCGAACAGGTCATCAATTCTCGGCAAGGGATACTTGTTTTTGATTGTCAGAGCGTTGAGGGCTCTGTAATCAATACACATGCGATATGTTCCGTCCTTCTTTGGTACAAACATCACTGGTGCTCCCCAAGGTGATGCACTAGGACGAACAAATCCCTTGATATATAATTCCTCCAGTTGAAGCTTCAGCTTGTCAAGCTCCTTCTTCGCCAGTCGGTATACATTGGAGGATACTGGTGCAGCTCCGGGAATTAGCTCAATAATGAACTCCACTTCTCTGTCAGGCGGTAGGCCTGGCAATTCTTCTGGAAATACGTCTGCGAACTCTGCTACAACTGATGGAAGTGCTGTCTCCATCGCCATGTAAGCTCTAGGAGTCTGGCCTACTCCTTGCTCAATGGTTCCTCGGACATATTCGAACTCCGGGTGATCTGGGGGTCTAAAGATAACACTACCCTTTCGGCAGTCTAGGATAGCATTATTCTGGCTTAGCCAGTCCATGCCTAAGACAATGTCGAAATTTGGCATTGGGAGTACCAAAAATTGTGCTCTTAGTCCTCTAATACAAACAACTACCGGACAGGTTTCGATAATGTTGGTAACTGGAATAATACCTCCTCTAGTAAGTATTTTCTAATACTTGGGTAGCGGAGAAGTGGATAGCTTGTGCATGGCTACGAAACTACTGGATATGAAAGACAAAGTAGCCCCAAAATCGAATAATACAGTTGCAGGTAATGATGCAACTAAAATGGTACCTGTTATAGTTTCCCCTTCAGGCTCTTCTGCAACGGCAGCTAACGCAAAGGCTTGACCCTGTCTTTGCCCTCCGGCTTGTTGTTTGGCCTTGAACTGGGCCTCCTGAGTAGGCAAAGGTGCTCCTCTCTGATATCCTCCTGATGTGGAGGGTAGCATCTTCTGGGCTTGTGCTCCTGGCTTCTGCCCTTGCTGAGGTGCTGCATCTCTGCGTTGTGGGCAGTCTTTGGCCATGTGTTGGCTAGCTCCACATAGCAGGCATAATCCGTTCTTCTTCCTGCAGTCTCTCATATAATGCCCCTTTTTGCCACAAAAGTGACAAATCGGAAGCTCCTTCTTCTGGTAAGGCCCCGTTGTCTGCTGCGTCTGATATTGAGGACGACGTATAGGTCCTCCTGCTCCGTGCTGATTCTTGGCCGGGAAGGTTGAATTTGAGCGCCTTGCTCCTCGGCCAATTGCTTCTTGTTCCCTGGCTTCGGTAAGAACCTCGTTGTAGAAGATTCTTGACTGCATTGTTGTGTACCTCTGGAGCTTGTAGTTAAGGCCATGGTGGAATCTTTTAGCCTTCTTCAGCTCGTTCGGGATCAGATCAGCACCGAAATGACTTAGTCTGCTAAACTCCGCGTCGTAGGCATCTACCGTCATGTTTCTCTGCTCTAGGTGCAGGAACTGGGAGTATAGGGCCTTCTGGACTGTTGCTGGGAAGTACTTGGCGTTGGAATGCTCCAAGAATTGTTGCCAAGTTTGGTCTTTGCCGACGCTGCGCTCTATGGATTCCCACCAGTGATGGGTGTTGCCAAGAAGTTGGCCCCTCACAGCGGTCATCCATAGGTCAGGGGTGAGTTGCGATCCTTCTAGCAGCATTTCGGTGTTGGAGATCCAGTCGGAGATCTCCTCAGGAGTCTCGCTGCGTTTGAAGTCTCTCGGGCTCATTTGGCGGAAGCCTCGAACTGTGCCCGCTGGTTGGACAGGTGCTGGTGTCGGAGTAGTAGCTCTCCCCAAAGCCGTCATCAACATCTGTCGCAGAGCTTCAGTCTGCTTCCACTAAGACTGTCTCAGGGCCTCAGTCTGCTGCCACTGGTTTTGCAACATCGTTTGAAGGAACTGCAGCATTTGAGGTTGACCCTCAAGTTGTGGCATCAGGATAGGCAAGGCTGGAGGTGGAGGCAAAGGTGTCTCCGCCTACGGTGTTGGTGTCGTCTCCTGGCCAGAATTCTGATGATTGGACGGAGTTCCTTGGGTACTTGGCGAAGGGTCTGTTGCTTGGTCAGCCCCATTATTCGCAAGTTTCCCGGGTATGTCCATATTTCTGAGGAAAATAGGATAATTAGAAAACACAAAGGAGATAAATAATGATAATCAAGCAAGATGCAATAATAGAAATTATAGAGATGGTGTCAGTGTGGATGAGACCTAATGTTTCTATCCTATTACAGGTTTGCTGGGCATGTCATCATACCACTAGCAATGAGAAACGAGACCTGCATGGGCCACCACTAAAACCGTGTCACGCCCCAGTCCCAAAATGTCAGGAACTAGGCCACGTGTCACTGGCCAGCTGACACGTCACTAAGGGCTTAATCCACTTTGATGGACCCAAAGGAACGTGCTACGCTGTCCTAAAATACTACAAGTACAAAATAGGTATATCTATCTCATCCACAACAAAATGTCAGAAAAGCAAGTGCTGAACTATATATATAACTGAGTCTGATACAGTACACAACTGGTGAGAATATAAGCCTACTACAAAAACTGATAATAGCGCAGAAAAATCAGATAGACTAAGCAGTGTCTATCTGATGAAAACATCTCCATCTCCAGGTGGCAGGCCTCTAGGATCAAGCATACTCTGAGGGTGTCTCTTCGAGCTCTTCCTCGGTAGCATATCTGGCCTCTTGATCAGGGCCGTACACAGTGGGGTAGAAAGCCTCATCTAGATCTGGCAGGGAACCAGGTCCTCAGTGGGACATAACAAGATACAGAAAATGATATGCCATGTATGTGAATACTGAATAAAGAAAATAAATACAGGGTGCTAACCATCTAAGTGAAATACAAGTAAAGACCTTATAGTACGCATGGGAATGTGTCGGCTAGACATATGCTGACGTAATTCACCAATCGTGGTGACTGGCTAGTATAGGTGTCATATGCCCCCGGACTCACGAGTAGCTCTGCAATCGACCATCTCCGAGGAGCATGGTACGAAGGTATAAATTATATATGGAGGGGGTGTCCCATACGTCTACTAGTTATCTTTCCCAACCCAATGAAACTAAATATCAAGTCGTACATTTCCTGAGTTTTTCTAATCCATGATGCAGGTCACACGTACTGGTAGCTAATCAAATACGCAGCTCACATCCATAAATGTAATGCAACCATGTTGCGAGTTACCGTGATAGGGTCTAGGAGAATATCAGGATACTCTCACAGTGTTGGTGAGTCTGTAAGACTAAGTTATTTATACTAATTGTCAACGTATCAGTTGACTGTACCAGAGGCAGTCTCAGGTACTCATAGTATATGAAATTCAAGAACAAAGCAGATATCAATAATTGAATTTAAACATTTACTTGGCAAGGTATACTTGCCTACTCCCTGATAGTGTTGATAACCTGATCTTACAGTCAGGTTTGAGGTTGCTAGTGACAGGGGGTCACTGGCTGTGCTGAAGGTGGTTTCTGTTAAAACAGACAGGGTTCGTGAATATCATGGTTGTAATATAAGCATATATATATATAGATATATATATAGTATGTATATACATAGATATAATATATATCTAGCAGTATATATAGTATATAAAGAACAGGAAATGCAGGTATCTATAATAGTAGCAGGGTATATCCACTGCTATATATATAATATAATATTATCAGGGTGTATCCACTGATGTATATATTTATATAGATTAATGAAAAGACAGTGCAGAAATTTAATACATATATAAATGTTGTACTATTCAGCAATTATAATATAAATATTATCAGGGTCTATATGTGACCACTGTTATATATAATAAAGTGCAATAATTGTAAATATATATATATAGGCTGTAATATCCAGCACAGTATAATGAAAAGACAGTGCCGGCGGTGGGGCTTGGCCGGAGGGGAGAGGGGGTCAAGGCGGAGGGTTGGCCGGAGTTGGGTGGCCGGCGGTGGTAGGAGGGGAGAGTTGTGGAGTTTGAAAGGGAAGAGGGTAGGGGTTTATATAGGGTTTAGGGTGGATGGCATTTCTGTAAATAAAATGAAGTTCAGGGGTATTTTGGTAAATCTGATTTTTGGGGATATTTCACCTGGATTTTTCTGGGTGTTTTGGGTGGGTCCCATACACCTATGGTCTATCCAATAGAATTATGCCACCTTGCATGCAATTTTGCATAAAAACCCCTAACTTTTTATAAATTGCATAAAAGCATAAAATTTGTATTTTGCATAATTTTGCCATTTACCAAATTTCAAATACTGATTTTTTGAAATTCTGAATTGTACAAAAATGAGGGAAATAGCTGGGGAAAATGTTTTGGACAGTGTGGGGTGAGCCTGGGCAGATGCAGGGTCTGATTCTGCAGGTGATATGGTCATCGTATTTATTATTTAATAAATACTGCGCACGGTGTTCATTAATTATTTTGAGGCTGTTAGGGTCATAGTTTTTCTACGGTGTCAAAACGATATTTGAAGTATAATTAGAGTAGAATTTTATCGTATTTTTGGTTGAGCAAACAGGTGCCTACTGGTCCTCAATTCTCTAGGGTACAGAGATGGGTAAAGAGCAACAATTTAAATAGGAAATAAATACGTACGTTTGTAACGATATTTGTGCGACTAAAACGAAGCACCAAACGAGGTTTCTGGGAGTTGCTAAAAATACAGGAAAAGTAGTCTAACAAGTCTAGGGCAGGTATGTGAAATTTGTTTAGGGTTTAACAGCTAGTGGGATGCCCTAATTAATTGTGTAATAAACAGGTGCACAATCAATAGAATATATAATAAATAAAATTTTAAAAAGTTGCAATAATTCTAATTAGTCAAAACTAATCCTAAATTACTGAAATCTGGTCGAGGGAGTTTACAACTACAGGCAGCTAAATGCAGTAACAGTAAAGAACAAGTATCCATTTCCTAGGATTGATGACTTGTTTGACCAATTGAGTGAAGTAAAAGTATTTTCCAAGATAGACCTTCGATCCGGATATTATCAAGTGAGGGTCCGAAAGCAAGATATACCGAAGATAATATTTTGATCTCGATATGAGCATTACAAATTTTTAGTTATGCCATTCGGAATGACTAATATGCTAGCAATATTCATGGATTTGATGAATCGTATCTTCATGCCATACCTAGATAAATTGGTAGTGGTACTCATATATGACATTTTTGTCTACTCTAACAGTGAAGAAGAGCATAAAGAACATCTTCGGAGAGTGTTATAAGATTTTAGGGAGCATCAGATGTATGCCAAGCTCAGTAAGTTTGAATTCTTGTTAGATCATATGTCAGTCTTGGGGCACATTATCTCAGAATCAGGAGTATCAGTGTACCCAAGAAGGTCGAAGCAGTAGAGAATTGGCTAGTACCGAAGACAGTAGCTGATGTGAAAAGTTTCTCGGGGTTAGCTGGATATTATCGGAGATTCATGGCAGACTTTTCACGGATTTTAGCACCAATGACTTGTCTAACCCACAAGGAGGTAAAGTTTGTCTGGATGACAGAGTGCCAAGCAGCATTCAAAAAGTTGAAAGAGAAATTGATATTAGCATTGATCCTTACACTTTTTGTTGGATCAGGAGGGTTCACAGTATATTGTGATGCATCTGGGAAAGGACTCGGGTGTGTGTTGATGTAGCACGGGAAAGTGATAACTTATGCGTCTCGGCAGCTTCGAGATCATGAGAAAAATTATCCAACACATGATTTGGAGTTAACAGCAGTAGTATTTGCACTTAAGCTATGGAGACAGTACCTATATGGCGATCGGGTAGAGATATTCATAGCTTATAAAAGTTTAAAATCCATATTTACCCAGAAGGACTTCAGTATCATCCAGGTAAAGCAAATATGGTGGCAGATACTCTAAGTAGGAGAGGCAGCGCATTTGTCTTGACAACCCAGAAGCACATATTAGAAGAACTTTGAGAGGATTCTTAGATTCAGAAGCTTAAGACAGAATATGAGTCAGGCCTTAGGAAGGAATTAAGGATTCACTAAGATGGAATACTTAGATTTGGAAATCATTTTTGTGTGCCAAGTGGAGATATCAGACAAGAAGTAATGACGAGGCACACAGTTCTCAATATTCTATTTATCCAAGAGGCATGAAGATGTACCATGATATTAAGCAACATTTCTGGTAGAACGAAATAAAAAAAGAGATAGCTCGGTTAATTTTACGATATCTCATATGTCAGCAGGTGAAGACAGAGCAGCAGAGACTAGCAGGATTATTGTAACCCTTTCCTATTTCAAAGTGGAAGTGGGAACACGTTACGATGGAATTTGTGACCGACTTACCTAGATCCCCTACTGGATGTGATGCAGTTTGGGTAATAGTATATCAACTCATGAAGGTGACACATTTTCTTCCATTCCGAGTAGGGCAGTCCATAGAACAGTTAGCAGAGATGTATATGTGGCATATAGTGAGGCAGCACGGAGTTCCAGCAAGTATAGTATCATGCCATGATACCCTCTTTACGTCTTATTTTAGGAGAAGTTTACACGAGCGCTTGAGTACTAATTTGAGATTCAGTACCGTGTACCATCCTCAGACAAAGGGTCAGTCAGAGAGGATAATACAAACATTAAAAGATATGTTACGGGCTTGTACTTTAGACCTTGGTGGGTCTTGGAAATATCACCTTCACTTAGTAGAATTCTCATACAATAACAGTTATCAGGCCAGCATACAAATGGCTCCATTCGAGGCATTGTATGGAAGGAAGTGTAGGTCACCTTTAGCATGGGATAACATTGGTGAACGAAAGATATTGGGGCCTGAGATGATCACACAGACCATTAAAGTGGTTAAGAAGATTAGAGATCGGCTTCGAGTTGCACAAGATCGTCATCGACATTGGACAGATCAGCATCGTAGACCATTAGAGTTTTCTGTCGGCGACCATATATTTTTACGGATTTTTCCTACCCATGGAGTCATTAGGTTCAGGATTCGCGGGAAGCTTAGTTCGTGGTAAGTTATATCGTTTAATATTCTCGAGAGGGTAAGAGATATTTCTTATCGTCTTGCCCTTCCGTCTTTGCTATGTGAGGTGCACGATGTCTTTCATATGTCTCAGTTGTATAGGTATGTCCCGAATCTGAGTCATGTCCTCGATCACTCTGAGTTAATCGTTGGTACCGACTTGACTTACGAGGAATGGCCCATGTCCATCTTGGATCAGAGAGAGAAAGTACTCAAGAACTGGACTATCCATCGTGTTCGTGTTGCTTGGGGCATCACTCTTTAGGAGAGTCGATGTGGGACCGCGAGGAAGATATTCGATCTCGGTACCAGCACCTATTTGACTCATAAGGTATATTTTCTTGGTATGCCTTCGTATCTTTTATTCCATAATCGCAAACACTCATAAGGGATGAAGTTATTTTGCTTCATTATAGGTGTTATTGTTATAGGTGCTTATTTGTATGTGTAGATTGATTATTGATAGTTATTGCTTGCTTTGAAATTTTTAGCTAGGCTTGAGTTTGAATTCCGAGGACAAAATTTTTCTAAGGTGGGTAGAATTGTCACTATCCATTCCCAATATACGTATTTGGAGCGTAATTATCTTCTTGCTAGCGTAGTTATATGTTGTAGAGAGACTAGACCCATTCTTTGGTTCACTTGGCTCTTGGTTTATTTGTTTGGTTTAGTTTTATCATGAGTTGAACCCAAGGTCCAAACCTCAAATCCTCCATATATAACCCAACTTTATTCTCTCTCCTCTCATTTTTCCTCTTCCATTCTCTTTCTTAGGGTTTTTCTCTCCCCTCCAGAGGCAAGTACATCTTGCAAGAAATGAAGAAACTCTTTATATTTTTGTTTCATTATGTTCCTTATATGTTCCCTATGCATTTAGAACTTGGTATTTTTGGATTTGGTGGATGGATTAGTGTAGATCTAATTTTTTAGTTTTAGGATTTTCTTTGTGTTATTAAATTTTCTTGGGTTTTGATCTCTTAAAACTTAATATTTTTAAATACTTATTGTTCTATGTTGATGAGTACTTGATTTTGAGAAAATTTTAGAACTTTATTTTGTTGGATTTGGACTTCATTTGAGGTTTCTGTGGAAGAAACAAGATTTGGGTTTTGGAGCTTTTTCGTGGCCAAACTTGCTGGAATGGGACGAAGGAGCTCCATGCGCCCAGCAGATTGCTTGCGGCCTGGACGCATCGCCCAAAAAATTTAATGCGGCCATCTTGTTGTACGCATTGAATGGATTTTTGCACATGCGTCCCATGGCCAAATACTTGAAACTTGAACGAATAAAATTTTCTCTAAGACCCAAAAGATTTCATGCGGCCAAGTGTGCATGTGGTCCAGAGGAGCATGCGGCCTAGTCGACCATGCGTCCAGGAGTTATGCGTCCCTTTTCTTCTGGATGCATAACAACTGACTGACTCTGCACGAATTTTCCTAATTTTGTCTTTTCTTCTATCACTTTTATCATATGTCACATCAGTCACTTTTTCTGACTTGACTTAACTTTTATTTTAGTTATCATGTAGCACTTGGCTCGAGGAATAAACTTTGTCTCGATCCATGTGGCATGTTAGTTCATGCAACCCATTTGGTCAAGCGGGCAACTGACTCATGCGTCAGCTGTCCCCATGTGTACACTTTGACACCTGTTTGGTTTAATATTTCCATTAGATTAAATAATTGTGATGCTATGTGTTAACTTAGAAATGACTTATATGACCTATATAAGACCATATGCTAAATGACAATGCACCTGGCATGAGCCTGTAGATATGGCCCTACATGTACTTACTTGCTGATTAGGCTATTTTTTCTGGATCACCTTATTATACGTTAGACATAATAAGGGGGGTAGTTCAACTCGAGGGAGGGTCTACAATCCCGTTCCTTATTTGGTTTAAGGATTATGGATCTAATTTTGAGGGGTTCTCGCAACCAATACTATTATTTTATCTATCAATATAATAAAGTAATAAATTATAGTGACCATCATTGCTTGTCCAATCCTGAATATATTCCTACTTGACAACTTGACCACAACCTTGATACAAGAACTCGTTCCTGCCCTGACTATTGTATCCGTGCTGATACACTTGATGACACCAATAGTGCTACTTGATGTATATAGTAAGCCATCGTGCCACATGTACTTACTACGTGATATAGGTAAATATTTTCTTGCACGGATCTGGTAGTTGGATAGTAACTTTAGCCCTGTCTAGATAGTATTGATTGTTGCTTCACACTTGGATAAATCCAGATTTAACTTTGAGAGACAATGTGGATTCGTTTCAGGAGTGCCCGTACTTAAAGTACGACATTTAGGAAGGAATATTCATGTGACCACGGCATAAGATTCTAAATCACCTAGTGCCTTTCCTATAAAAATCCTAGAGCTGCTACTAATCATTAAATTATCCCAGGGCCCTTATAAGGGACTGGTGCATCACATATTCTTGCTTGTATAGCATTGGTTCAACTAGCCATGCTCGATTATGGTACGATCTGAGGATATATATTGCATTACTGGGATAATCTAGAGATCATATATTAAGATGTGACACATGTTTGGACGTTAAATCTATTTTAGTTAGAGAAATGGACCGTTGCAGCATGAAAGTCTGACTCATGTCCTTGTTTGGTTGTTGTGTTACAACGGGACACGGATCGAAGCTACTTATTATTACTATGTTATTTTACTAAATATTGTATCCCTACTTATGTATTGTGCCTTATGTTGAGTGGAATTAGGGACATAGACTGTCATGGCATGATAATTCAACTCATGTCCTTGTTTGGTTCTTGGGTTGCGCTATTGTGTTACGATAGCCTATGGACTGAAACTATGACGCAAAGTTATTCTAGCTTGACCATAATCAAGGGATGTATCTATCTTGATGTGATGTGGCACTTCTTGTCCTTGTTTGGTGAAGGGGTGACATGTAATGTCATAGATGAGATATATACCATTGATTGTTGGTTTAAGAATCTTATGTTATAGAACTGGTTTTGTTTCTTTATTTCGTGCTTCCTTTATGGTACTTACTATTTTGGGTCTGACCTGCTGGTTTTGCATGTCCAAGTTTAGAACCAGGACCTGGGGATCAAGCGTATCTTACCCTCACTGATGGTACGTATCCAAAGGATGGCTGCTAAGGGTCACGAGTTGGTTCCTTTATTCACTTATCGTCTTTTGTAAACTATAATCTTTTGGGCATATAGCCAATCGACATCTGTTAGCCGGATAATCTGGATACTAGTTCCCTACATAGACTGAAATATTCTATGTTATTACTAGTTATTTGAATGATTGAGATATAGAAGTTCTTGATCCTAGAAGACTTGATTGTAGTTTGTACCCCCTTATCTCTAGACAACCTTAATACATTGCGGGTTGCTTCGATATTCTGCAAGGTGTGGTTCGCTGAGTCATTCTCCCGCTCTCTAATCTAGGGCATGACACTTGGATTCTTTGCAGAATCGACCGTCCTCGCTTGTGGCGTAATATCGTGCGAGCCTGGACTTGCGGTTGTACAAGGCAAGAACATGCAATGATAAAAATCTTTTGAAACATAAGTTAGAAAACACATTCACACAGAGTTGAATATAGAGTATAGGAAAAAAAATCCATTTCATTGATAATTTGGAGAAATTTACATATAATTTACATTTCATATGCCTCTCAGCTATAATGATTTTATTTCAAAAGAAAACTCAAAAGGCAGGGCGCACTCCATCAGATAAGCTTCGTCATCCCGAACATTACGCCCTTGTATTGGTTGAAAATCTATGCCTCCAAAATAAACTAGCTTCAACTATAATTCAAAATATAAGAGCTTTCAACGCCTTTTTGTCTCTTCGCTAGCGTTGCACACTCTGAGTACCAAAGATGGTGCCCAAAAAAGTGGGTCAGTACTCAGCTGTACTGGTGAGCGGGACGAACCCACTCGCCTAAATCAATACTACTTATAAGGGATAACATGCATTAAGATAATCTTGTTATTATGAACTAGAGTGAATTCATTTCATATCAGGGGCATATTTTGAAAGGAAAATAACATATGAACCATATAGCCCATTGGTTGCTTACTCAAACGATGCGCTCTTGCCCAGCACCAAAACACAATAATACTTACCACCTGTGCAAGATAATAAGTTAGCATATTTTCTATCTATATACGGTCGTTGGTGTGATCAACACCATAGGGACTTATCCAAGGCATTGCGGCGTGCCCTTCAGCCCGGGTAGCAAGCCCCGGTGAAGGTCTCGTAATGCATCATGCCAAGCACGATCAAATATTTTCTCCCGAGTAGAATCGGTTCCAGTGTCTCGGAATACCGTTTCGAGGAAATGCCAAACCTTACAAGTTGTCCCAGACCATGCGAATGCATGACCAGTTAAACTATCAAACAATGTATGATATGCAACAGAGAAAAGTAAAGCAGCTATATACTTATGCCACAGTTCATATTTTCTAAAAAACCATGTTTCGATTTTGGGGTCTCGAGGGTCCAAACTACCGAGGCACTATGACACAACCAATGTCTTAGAAATTGCACTCCTTCAAGTAGTTCAGTGGTTTTAAACCACAACTACTCGCTTTGTTGTGAAGCGCGTGTTATGGTTCATGTGTATTTATATAAAAGATAGACTATATTTTTTCTATGTTTGTAGAAGCATGAAAAATACGCTGCAGAATTATACGCAGTATGCATAAAACCTGCGTAAAAGCAGAGTTTCAGCGCTGTGTGGCATAAGACATGACTTCAGAGCCGTCGGCGTACAGCAGAGCTTCATCGCTAGTACAGCGTAAAATATAAGCTCCAGAATAACTCGCGTAATGCAGTATTTCTAGACTGCTTCGGCGTAAAAAGGTTGTTACATCGCCCCTTCGGCGTTAAACCTACTCGCTTTTAATGCAGTGGGATATTGTACGAGGGACTCTTCGTATTCCTCGAACGAATCTGTCAGATCAAGCAGTGAACTTGACTCCTGACAAAGAGTACTGCACGACTACCCAGACGATGGCTGTAATAATGGTTCGGCACAGAGACCCAAACCGTCGTCTAGTGACATTTCCTTGATACAAATTGCTTTTACGCATTCAAGGGAATACGCTGCCTAGTTTTATACAGGCAGATGTGAGCTTTTACGCTCAACAGGAGATGAAACGAACCGCCACGTCAAAAGCTGCTCTTCGTACAGAGCTCGAGGCACGTCTCTGCAGTTAATGCATGTGATAGGGGAAGATCCCTGCATTTATTGCACGAGATTTGGTTCTACATTCAAAGACTGGATGAGCCATAATTACGGCTAATACGTCCATATCATCACCTCTGTGTATTACGCCATCAGGCTATTTTCAGCTATAGGAGCACGTTGTACGCCATCTCCTTGAAATACGCCGACCTGGCTATTTTCAACTATAGGAGTACGTCGTATGCTATCTCCTCAGAATACGCCAACTCAGGCTATATTTGCATTTGTGAGTGACAAGGCTATTTGGTTCAGAATATGATCAAGTCCTCAGTCAAGCAAGGATAACCGGCTGTCCTTACGCTAGCTACCTATCCATACAGCATCAGGCTTCTACGCCTACTTGGCTTCTACGCCAACTTGACAACTATTTGGCTTTTATGCCATGGTGACAGTCTATGGCTCCTACGCCAACCTTTTCTACGCGAGGGGCAGTTACCCACATGGCTTGCATGACGTGATCTTTGCAGCAGTTATACGCGTTACCTCATAATGGGACATGCGTCACATGCGGATTCAGAAGATCATTTATACGTGGGTGGCAGTTATTATAACCGCCACATAAAAAGTGCCACACTCTCCACTGTTCAGCTTCTACGCCGACTGGATGGTTACTGTCACTAAACTCTATAAATAAAGACCTCCGTCCACGGAGGTCCAGGGGGAAGAGTCGAAAAATCAAAGAGAGAAGAGCACAGACAGAGAGTAGTGATCGACGATTTTTGGCATCGAGCATCCACTCCCTCTTGCAACCTTTGAAGCTTCTCCTTCTTCTACATCACTTCTTCATCATCGTGTGGTCCAAGGGATAAAGTGGTCGACCGCAGATCAGACTCCTATAGCAATATTTACCCAGATTAAACTTTGTACTTAACATCCTCGTATAGGATTAATTGTACTTCTTGTTTGTAAACCAAAGAAAGGGTTTTGCATAAGCCTAGTTTCATTTCTTTCGTTTATTATCAAACACAAGATGGCACTCGTCAAGTCCTGAGTGAAGCACTAATATAGGCGGATGCATACTTGACCCAGCTCAAGTCCCCTGATGAAGAACCTGTGGTATGTCCTCAATGCTATTGTGTGATGGAGGTGGTCCCGAATATTACTTTCACTCAAGATAACATGTTGTTAAAACATAACAAGCATGACAGACCCCTCTATTATACCGGATACGTCGGTTCCATGGAGGTCGACCGGATTCACATAGATCCGGGATCATCGATCAGCATCATTCCTCATAGTCTGCTCAGACCGCTGAGGATTCCTACCAGTGAATTGGCTTACAGTACCACTATAATCGTGGGCTTCAACGCCGGGAAAAGTAAGCCGTTGGGGAAGATTCGTCTGAGGATCCAGATTGGGGACCTTAGATCAGTGGCTACATGCTATGTCATTGATTTAGAGGTATCCTACAACATTCTGCTAGGTAGACCATGGATCCACGATCATAACATCATTCCTTCGACTCTACATCAATGCTTCAAATATGTAGATGCCCAAGGAACAGTACAAACGGAGTTTGCTGACCTTAACCCGTTTAAAGGAGTAGAATCTTACTACTCTGATGTCATGTTGTCCACCCAAGACTACATGGAGGAAGTTTCAGGCAAGACAGGAGGAATCCCACCGGGAGCCAGAAGAACCCTCTGCTGAGCAACCCCTGTCAACCAAGGTGAAAGGGCGGACTACTCGCCCGAAAGTCATGGAACCCATGGCTATCCACCTGAACAAAACCAAGTCAGGAAAAGGAGGTGATCCCCTAGTGATCACTTTAAACCAGAAGCCTCCACCTTTGATCATCAACCTCCGACGCAACAGGCATCCGGTTGATGTAAATATAACCAAGAACGTGGTTTCTGAAGATAATAAAGATCCTCTTTTCCAGTACATTGAAGCTCAAATTCCAAATCAGAAATCCTCTCCCCTTAACGATATAGAACCTATAGCACAAAAATTCTTGGAAGCTATAGACTCCTATCATCCGTATGTATGGGAAGTAGAGTCATCATCTAATGTCATCACGACATATGGGCCACACGAGGATTCTATCTTTATTATCCCGCCTACTCGCAGCAGTCAGCGTCCAATAGTCTTCGGTCGCATACGCAGTGAACCGACCGTACATGAGGATTCTCTCAATGACGAGGATGGTAAAATGTAGGTTCACAGATATAGCCCGCAAGCTTTGAAGATTATGCAAAGTATGGGTTATGACTTGAAGCTGGAACCAGGCCTCAACTATGGGAAAGGCAGGCGAATGCCGTTGTACGGTGATCCCTACCATCAACGAACTCATTTTGGGTTAGGGTATGCCACCTCCTTTGCAACTTCTGAGTCAAATGAGGATATCTTGTCTTCTTCTCAAGATGGCTCATCGTCCTCCGGCTCATATGATGATCTCGAACGAGCGTTATCAGTAAATACGGTATTGACAGATTCATTCGAAGCAGACGAACAAGAATCTGAACCATTTGAGAATGACTCTTTGGCTCAGCAAATGGATACACAGTGGGAACTCCGGTTCGAGTAGAGAGAACCGCCCACTGAAGATAAAGTTATCCAGATCGATGTTGGGGATGAGACTTCACCAAAGCCGATATTTATCAGTAACAATCTTTCCGAAGAAGAAAAGGAAGAAATAATCCAGCTGATAAAAGAATATATCGATGTCTTTGCATGGAATTATGAGGATATGCCAGGTCTTGATCTAAAAGTGGCTACTCATAAGCTCAACATACTGCCCAATTCGAAGCCTGTAAAGCAGCATCAACGCCGATTTCGTCCGGATATGATGGATGCCATCGAAGCTGAAATCAAGAAGTTGATAACCTGTGGGTTCATCCGGGAAGAACAACATCCTGACTGGGTTGCCAATGTTGTCCCAGTCATGAAGAAAAGTAAGAAAGTGCGTGTTTGCATCGATTACCGAGATCTGAATGCAGTCTGCCCTAAGGATGAGTTTCCTCTTCCCATCACAGACGTTATGATCGATAACACGTGCGGTTTTGAGCGCATGTCTTTCATGGACGGATTTTCATGATACAACCAAATCAAGATGCATCCTGAAGATGAAAAGCATACTACCTTCCGGACGCCTCTGGGGGTATATTGCCACACAGTCATGCCCTTCGGACTGAAGAATGCCGGGGCTACATATCAGCGGGCTATGAGTAACATATTCCATAAGCACCTACGTAAAACAGTAGAATATTACGTGGATGATATAGCTGTCAAAAGCCACATCAAGGATAATCACATACAAGACTTGAAGACAGTATTTGACTTGATGTGCCAACACCAACTCAAAATAAATCCTACAAAGTCCTTTCTTGGTGTATCCAGTGGCAAATTCCTGGGATTTGTCATTACTGCTAAAGTCATTCAAGTAGACCCTGATAAAGTGAAAGCCATCTTAGAAATGCGACCACCCCATAATCTGAGAGAACTCAGGAGATTTCAAGGTCGTCTGGCTTATATCCGGAGATTCATATCCAACCTCTCTGGGAGATGTCAACCTTTTTCTCGCCTCATGAAGAAAGGTGTATCCTTCGTATGGGACGAAGCCTGTCAGCAAGCGTTTAATGATATCAAACGCTACCTCACTAATCCTCCAATTCTGGTGCCTCCTGTCATAGGAAGACCATTTTTGCTGTATGTTCGAGCAATGGATCATTCTCTGGGAGCTCTCCTCGCACAGAAGAACGATGAGGGTCATGAACAGACTATCTACTATTTAAGCAGGATGATGGTCGGAGCTGAACACCGGTACAATCCAGTAGAAAAAGAATGCCTGGCCCTAATGTTCGTCATTCAGAAAATGTGATATTACGTTACGGGTCAGACTATTCACATTATCTCCAGAATTAATCCTCTTCAGGTATTGATGAACAAGCCAAGTGTTCTTAATTCCCGACTCGCGACTTGGGCGATGTTATTAACACCGTATGATATGGTGTATGTCCCTCAGAAGTCCATCAAAGGCCAAGCATTAGCTGATTTCCTAGCTGCTCATCCGATTCCGAAAACCTCCAGATTATACGAGGACATTCCCGACGAAGTTGCAGAATGTAATTCCGTAATAGAAGGTGATGCATGGCAGCTATTCTTCGATGGTGCCTCCAGGACTGGTCCCAGGGGAAACGTGGTTTCAGGAGTAGGAATTGTCCTAGTCACTCCTGATAAACTCGTCATCTATCGAGCATATTCTCTTAGCGAGCCCTGCTCTAATAATGTGGCAGAGTATAATGCCCTACTCATCGGACTCCAAGTTGCTAAAGAATTGGACGTCGAATATCTGGAAGCTTTCAGTGATTCTCTGCTGATCGTCAATCAAGTCAGAGGAATATATAAAGTCCGTAATCCAGACCTCATTCCTTATCACCAAGAAACGATCGAGATAGCCATGTCTTTCAAAGGGTTCTTCCTAGAGCATGTACCTCGATCTCAGAATCTAGAAGCTGATGCCCTGGCCAGTCTAGCTGCAGATCTAGCTATTCCTATAAGAAGGCAAAATTTGGTGATCCTTCTTAACAGAAATTTATTCTGTGTGAAAAACAACTTTCACATAGAAGGCAGCTACGCTGTGAACGTAGATCCTCCCAAGAGAGACTGGAGAAGTCCCTTTATAGATTTTGTGGTATATGGAATTTTACCGGAGGATCCTAAAGAAGCAGTATCCATCAAAAGACGATCAATACGCTTCTATTTTGATACGTCTTCACAATGTCTATATCGCCGAACCTATGATGGACTGCTATTACGATGTCTCTCCGATGATGAGGTACAGCAGATTATCCGTGAAGCTCACGACGGCGTATGCGGAGCACATCAACCTGGTCCTAAGCTACAGGATCGTATCAGGAGGATGGGCTATTACTGGCCTACTATGATCACAGATGCAATAAAATATGCAAGATAATGCAAAGCCTATCAGGTTCATGCAGATTTTATACATCAACCTTCCGAATATTTACACCCTACGGTTGCATCTTGGCCTTTTGAAGCATGGGGTATGGATATCATTGGTCCTATTCACCCGTCTTCTTCCAGAGGTCATCGGTTTAGATTGGCCATCACGGATTATTTCTCCAAAAGGGCAGAGGCGATCCCTCTAGCTGAGGTAAAAACATCCAACGTGAACAGCTTCATCAAGCATCATGTCATTTATCGCTTCGGGATACCCCGAAGGATAATTCATGACAATGGGCCTCAATTCATCAGCCAAGCGTTTCATCAATTTTGCGATAAAAATCGGATACAAAATATGGCCTCTACGGCATATAATCCTGCTACTAATGGTCTGGCGGAAGCTTTCAACAAAACCATTATCAAACTCTTGAAGAAGTTCGTCTCTTCGAACAAAAGAGATTGGAACGAGAAGCTAGGAGAATGTCTCTGGGCATACTGCACAACGGTATGAGCACCGACGGGTTGTACCCCATTCTCATTAGTCTATGAGAGTGAAGCAGTTTTCCCTATTGAAATCCAAATTCCATCACTCAGAATAGCAATAGTTAATGAGTTGACTCAGGAAAATAATGATCGACTAAGGCTTCAAGAGCTAAAAGGATTAGACGAGAAATGCCTCTTAGCTCAACAGCGCATTGCATTCTACCAGGCGCGCATTTCCAAAGCTTTTAATCAAAAAGTGAAGGAGAGAGTGTTCAGAGTTGGCGAGCTAGTTCTAGCTGTGAAAAGGCTAATGATCATTACTCACAAGAGTAAGGGTAAATTCCAGCCCAAATGGGAGGGCCCTTATGTGATTGAAACGACGTTTTCAAATTGCGCCTACAGATTAGCCAAGCCTAACGGAGATCTGATAATGGCTCCTATCAACGGCAAATTCCTCAAGAGGTACTACGCTTAATCTTCTTTGCTCAAATGGAGTATGGTGAAGATCTTATTCTGACAACACTAAACTAGTTGGAGCATTTTCTATCATGTCCATATAACCTCTGAATAGATATATTTAACTAATTTGGAACTTCAAAACCTATCACGTCCATATTACCTCTGGTAATGTTTTCTACACAAATTTAGTTGGATCATATTCTATCATGTCCATATAACCTCTGAATAGATATATCCAGCTGAAGCTTACTAAAGGGATATCACGTCCATATTACCTCTGATATCACTTTCACCCTAGCCTATCGTTTATATTCCAAAATGATAGGTCCACAAAGTCAGATAAAGTCTCTTTATTATCTCCAGAAAGAGCAAGTTACATATAAAAGCAAAAGTTACATCATTGGGGAGGAGCAGTTAAGTCGCGAATCTGTCGCGCCAGAGAGGCCATTCTCTCATTCCTGGAGCTCAAAACTGTAGTACGAGCCCGCTCCAACCTTGCCTCCTCATTGTTCAAGGCAGACAGTTCAGATCGAGCACGTACAAAATCTGCGTGGATGACATCCACACGTGCCAGGTTCTGCTGAGCCGCTTCCATTCGGTCCTTCAACACATCTCGAGCTGCCGATGAGGCGAGAGCCCTCTCCTCTGCCTGAGCGAGTTCATCTTTCAATTTACGGCCCTCGCAGCCTCTTCCTCATGTTCGGCCTTGTACTTAGCCAGCTGGGGAATGACATACCCCAATACGGTATGCTCTTCATTCATCTCTAGCTGCTGAGCCTCGATGGATTTGCTCAGAGTTTCTATCTCCCCAACAAGCCTTGCAGTCAAGGATTCATATTTAGCCTGAATTAGGTCATCAATGCCGCTTCGAGACAGTTGTAAATACTCGTTAATGGGTTGTTCTAAACCATTAACTATTTGCTCCAGTGCGTCAGCTCTCCCAGCGTCGTTGAAATCTCTGATCGGAGCTATCACAAACTGGGAGGATCTCCTCAGAGCCTCGAAGCCTAGATTCTTCTCCAGCACCATTGATATCAGCATTTTCAAAGTGATGTAGAAAATACAAGTATACTGCTCAACTATCATGGCAAAATCTGAATGGACGCTGGGAGTGGCTGCAATCGGTGAATCCCCTTCCAGGAACGACTACAGAGGGTGTCGTCACAGTCGTCGCTTCAGCAGATGGCGCGACAAAAGTAGAGGCACCACCAACGGTCGAAGTGGCTGACGAACTCAAAGGAGGCATAGTCGTGATGACAGGCTCATCCTCCTCGAAAGATATCGGGACTGTATTGGGCGAGCCAGCACCCGAAAATGTTGCCTCTTCAAAATCGATCACCGCCATTTCATTGGCAAGAGTTGCAATAGAGCCAAAGGTTGCATCGACGCTGCCCTCCCCGTAGATGTCTTCCCCTGAAAAGAAGACAAAAAGGAAAGTTAATATCAACCTGATGTTAATTTTTCTAAAAAAAGGCGTAAAGACGACATTTACCCATGGCCGATGGTATATATGTCGTGTCTGCAGCCAGTACAGCTAAATCATTTCTTAATGATGTTAAACGAGCTGTTATACCTAGAGAAAGGGGTGTGCCAAATGACACTGGCAGGTATTCTTCCAGGTCTTCACCAAGATCCATTCGAGGCTCATTAGGTGGAATCTCGCTGGATATACTTACAGACGCGGCAGGGGTTACTCCCGTTACTGGTCTGGATAAAGGTATATGCAATCTTATTTTGCTCGGCCTCGAAGGCGATCTCGTAGCACTACCTGAAGCGGTAGCAACGACAGCAGCCTCGAGCAAAGAATCTTCTGTACTGCCAGCCGGAACTGTGGAGGTTCCCTCTCTAATAGGCGAAGGACCTCTAGTCAAAAAATTATCCCCAACAGGGAAAACAGCAGGTTCACTCCTAGGAGCCTCATGGCTGGAAGTCCTGACAGGACCACTAACAGTCTTCTTTTTCTTGCGAGGGGAAGTCTCTTTCAGAATAGGAGCCCTTTGCTTACTGGGGATAACAAGAGGCTCTGCAGGCGGAGGTATTATGCCTCTCGGAACTGTCAACAAAAACTCATCTGGATTGACAGAGTCCTCACCTTCATCAGAGGAAACTGAGGGGACCTCCTCTCTTCCAGCGGACTTATGAGAGGGCATCCTAAAACTTCCACGCATATCAAAATCATGATGGAAGGTATTGATGGCCACATAAAATTGGGCGTACGAATAGAGGATACGCAACTCCATGGAGAGAGAAGTCGCGGGCACAGTAAAGGTTGCTCCAATACAACCCATTATGAAGTACTGCCATCCTCTCACTCCATCAATAAGTCCACCTCTGGACTTGAAGCTAGTGATGGCATTTCCCACATGCAATTGGTCATACCCAAACTGCCTGGCAAATTGGCTAGGCAGATACGGTTCCAAGAAGCAGTGGTCCTCACTTCTGTACAGCAGATGAGAAGGTCTAATACAGACCAACCAATAAAAAGCTTTGGGAGAAAGAATGGTCTTTCCATCACCTGAATCCTGAAGTCTCGTCCCCTGTTGATTGATATGTATAGTGGGGACGATACAAAAGAGCTTCCATCTATGAGCAAAATTTAATGCTCTCCGACAGTCTACGACGGTGGTCACGTTCCAAGTAGAATTCTTATAATTCAACAAGAAATTATTTCCCGAACTGCTGGAAGAGCCGGGAGACATAACCCTGGGGTTATGAAGAATTAACCATCCCATCAGATACAGGAATGGTAACTCTACCCTGGGAAAGCTTTCACGCCATGTTTCGTCTGCAAGTCGCCCATCAGTAATAGCCCTCAAGCCAGCTTCTATCCGGCATACCATGGCAGGGAGCAGGCCCAGTCTTGCCCCAAAATACTAAACGCACTGCAGGCCATAAGGTATTACGATAAATACGATCCAAAGATGCAATGCCAGGTACTACCAAACGGCGTAGCCATACAGAGAGGAAGCCAGCCAGTTGAGCTTCCCTTGACAGAGGCCTGTGGCAATGCCTCATATAACTATAGGCTTTAGTGCCTGTAGGATAACTCCCTATCTCCTCATCGAGAACTTGATCTGAAGCCCCAGCGTCTTCAATAAGATCATCAACTATTTGAGTATTAAGCACGCTCAGAAGGTTCAAAGGTTTATCCCTGCTATCCACAACTTTGTCTGGCTTAGCATCTCTGGCCTGATGAAAGAAGAGATAGGACGCCCATTTTTTGGTATGAACCAAATCAGAGGGCTCATTATAGAAGGTGGTGCATGCTAGATAATGGCTCATTAGCTCCTGGTACACTGCCACTGCCCGAGGGTTTGTGTCCCTCAATTCTCTGTTTGTAGGAACATACTCCTCATAAGGAGTGTCCCCCATTGGTAGTCTTAAGATCTCTGCCATCTCGTGAAGGGCCAATCCCAACTCCCCTAGCGGAGTGGCAAAAGTCCCAGTGAGCGAGATATACGACTCCATCAAAGCCAAAAACTGGTTGGGGTTGGGAGGTAGCCCAACACTGGTAGCATTCACAGCCGCGAACAGACCAATGCTCTCCAGTTCCGTCTGAAAATGCTTCAGGGCCCAGGCAGCTAAACGAGCCCATCGAAGATTTCCAGGGTAAGCCACCCGTTGGTCCGAGGACTAACCTTGGGATATACTCCTCCATGCCCTATGAAGTCATTGCAAAAAGTCGGTAATTGGACTGGCTGGAGCAGTGAAGTGTCTTCACTCGTGACGCTGCCCGGCAGTAATCCCCTGAAAGGCATGACAGGGCCTGAAGGGCGGCTCACAAATAATCCTTGACCTGATCTCTTCTGACAAAATATCTTCCCCGACTGGCCGTGAAGATTAGGGGTCAGGGTCCACGACATCTTCCTGGGATGCGTGGCATGGAAGAATGCCGAGATAGGATAATCTCTTGGCATCCTGGGCAGGTACATGACCATGCCCTCAGTAGTAAAAACTAGTTTTCCTTCTTGGGCTTCGTCTGGGATTGTTTATCAATCATATCCCCTAATAGGAAAGCTGGTTTTATATATTTGTTCCCTTCTAGATACGTTAGGGGCTCCCCGTTGATCATACTCAACAGCATTCGTTCTCCTTGAGACGATATAAGAGTTCCCCATCCTTCAGGATACTGGGTTCCAGAAATAAGGAATCTCACATGGGACAGATCCTCTAGGTAATTAGAGTTCAGCATCCCAGCAGCAGAACCCATCACCTCAGCCAACAGGGGTATCTACAAGCACACTACAAAAAGCAAGCAAGAACAAGTCAGTTTCTACACTAGACATTACAGTCTTGCGGCTTACGCCAAAGATCAACAGTCTGTGCTTTTATGCCAAGACTGTAAAAACTTGAGTTTTTTACGCTGTAATCTATTTCTGAGGCATAAAATGCAAGATTGTTAGTATACACAAAAATCTGACAGTCTGTGTTTTTACGCCAGACTGCCAAAATTTGAGTTGTTACGTCAGAATTTTCATCCAGAGCGTAACACTCAAAGTTTGTAGTATACGCCAAATTTCGACAGTCAAAGCTTGTATGCCAGACTGCGAAAATATGGCAATTTTACGCTGACACATTAGGAATATAGGCATAAATGATAAAATATCCCTGTGTATCATCTTCCTCGAAGAGGCTCTCAGCACAAAAGATGACCTAGCGCGTTCACGTACAACGTGTGCGAAGAGTTTTCTTCGTTTTTGTCGTCCAAAAAGCTTTACCTATGACGCCTGGTGCACAGCTTGACGGTGGGATACTTTTTTCAGAGGGAGGTTCACTCAGCCCAATGGGAGTCGCTCGTGCTTGAGCAAAGGAGCGAGAAGAAGAGGCAGCTTTCTTTCCCTTAGCGGTGGAAGGGTGTTTTGGTGCCATGGCTAAAACTCAGAGTTCTCAAAAGAAGAGACGAAGAAGAGCTCTCAAAGGAACAAAGGATTTTTGCAAAAGACAGATGAAGAGTTTCTTCTCTGAAGGCCTTGGGGTATTTATAGAGTTCAGATAAACTCTTCGAATCCCTAACCAAATTCGATATTTAATATTCGGTTATGATTGGGGACCACGTCAGCCTATCATTTAGGGAAGACAGACAGTCAGCGGATTCAGAATTTACGTGCAGAATAGATCTACGATTTTACGCTAAGGAGCTTTTTACGCTCGGGAAGCTACAAATCTACGATTTTACGCTCAGAGGCTATAAGTCTATGGTTTTAAGCTCGGATGCTTTTATGCTCGGTAGCTTTTACGCTCGAGAGGCTATAAACCTATGACTTCACGCTCAGATGCTACAAATCTATGATTTTATGCTCAGAAGCTTTTTACGCTCAGAGGCTATAAATCTATGGTTTCACGTCCGGATGCTTTTATGCTCAGCAGCTTTTACGCTCGAGAGGCTACAAACCTATGATTTTATGCACATCTACACTACGGATCTATGACTTTACACATATCTTATAATATGCAGGCCAGAGTATACGTATATCTGAACAATTCTCAAGACGGCCAATTACAAGGGTTTACGCAGAAGATGCTCCTTCTTGGCCTCAAAACATCCAAAGTACCAAAAACGTACAGAGTTCAGCATTGAAAATGACTCTTCTTCTTGGGTCGATTGGAAGTTCATCTAAAATCCAGTCAGAATCTTTTCTCTACAGTTCAAGCATGGCCAGTTTTGATAGCCATTTCTTGCCCTATTTCGAGGGATTTTCGGGAAATCGTTCTTGAAGATGATGGTCTGAACAAGAATTCTTCTTATCAGAGAAGTGATAGTTCAGAATTCTATGCTACTCCTTGTCCAAAATAACATGACAGTTTGGATCTTCAACTTAAATGCTAAGCAGCTTTCTACGTATTTTCAGTTATGCATAAAAGACGGGACGAGACCAGATACTCTTTTTATCATAGTCGGCGTAAAGTTATTCAGACGTGTCGAAGCTGCACACTATTCAGACTTCATCACAACAAAATATGGCAAATAATCAGATGCGTAAAAAAAGACAATTTTATTAATCATGATTACATATGATGGAAATCCAGTCTACAAAGGGTTTTTTCATCTTCATGATTACATATGATGGAAATCCTTTCTCTACAAAGGGTTTCTCATTTTCATTTAGGATCACGCCGAGAATCTGTTCTGTCAGGTTCTCATATTGGTGGAGATCTTTTTCGTCTTCTACAGCAGTTAATCGGCTTCCGCGGCCGATTAACAAGAAAATGATCAATGACGGGAGGATACAAAACTGGGCCTGTATAAATTATTCAAGAGCCCATCCTCCATACGCCATGGCAGGCATGCCCTAGAATTGAGTTCGGGGTTCAGACCCAACTCAATACTGGAAGACAGGGCCAAACTGCCTATCCTCGGCCAGCGCCATAACGGGAGAAAATACAGCTTACAGGCTGTGTGGTCTAATAAGATCCTTCCTCTCTCCTGGACGAATCGCCATATAAAATTGCTGATCATCCCGAGCAAAGGAAGCTATGATATCCTTCCATGATCCATCGTTGCAGAGGACATTTGCTCGAAGACGCCTTCTTTTTTGGCTCCCTATATGCTGGAAGAACATGATCTTCTTCTTCCTCAAGTCGGCAAAACGAACCTTGGCAGCCATCTCTTTGTGGTGAAGGAAGTGTAGGAAGAACAGGTTAACTCATCAGCCTTTTTATGGGCAAAGGAGAACGTACCAAATCCCAACAAACCCTAAAAAATTCGCCAGAAATCAGCCTTGAGGAATGAGTCACACTTGACCGTTTCATGCTTCATTCAAAGTGTTTTAAATTACGAGAAATTTGAAAACTTTGAAGGGGGTCTTGTAGAAGCATGAAAAATATGCTGCAGAATTATACGCAGTATGCATAAAACCCACATAAAAGCAGAGTTTCAGTGCTGTGTGGCGTAAGACATGACTTAAGAGCCGTCGGCGTACAGCAGAGCTTCATCGCTAGTACAGCATAAAATATATGCTCCAGAATAACTCGCGTAATATAGTATTTCCAGACTGCTTCGGCGTAAAAAGGTTGTTACATCGCCCCTTCGGCGTTAAACCTACTCGCTTTTAATGCAGTGGGAAGTTGTACGAGGGACTCTTCGTATTTCTCGAACGAACCTGTCTGATCATGCAGTGAACCTGACTCCTGACAAAGAGTACTGCACGACTACCCAGACGATGGTTGTAATGATGGTTCGACATAGAGACACATACCGTCATTTTGTGACATTTTCTTGATATAAATTACTTTTACGCATTCAAGGGAATACGCTGCATAGTTTTATACAGGCAGATGTGAGCTTTTATGCTCAGCAGGAGATAAAATGAACAGCCACGTCAAAAGCTGCTCTTCGTACAGAGCTCGAGACATGTCTCTGCAGTTAATGCGTGTGATGGGGGCAGATCCCTGCATTTAATGCACGAGATTTGGTTCTACTTTCAAAGACTGGGTGAGCCATAATTACGGCTAATACGCCCACATCATCACCTCTGCGTATTATGCCATCAGGCTATTTTCAGCAATAGGAGCACGTTGTATGCCATCTCCTTGAAATACGCTGACCTGGCTATTTTTAACTATAGGAGTACGCCGTATGCTATCTCCTCGGAATATGCCAACTCAGGCTATATTTGCATTTGTGCGTGACAAGGCTATTTGGTCCAGAATACGATCAAGACCTCAGTCAAGCAAGGATAACCGGCTGTCCTTACGCTAGCTACCTATCCAAACAACATCAGGCTTCTACGCCTACTTGGCTTCTACGCCAACTTGACAACTATTTGGCTTTTATGCCATGGTGACAGTCATTGGCTCCTACGCCAACCTTTTCTACGTGAGGGGCAGTTACCCACGTGGCTTGCATGCCGTGATCTTCGCAGCAGTTATATGCGTTACCTCATAATGGGACACGCATCATACACGAATTCAGAAGATCATTTATACGTGGGTGGCAGTTATTATAACCGCCGCGTAAAAAGTGCCACATTCTCCACTGTTCGGCTTCTACGACGACTGGACAGTTATTGTCACTAAACTCTATAAATAGAGACCTCCGTCCACGGAGGTCCAGGGGGAAGAGTCAAAAAATCAAAGAGAGAAGAGCACAGACAGAGAGTAGTGATCGACGATTTTTGGCATCGAGCATCCACTCCCTCTTGCAACCTTTGAAGCTTCTCCTTCTTCTACAGCACTTCTTCATCATCGTGTGGTCCAAGGGACAAAGTGATCGACCACAGATCAGACTCCTATAACAATATTTACCCAGATTAAACTTTGTACTTAACATCCTCATATAGGATTAATTGTACTTCTTGTTTGTAAACCAAAGAAAGGGTTTTGCATAAGCCTAGTTTTATTTCTTTCGTTTATTATCAAACAATGTTCCTTTCTTAGTATCTGGCATGCATTATGGCAAAGGATTTCCTAGGCGTTCAGTCGGGCATCATCGATTGAATATTTGAAACATTACAGATATTGGTGTGAAAAAGTAGGAAAAAGGGTCCGAACCACCCACCGATTAGAGAAAGTACTGAAAAAAGGAGTCCCGCTTAGCGATGATCAAGCATAAGTTAATTGGAACTGCAATAGCACGAGCATCGAGTTAGAATTCTTTCACCTTTTTTTCCTTCCAAAATCCCCGAGACCCAAAGCTCCAAGCGAGAAAGCCAACAGCGAAAACCAAACAAATCGAAAGCAACACCAAAACGATATCCCAAAGCGAAATCAAGAAAACCAAGCAACAAAGAAAACTATTGGACTTGTTTCAATAGAGGCCTATCCATGAGTTGGATAAGATCATCGTATTTTGTCCATGGCAAAAGGAAGCTGAAGATAACTAGACAGTAAGTTATGACTCAGAAGACTAGCCACAAGCCCATTATATAGTGCGTATCCAGGTCAAATCGGGATTTGAGGCACAATATATTATACTACTTAGAAAAAGTTTTGTCCCAAAACTTAAGAACATGGTCTTACCTCCGACGGCAAGAACAATGAAGGGTACTTCTCATTAATCTCTGTCTCTATTTTTCACGTTGATTCCTCGACCGAATGGATCCGCCACAACACGTGAACCAAAGATATCGATCGATTTCGTAGCACTTTCTCCTTGCTATCCAAGATCTGTATAGGTTTCTCTGTGTATGATAAGTTTTTGTGCAGCTCTAAATGATCGAAACTAACCACATGACTCGGATTATCACATACTTTCAAAGTTGAGAGACATGTAAGACATCATGTACATCAGCCAAGGCAGAGGGTAGCACAATCCGATAAACCACAGTTGCTACTCGCTCAAGTATCTCAAAGGGAACAACAAATTTGGAACTCAATTTTCCTTTAATACCAAAATGCTGATACTTCTCACGTTGGTGTCACCTTCAAGAAGAGGTGATCCCAAACCATAAACTCCAAGGATCTTCGATGAGCATCGACATAGCTCTTCTATCGGCTTTGCACAGTGTAGAGTCTTTCCTTAATTAAGTGAAACTTCTCAACATCCTGCTCCACCAACTCTGACCCGAGTACATGTCGCCCGCCGACTTTTTCCCAGCAGATTGGAAATCAATACTTTCGCCCATAGAGCACTTCATATGGTGCCATCTGGATGCTCATTGGAAACTGTTGATGTACACAAAGTCCGTTAACGGTAGGTGCATGTTCCAACTAGTTATCAAATCGATCGCACACAGTCACAATATATCTTCAAGTATCTGATTTATCCTCTCCGTCTGGTCGTTAGTCTGTGGATGATATGCGGTATTGAACTTCAACTTGGTGCCCAATGCAGACTGTTGGCTAGTCTAAAAAAGAGATAAGAAACATCCGTCGTGGTCTGAGACAATTGAGACAGGTACTCCGTGTAATCAAACAATCTCGTCAATATAAATTTATGCTAGCCGATTGACGCTCCATGTAAATTTGATTGGGAGAAAGTGGGCAGATTTGATCAAACGATCAAAATGATCCAAATTGCATTATGCCCCTGTGGCATCTTCGGAACGCCCATGATAAAATCCATGGCGATGTTATCCCATTTTCACTCGGGAAAAGCGAGGTTCTGCAGCTCCACGCCGGGCCTCTGATGTTAAGCTTTCACCTGTTGACAGGCCATATACTATGACATAAAGATCGCCATATCCCACTTTATACCGTGTCACCATAAGGTCATGCACAAGTCCTTGTACATTTTGGTGCTCCCCGGATGCAAGGAATACTTCGCAAAGTGTGCCTCAGTCATGATTTTCTTTCAGTGTTCTGGATTATTAGTAACACATAATCTTTCTTTCACCTGTAGGGTCCCATCTTCACTTTCTATAAAGATGAACGTCGTTCCTGTTGAGATATGCTCCCACATTTTCTTCAAGAATTGATCATCCTTCTGAGAAGACTTGATTCATTCATCAGACTCGGCTCAAGATAGATTGGAGCCAGTTGCATCCCTTGATATCGAACTCAAAATTCGATGCAAATTTCCTCTAGGTCTCGAAGAAAATGGTAGTTTATGGATAGCAAGCCCAAGTGCTTTTGACTCAGAGCATCAACAACGATATTTTTCTTGCCCGGCATATATGCGATCGTCAGGTCATAGTCCTTTATCAGTTATAGCCAGCGCCGCTATCGGAGATTCAGTTCCCACTGGGTGAAAAGGTTCTTGAGACTTTTGTGATCTGTTTAGATTTTACAAGCAACACCGTAGAGATAGTGTCATCACAACTTCAATACGAACACAATTTCCGCCAATTCTAAGTCATGTGTTAGATAGTTTTTCTCGTGTGGCTTCAATTATCTTGAGGCGTACGATATCACCTTGTCCCTCTACATGAGAATACACCCTAGGACGAGTCCCGAGGCATCGTTGTATATCTGAAACTCTTATACTCCATCTAAAAGTGCAAGTATGGAAGCTGTAATGAGCCGCCACTTTAGCTCTTGAAAGCTAATCTCATAGTCGTCACTCCATTTGAATGCAATCCCTTTTTAGGGGAGGCAAGGCCAATTTCGAAGAAAAGCTCTCACTTTGGACTACGAAGACAAGATAGCCACTACAAATAAAGTGTCCCTCCAGTTTGGCACTTTTCCGACAACAGAGGTCCAAGATGGTGTCGTCCCCATACCTAGCGAAACCATGGAGGTCATTAACCTCTCCCCAGCCCAAGCTGACGGGTTGGTTTCCCTCACTACTCCAAGAGGCAAAGTCATGTCGGTTCACCCAGACCTCGTCCAGGATATGACCCGGTCAGCAGCACCACCTATCTCCAAGTCCAAAAGAAAGAAGACAAAGTCTTGTCACACGGTATCTCCGTCATCTAACGAAGATCTGGCAGGGGTAACCAGGTCGAGACTAGCCTATCAGCGCGACTACAATGCCCCCAATGACTCTGCACCTCCAGCAGTTGAACCCCCAGCCCCCGACCCAGGTCCATCCCAGCTTCCAATAGCAGACAAGCAAAAGTATATAGAGACTCACTTTGATAAACCTTTGTGAAAATACATAACTCAAGGGCTGGAGAAGCCTAACAACTTCGACATACTGGCACAGCTGGCCAATACTTCCACGAAGTTGTCACTTTTCAAACTCCTACGTCTTTCCAAAAAGATGTGTGATGCTCTAAGTGAGTCATTGCAAAATATTGACTCTTATTTGGCCAAGGTCAAGCCACTGGCCGAGAATTCCACCACATGTCCTCAATGCAATAGCATAATAGAGGCAATCCCAAATATCACATTCTCCCAGCAGGATATGTTGCAGAACCGATCATCCTTGCTTGTAGTGTAATGTCGTGCGAGCCTGGACTTGCGGATGAACAAGGCAAGAACATGCAATGATAAAAAAAATTTGAAACATAAGTTAGAAAACACATTCACAGAGAGTTGAATACAGAGTATAAGTAAAAAACAATCATTTTATTGATAATTTAGCGAAATTTATATAGAATTTACATTTGATATGCCTCTCAGCTATATTGATTTCATTTCAAAAGAAAACTCAAAAGGCAGGGTACACTCCATCAGATAAGCTTCGTCATCCCGAACATTATGCCCTTATATAGGTTGAAAATCTACGCCTCCAAAATAAACTAGCTTCAACTATACTTCAAAATATAAGAGCTTTCAACTCCTCTTCATCTCTTTGCTAGCGTTGCACACTCTGAGTACCTGAGATGGTGCCCAAAAAAGTGGGTCAGTACTCAGCTGTACTGGTGAGCGGGTTGAACCCACTCGCCTAAATCAATACTGCTTATAAGGGACAACATGCATTAAGATAATCTTGTTATTATGAACTAGAGTGAATTCATTTCATATCAGGGGCATATTTTGAAAGGAAAGTAACATATGAACCATATAGACCATCGGTTGCTTACTCAAACGATGCGCTCATGCCCAGCACCAAAACACAATAATACTTACAACCTGCACAAGATAATAAGTTAGCATATTTTCTATCTATATACGATCATTGGTGTGATCGACACCAGAGGGAATTATCCATAGGGGCTTATCACATGTGATCGACACCTGTGCTCCGATGTGTGCAGACGCTTTGGCGCTCCAGACCCTCCTGCTTCTTGAGGCTGCTTTTTGAAGTTGGTGCATGTAGTCTTTCCCATTTTCCGAAAATTATGCCCAAAGATTCGTTCACTATCCAGAGCATCTTCATAACAATCCCTGTAGGTCTGGAACTTCGGATTCATGACATCCCTATGGAGGTCATCATTAAGGCCCTTCTGGAAACGATAACACCACGCCTTCTGGTTGGGCAAGAAGTGTCCGACAAACTTGGTGAGTCGTGTGAAAACCTAATCATAATCATCAACGAACATGCTTTCTTATACTAGGTTGCTAAAATTTTCTTTTTGTTTCCGCACCACCCTTGGAATGTACTGTTCAATGAAGGTTGTCTTGAACATCTCCCAGGTGATCTTACGGTAAGGGTTGGCATCATAAATTCCTTACTTGGTGACCTTCCACCAATCATGAGCCTGCAGCTCTAGTTGCACCGATGTGCACGCCACTCGCTTGGACCCCTTGATACCAACAAGGTTAAAGAGTCCTTCGAGTTTCGTAATCCATCCCATCACCATGTTCGATTTTGCTCGCCTGTTGAACGTATATAGGTGCATCTTAGTGAACTCAGCTGCCCTGCAGGAAGTCTTAGCAGAAGGCTGGACTTTCTCTGAGTTGTCATCCACCACTACGGCTTGCGGTGTAGTTGCCGCTACAGTCGCACCGTTTATGGACGCCAATGATTTAATCAATTACATCATGGTATCCATCTGCTTTTGTTGTACAGTAATTTGGACTTGCACCTGCGCCTGTAGAGATGCAGCTTGTTGATGATGTACCTCCATTAATTGCATGAGCATTTTTGCCATGTCGTTTGAACCCGCCCCTCCAGATTCTAAAGAACTTGTAGGGTCGTTCTGGACAGGTTGAGCACTACTTGTAGTAGTAGCATTCTTCTTTGCCATTGCTATAAAAGAGAATAGCTTGTTAACACTCCAAAAACCATAATTTTATCTATGGGCTCATTATATAGGGAAATTTATCTCATATAGTGGACACCGAATGCATTCAAACGATAGGCGCATCAAAATTCTAGAAATATCTTTGGAAAACCCGAGGAAGTGAAGTCGTGCTCTGATACCAACTTGTCATGCCCTAATCTCGCAAGGGTCGATCGTCCTCGCTTGGATCCTATGCGGAATCGATCATCCTCGCTTGGGGAGTGATGTCGTGCGAGCCTGGAGTTGTGCTCGTACAAGGCAAGAACGTGTAATGATAAAAATCATTTGAAATATAAGTTAGAAAACACATTCACAGAGAGTTGAACATAGAGTATAGTAAGAAAAAATATATTTTATTGATAATTCAGGGTAATTTACATAGAGTTTATATTTGATACGCCTCTCGGCTACATTGATTGTATCTCAAAAGAAAACTTAAAAGGCTGGACGCTCTCCATCAGATAACCTTCGTGGTCCCGTATAGTATGCCTTTGTATAGGTTGAAAATCCATACCTCCAAAATGAACTGAATTCAACTATACTTCAAAATAAAAGGGCTTATAATGCCTCTTCATCTTTTCGCTAGCGTTGCACACTCTTAGTACCAGAGATGGTGTCCATAAAAGTGGGTCAGTACTCAGTTGTACTGGTGAGGGGACGAACCCACTCGCCTAAATCAACACTTCTTATAAGGGACAACATGAATTAAGATAATCTTGCTATTATGAACTAGTGTGAATTCATTTTATATCAGGGGAATGTTTTTAAAGGAAAATAACATATGAACCATATAGCCCATCGGTTGCTTACTTAACCGATGTGCTCCTACCATGCACCAAAACACAATAATACTTACCACCAGCGCAAGACAATAAGTTAGCATGTGTTCTATCTATATGTGGTCATTGGTGTGATCGGCAACATGGGGACTTATCAAAGGAATTATGGCGCGCCCTTCAGCCCAGGTAGCAAGCCCCACTGAAGGTCCAGTAATGCATTGCAACAAGCACGATCAAATATTTCCCTCCCAGGTCGAATCGGTTCCAGTGCCCCAGAATACCATTTCAAGGAAATGCCAAACCTTGTGAATAAGTTATCCCAGACCATAGGAATGCATGAACAGTTAAACTATCAAACAATGCATGATATACAACAGAGGAAAGTAAAGCGGCTATATACTTATGCAATAGTTCATATTTTCTCAAAAGCCATGTTCTGATTTTGGGGTCCCGAGGGTCCAAACTCTCTGAGGCACTGTCACAACTAATGTTTCAGATACTGCATTCCTTCAAATAGTTCTGTGGTTTTGAACCACAACTACTTGCTTCATTGCGAAGCTTGTGTTATGTGTAGTGTGCATTTATATAAAAAAATAGGCTACACTTTTCCATGTTCCTTTCATAGTGGCTGGCATGCATTGTGGCAAAGGAATTCTTAGGCGTACCACCGGACATCATCGATTGAACATTTGAAATATTAAGGATATGACGTGAAGAAGTAGGAAAGAAGGGTCTGCACCACCCACTGATTAGAGAAAGTGCTGAAAGAAGGAGTCCCGCTTAGCAACGATCAAGTGTCAGTTATGCGGACCTGTAATATCACGAGCATTGAGTTAGAATCCTTTTGCCTATTATTCCTTCCAAAATCCCTAAGACCCAAAGCTCCAAACGAGAAAGCCAACAGAGAAAACCAAGCAAATTGAAAGGAACACCAAAACTCATGTCACCAAGTTTGTTGTGCCACACCCGAAGTTGGTACCCGATTTATTACCAACCACTGTCGTAGACGCACATAAGGTTGCCATATATCCGGCCGATAAGTCGAGTTCTGCGAAGAGGCCAGTACAACCTCACAAGACTCGCAAGATTTGGGTTACTAAGGCCGCTGCGCCGAACCCCAAGTATGTTCCAGAAGCCTCGCCAACCTCTGCCGCAGATGCACATAAGATTGGCGTGCATCCTATCTCCATCTCTGAAGCTATTCTTGAGAAGAAAAGTACTGAGCCTCAAGAAGCGTGCCCACAGCACCATCTAAGCAAAAAAAGATGTATTACGCCCGTACAGGGGTGTATGGAGTCTCCTTTGAGCCAAGCCACCTTCAACAAGGACCCGTATAATCCTAATTGGATTCTTTGTACTATACGCTCAGGAGCATTAGTTCAAGGAAACCCAAACCAACCTGAGCCATGCGCGCTCAACGGGATACACAGCCAGCCCCTCAAAAGCATGTGCCACTACTTGTCACGTGCGCTGCTGACGTAAGACTGTATAGGGAAGACCCAGGCACTCATGCGCCACAAGTGGGTCGACCCTTGAAATATTTCCAAGCCTACTTGTAAATTGTAGTTTCACTCAAACAAAGTCGAGAAACAAATACTGTGAGAACAAACCCATGTGCCTGGTTCGGCTACGCGCATAAGAAGGGTCCATCTCACAGCAAGTCTTCTGCCAATAATTCGGTTGCAGTTATACCGAAGAATCGGGTCAGGGAGCAAAATCTTTGCTTTTACCTCTATGTTCAAGGGTTGCCCAAACACATGAAATGGGGGTGAAAGTGAAGTTTCCATCGTCTGATTTATGCAACATGATTAGTCACAAGCGTAAGACGAGAGAAGCCACCCTTTCAAAAGAACTGTCCCCTCATGGACATACTTGTGAGAGCATCATCATCAATTGTTGCTGCACTCAAGCACCAGGACCGTCAAAAAGACAGTAGGTGCTTCAGTGATTGCAAATCGCGACACTAACCCGATGACATCCTAGCAAACAGTTGCAAGATAAGGAGGAATTGCCCATCGCCTTCATGTTACTCAACATGGAGATCTCCTCCCTTGAAGAAAATTTCGAAGAAAAGCTCCTAAGGATATCAGTCGGCGCATCACAAAGCCATCCACGGGGTAGCAAACAGGTACCTACTGTGGGGGTGTTCTATGGCATGTGTTCAAGAACGAAGGCTGGGGTTGGCCATACTTCCCCGAATAAGGCTCCAATTAGAATTGGGGGTAGCACTCCCCTGGTGTTCCATTCCAACCTTGCCTTCCAAGAGGATAGTGAATCCTTGGAAATAGAAGACAGCTTAACAGGGGGTGGTCGTACCTTACAAGATGTGCCCGCGATCGAGACTAGGGGTAGCAATCTTCCAAATTCCAAAGACGTTGCTACAATGCCTATTCTTCCTGAGGACAACGAGACTCAGACGTGGACTGAAAGTGAGGCATCCACCTTCCCGTCCATCTCATCCCACGTAATGCCAGTATACATGGTGGAAGACAAGCATGGCGCAGAGTCCAGTACCCAATAATGCCTTGAAGCACTCGAAGCCATGATGCGAACTTTGAGCACCTTAATGCAGACTCTGACTCACACAATACTGGAGCTCAGAGAAAATATAGTTTCGACACAGCAACAGGCCATGGGGTGAGCCAACCCAGATCAAAGGACCAACGAGAAATTTGGCATGCTTGATCTGACTCCTCATATCGTAAGCAGTCAGACCGTACCTTGATACTCTACCGCACTCCTGCCAGATGATATCTAGGAGACTCTTAGGGACCTGCGTGCCTGCATTGATGATCGAGATAACCAAGACAAGCTCTAGAAGATTAAGATCTGGGAGCACTATCCTTCCGAGTGTGATAAAATGGTATACCCTCCCAAGTACAAGCCACTATCTCTGAATACTTTTGACGGAAATACGTCACTCCGTCAATACATGAGATACTTCTAATCTACAATGGGATACTTACCTCAGGATGACGCCTTAGTCACCAACTTGTTCGTCAGAGCACTATTCGAAGTCGCATTTGAGTGGTTTTGTAGTCTCCCAAATAAGTGCATTTCATCCTTAGAGGACCTGAAGTCCCTTTTCCATGCCCAGTTCTATGGAGGAGGGATGGATATGACTATGTCCTCTCTCATAGATATTATCCAAGGGGACAGGAAACTTGTAAGGAATTACATCGAATACTTTCGACATACGGTACTAAAATTTCCTCCCGACATCCTCGAATCCTCATTAATAGACATGTGCCAAAAGAACCTTCTACCAGTAATAAGACTCTGGACAGCATCTAGTCTGTTCAGTGATTGGACAAAATTTATCATAAGTGTCGCTGCTGCTAAAAAGAGCACGAAAGATGCCTGCTTATTTTTATTCCAAGCTTCCAAAATTGAAAGCAAGGGAAAGCGTTCTCTCACCGCTAACAACAGTTATGATAGTAAAGAGAATTTGGCCCTAACGGTTAACCTATCTAAGAGTCTGACCGTACCCGTCACCAAGCCAACGGAGCCACAAAGAGTAAAGTAAACTTACTCCTTTGATGTGATGATGTCATGGAACTCTTTGAAGTAATGATAAGGGGCAACAAACTCCGGCTACCCGACATCAAATGCCCCGATGAAGCAGGCAAGGTTGACAACCCCAAATATAGCCACTACAATCGATATGTCCATCATGCCATGAGTGACTATTACATATTAAAAAGGCAGATACAATGATTGATCGACTCCAAAGCTCTCACTTTGGACTACGAAGACAAGATAGCCACTGCAAATATAGTGTCCCTCCAGTTTGGCACTTTTTCGACAACAGAGGTCCAAGATGGTGTCGTCCCCATACCAAGGGAAACCATGGAGGTCGTTAGCCTCTCCCCAGCCCAAGCTGACGGGTTGGTTTCCCTCACTAATCTAAGAGGCGAAGTCATGTCGGTTCACCCAGACCTCGTCCAGGACATGACCCGGTCAGCAGCATCACCTATCTCCAAGTCCAAAAGAAAGAAGATAAAGTCTCGTTACATGATATCTCCATCATCTAATAAAAATATGGCAGGGGTAACCAGGTCGAGACTAGCCTATCAGCATGACTACAATACCCTCGATGACTCTGTAACTCCAGTAGTTGAACCCCCAGCCCCCGATCCAGGTCCATCCCAGCTTTCAGCAGCAGACAAGCAAAAGTATATGGAGACTCACTTTGATAAACCTTTGCGAAAATACATAACTCAAGGGCTGGAGAAGCCTTATAACTTCGACATACTGGCACAGTTAGCCAATACTTCCACAAAATTGTCACTCTTCAAACTCCTACGTCTTTCCAAAAAGATGCGTGATGCTCTAAGTGTGCCATTGCAAAATATCGACTCTTATTTGGCCAAGGTCAAGCCACTGGCCGAGAATTCCACCGCATATCTTCAATGTAACAGCGTGATGGAGGCAATCCCAAATATCACATTCTTCCAGCAGGACATGTTGCTCAAGAACAATAGGAATGATCGCCCCCTGTATTACACAGGATACATCGTAGCCGTTAGGGTGGACCTAATGTATATCGACCCTGGCTCATCTTTCAGGATTATACCACGAAGTTTGCTATAAATCTTTGAGATTCTGATGTATCGGCTGGCAGACACCAACACCACCATCAGCGGCTTCAATGCTTGGAGAAGCTACTCTCTTGGGAAGATTCGTCAAAAATGCCAAATAGGCGATATCCGTATAAAAGTGACTTTCTATGTCATTAATGTGGAGGTATCCTACAATTTCTTGCTCGGGCGTCCATGGATACGTGAATATATGATTGTTCTATTCACTCTCCACCAGTGCTTAAAATACGTCAACGAAGATGGCGTTGTCAAGACAGAATTCGCCGACGTGGATTGTTTCAAAGGGATCGAGGCGTCCTACTTTGACTCAGTCGTGTATAAACAAATCCATCTAGACAAAGATGGTAATAACGCTGATGATGAAGCCGACACTGTTACAACTTCAGGTACTCCTCTAAGGGTCCGTCTCAAAGGACGCCCAATCCCCGCAGCTAATCCCCTCATGGTCAAGCTTCAAAGAAAGGCACCAGAACCCTTTGTGGTCAAACTCCGAGGACATAGACGCTCTCCGAAAAAATATCCTCCTGCCACAAAAACCTTAAGGCAACTGGTAGTCAAACTCTATAGAAAAAATTTAGCACCATCAGCGTCACTAATAGCTACTGAAGAAGATGAACTGGAAAAGTACATTGCGGCATCTACCGACATACTATCCTTCAATGACGTAATCCCTTTTAAGGAAGTATCGTACTTCCCCAGTAAGAGATTATCGCCAAATTAAAATATTATTTCTATCCTAGCAGGGGGACATGAAAGTATAATGCTTACAGCTAATGTCTTCCCCCCTACCAAGTTCTTTTTATTATTAATTTACTTTAGTTATCCGTCTGTAGCATACAGACAAATCTGTTATCCGTACTCGGGAGTCCCGAGTGTGCAAAGGATAATGGATCCCCAAAATCTTCCTATGCAATTATTGTTTCACATCCATATTACCTCTGAACCATACTCCTAATACTACTAGTAAGGTTTTTCAGGTCAATATTATCTGTAAGTAAAACTTCCAATGTGATTATGAGTTCACGTCCATATTACCTCTGAACTATACTCCTAATACTATCAATATGGTCTGTCATGTCCACATTACCTCTGAGAAAACCTCCTTGTGTGACTATCAATTATCACATCCATAATACCTCTAACGTTGGTTGTCACCTAAATTGATCATTCGTACTTAAATATAAGTACACCAGTGGTGGTAAGTCCTGAAAACCTATCGCATCCATATTACCTCTCATAGGATTTTGTCTCAAAATTATTATCCGCACCCAAGTGCTCCACGAATAATAAGTCCACGCTTATACCCCTGATATCATACTATGTCCATATTACCTTTAGTACAATATCCAAAATTTACAATTGCAAAGGAAAAGGTTTCTATTCTAAAAGAAAAAAATAGACTACAAAAAAGGGCATAGTGAATCCCTAGCCAAAACAAAACAAGGTACGAGAAAGTTATGACCACTAAGGATCTTCAACATGCGTGCATAGTTCAAAATCCGATGTCTCAAAGAACCCATTTTAACTAGGCCACTATCCACAGCCCAACGGTCGTCTTCCTGTTGCAGCTTGGCCTCATCCTGAAAGATGGCCAGCCTCTCGTGCTTGGCTTTTAAATCTATTATCTAAGCCTTCAAGATCGCAAGATACCGGGCAGTGTCGCTAGCCTGTTCATTGAGGGTGAGTTCCTCCTCCGTGATATAACGAGCATCAGACTCAAGTCATGCCCCAACCGCCTGAAGTTGCCTGATCAGTGCCTGCACATCCGTCAGACGTTTGGCCAGTGTCTCTTGAGTATGGGTATGAGTCTCTTTAGCAGCGACAAATCCCAGCTCCTTGGAACTTGCTTCTGCCACTACACGGTCGATGATTTCTTTGCGAAGAGGGTAAGTCGATATGTCCTCAGCAACTGTAGTAATCATTTTACCCTTCTCCTCAACAATCAAGGATGCAAGACCCGTCATGTTAAACTCTTTCAGTTCAGTGAGACAGTTCTCAAGCTTATCCACATATGCCTCCAGCATATTAGCTTTAGCACGGTAACCGAGGTCGCCCCTGATCAGCTCAACCTGAGACAATGCCGAAGTTCAGGCCATAGTAAAAGGCTGGTCCCTCTCCAAGACACCAGACAACCCCCGCTTTAGAAGGTGGTAAAAAGTCTCAACATGGATTTTGGCATATTCATCCACTTCGGCCGGAATCGAGTGAGTCATTAGAGGCGGTACCAATGAAGTTCCCGCGAAAAAAGGTATCGTTACTAGTACTGGAGCAGTTGTCATGGCAAAAGAAAGAATTAGCAATAAAAGCATCTACGGAATGGAAAAGTTGGACACTTACACCCCCACTCACTAGAAGAAGCTGGAGGTCGCTCAACCACCCTTGTTGGCCCCGTCATTGTGACAAAGGGCTGCGTAATTATTGCCTCTTCAGCTCTTGCTGGACTCAGCTTAAGCTTGGGTTCTTTCTCACCCAAAGTCTCAACTGGCATGTCCTTTCCCGTGGTCAGACTTGTTGTAGGCAGTACAACAAAAGGTATCATTCAGTACCAACCTCTGAAGAGGTTGACCTCAAGTCAGACCCATCCAGCTAGGGTCTCCTTCCCTCCAAGGCTCGGTGCTCCCTCGACAGGTGCTAGGCCATATTTCTGTAATGTAGTATGAGGCTTCTCCTCCTCTACCTCCCCAGCGTCACCATCCTCTCTACTCGAGGGACCTACATGAGGGGTGCCTACAAAATTTGTCATAATTTTAGCTACCTTCCCAAGAAGGGTGGAAAAGCGAAGCGAGAAAGGTTCATCCACCAAGCCAGCCTGAGGGTACACACCCGAAGGGGCCGGTTGCCCTGAGGGGTCTCCCACAGCATCATAATGGGCCATCATATAGGAAATTATCTGTTGCAAAGTCAGAGGAAGGATTATCACCAATCGGTATATCCTCGTCCGATGGGCAATCCCAGTCTAAGTCCCTAGCCAGGCATACCTCGGGGATAGGTTCCCGAAGGGTAGGGTCCTCGATGACAGGGTCCTCGGTTAAATATGTATTAGGAGTACCAGCTACCACTTCTGCCCCTCATCTAGAGAAGAAGAAGATTGGCTCATCTCCGGCTTAACTTACCCAGCCACGGTAGTAATCTCCTGCACAAAATCAAAAGAAAAGCCAGTGGCACAAACCAGTTAAAAGGAAAAGAAATGAAAACACAAGATACAACACTAATGCCAAAGACTGTCCCCCAGCCTCTTTACGAAGCCGAGGGACAGGTTGCACTAGATCCGTCTGTCACGATCCGCACCCGAAATTGGGGCACGAGTACGTGGGTACGTCCAGCCTACGCCGCAGCATTGGCGGTAGAACGTTGTCAAGGTCAAAGCACTATCTAACAAACTCGCACGAGTATCCAACTCCATAGGGAGACACGGATAACACAATATAAACAAACAACATACTCAATCACATAACTACAGCACGATAAGATATCGAACAAACAAAATTAAAATAAGAACAACACAAGTCTAAATGTAAATAATCTAACTCAACAAATATCCATGTCTCAACAAGAATGCAGAGACAAATCCGGTACCAAATAGTCTGCTAAAAGAACTAACTAGATGATTAGTGATTCCGGATAGACCTCCCGGAATCACGACTGAACTACCAAGTCCAAGTCTGCAGCTACTCACCCTATGGTCCATAAAGTGTCGGACACCGGTCCTCTAAAGCATAGTCTGGAAAAATGTTTCCAGTCAGAAAGGAGCAAAGTACATTTCTAATAGCAGTTCTATATCAATAATATAAACTATGTAGCAGTATATAGATGGAAATATACAAGATGCATGTACATGTAGGAGAGATATACAATAAAGGAAATAATAGAAATACTGTAAGTAAATACGGGAAGGAACAATATGTCAATGAGCAAGAATACTATGACTAAGTGTGTGAGTACTAGCTTTAATATGTGATCGGCTTGGGAACTTGATCAGGCTGGTTAAATATGATTAGCTATGATTCATGTAAGGTCAGGCTAACCATTTGGTTAGCTATGATGCAGGTAGAGGTCAGGCTAATCATATATAACAGCAATGAGGTATGTAATGGTCAGGCCGCACCCGACGTGAGATATGGGGTAAGCTATGATGCATGTAGAGTTGGGTATGATCACATATCTATACTAAAATACTCCCCACCCCCGACTGGTATAGTGGATCCAACCATAGTACGCTATGGCACAGGATTCCCTAGGAAGGTAGCAAGTCTCCCTAGAAATCAGTGTCTGTACATGTACAAGATAACAATAAAACAAGACTTGTACAAGCTACACCATGAACAAGGAACAATATCTCATGACGAGATCCGTATACACCAATCTGTGTAACCAGTGTGTCGAGAATATGGATATTTACACTAGATACAATGAACATAGGGGATATCATAAAGAAGAAGCTAATCAGAGAATGTACTCGCCTTGGGTCCTTAGCTGGTAATACCAATGTTCAGTCCCAGAGTATCGTCTGGAAGATCCAACAGTCGGTGGTCGACCGGAGTGCACTGGCCGGACGGGCTGACTCGCCGAAGGCGAGCTGACCGGAGAGGCAGGAACGGGAGACTCGGCTGTAGCTGGCAGTGGTGGTGGTGGTTCGACTCGAGTTAGAGGTTGAAGAAGGAGGGAGCTCGGAGGTCGGGAGGAGGACGTCGGTGACGAGGTGGGCTGACCCGTGTAGAAGCATAAAAAATATGCTGCAGAGTTATACGTAAATTTTAGTGCTGTGTGGCATAAGACGTGACTTCAGAGCCATCGGCGTACAAACAGAGCTTTATCGCTAGTACAGCATAAAACATAGCTCCAAAACAACCTGCGTAATGCAGTGTGTTCAGACTGCTTCAGCATAAAAAGGTTGTTATATCGCCACTCTGGCGTAAAACTCGCTCACTATTAATGCAGTGGGAGGTTGTACGAGGAACTATTCGTATTCCTCGAACAAACCTGTCAAATTATGCAGTAAACCTGACTCCTGACAAAGAGTACTACACGACTATCCAGACGACGGCTGTAATAATGGTGCGGCATAGAGATCCAAACCGTCGTTTAGTAATATTTTCTTGATACAAAATGCTTTTACACATACAAGGGAATAAGCTCCCTAGTTTTTTATAGGCAAATGCGAGCTTTTACGCTCAACAAGAGACAAACGAACCGCCACATCAAAAGCTGCTCTTCGTACAGAGCTCGAGGCACGTCTCTACAGTTAATGCGCGTGATGGAGGCAGATCTCTGCATTTAATGCACGAGATTTGGTTCTATTTTCAAAGATGGGGGGAGCCATAATTACGGCTAATACGTCCACATTATCACCTTTGCATATTACGCCATCAGGCTATTTTCAGCTATAGGAGCACGCTGTACGCTATCTCCTTGAAATACGCCGACCTGGCTATTTTCAACCATAGGAGTACGCCGTATGCTATCTCTTCGGAATACGCCAACTCAGGCTATATTTGTATTGGTGCGTAATAAGGCTATTTGGTCCAGAATTAGCTAAAGACCTCAGTCAAGAAAGGAGGATCAGATATCTTTTACGCTAGCTACCTATCCATGCAACATCAGGCTTCTACGCCTACTGGGCTTCTACGTCTACTTGGCTTCTACGCCAACTTGACAACTACTCGGCTTCTACGCCATGGTGACAATTATTGGCTTCTACGCCAACCTTTTCTACGCGAGGTACAGCTACCTACGTGGCTTCTATGCCGTGATCTTCGCAGCAGTTATACGCATTATCTCATGATGGAACACGCGTCACACGCAGATTCAGAGGATCATTTATACGTGGGTGGCATTTATTGTAACCGTCGCATAAAAGGTGCCACTCTCTCCACTATTCGGCTTCTACGCCGACTGGATGGTTATTGTCACCAAACCCTATAAATAGAGACCTCTATTGATAGTGGTCTAGGGTCGAAAGGTCAAAAACTCCAGAGTCGAAGAATTATGGTCGGAAATTGATCTTTTGAGAGAGAAGAATTCAGAGCACAGACAGAGAGTAGTGATCAACGATCTTGGCATCGAGCATCCACTCCCCTTTGCAATCTTTGAAGCTTCTCCGTCATCTACAGTACTTCTTCAACATCGTGTGGTCCAAGGAACAAAGTGGTCGACTGCAGATCAGACTCCTATAGCAATATTTACCCAGATTAAAATTTGTACTTGACATCCTCGTATAGGATTAATTGTACTTCTTGTTTGTAAACCAAAGAGAGGGTTTCGTATAAACCTTGTTTTATTTCTTTCGTTTATTATCAAACCCAAGATGGCGACTCTGCTGGGGACGACTTTCTCATCTGACGAGAAAGTAATTGCTCAACACGATGCGGTATCAGTAGGATCAATGAAGAAGACCCTGGTCGTCCAATTCGACCAGTTAGCCTACGAAGACATGCTTCAAGCAGGGGGTAGTTCTCACTCTCTCTCTATCCAAGACAACAGGAAACTGCGTAAGGTATGGATGCCCCAGACATCCCCTACCATTCCTACCGACTCTCTGGTTTCTCCGACCAACAAGGTTGTAGCTTCGCAACCTCCGCGCCCCGCGCTTAAAACTCTATCTCCCGTCTGTGACGTGGTAGACAAAACTTCTGACAATACCTCAGCGCTAGTCCAGAAGTCTGCTTCGCGCTCTGCGCGTAAAACTCTGTCTTTCGTCTGTGACATGGCAGACAAAACTTCTGGCGATGCCTCAGTGCTAATCCAGAAGTCTACTTCGCGCTCTACGCGTAAAACTCTGTCTCCCGTCTATGACGTGGTAGACAAAATTTCTGATAATGCCTCAGCGCCAAATCAGAAATTTCAAACGCGCTCCACGGGTAAAAATGCATCTGCCCTCCTAGAAAAAGCAGATAGTCCCTACAATCTATGCAAGGGAAAATAAGTGGCAAAATCTCAACTTCTCGGCCTTTATGCCAGCAAGAAAAGAATCTGCCCGCTCTCCAGATTACGCGAGAAGCTGATGGCCGATTAAGGGCTTCCTCAGTTTTACGCCAGCCTGAGCAGAGCTCCAAATTACGCCAGGTTAAGCACCTCAGCGTAAAGAAGGCCCAGTTTGCGGAAAGGCACACTCCTCGAGGATCATCTGCTACTCATATGGCTAATCTGCTGTATACGGGTGGCAGGGGGAGAGTCATGGTTCCCAATATCCGTATGTCAACTGATGTGAACAGGAGGAACAAGCCTTCTTCTTCTTCTTCTTCTTCTTCTTCTGTTAATCCTCCTGACTTGCGTGAATATCTGATCCAGAAGCGCAAGGATAGGGGATCTTCCAGCATGTCTATTACGCCTCCTAGGGAGCACTATTTTAATAGTCATAGGATTGTAGTTAATTATTGCTGTTCTGAAGCAAAACGGTCGATTTTTGACCGGTTGAACTACTCTTTGTCTTTCCAGGAAGAAGAGCCTACATATGCATCAGTGAATATGGCTTCATATGTACCTAGAGGAAGGTCGAATTCAAGACGTCATCCCTCTAGAACTCCAAGCCAAAGGAGATTCGACAAACTCCTTAAGAACACTGAAGCTGGGGTGTTCCGAAACACCCGTTCGAGGTCACGACAACCGACTTCGTACTCTTTTGATTCCGACACTGGGGGTCGCCAGTTTCCCGAATCGGATGCTGAAAGTATAGAGTCAACTTCTAAAGAGACCTATACCTAACCCTTCAATGAAACCCAGTGAAATGGGAGTCTATGCCATTGGAGATGAACGCGAAGTGGCTTCCCCATCAGGAAGCACTAAGCAACGCATCGCTGTGCTGGAGACATCTCTGAAAGAGATGCAGTCCATGATGGAGAATATGTACCAGATGATGCTGACTCAACACACAGCTGCTATAGCTCAAGCATCGGTCCCTCCAACTCAAATACGTGTGGGGGTAGATTTACCACCATCCAACACGAACCAGGAGCCCGCTCTAGATCAAGAGTCAGCAGCTCCCCCACTTCCTAACTCAGAGAATGTATTGCCTCCTGTTGGAGCTGTAATACAACCGATCTCTCACCACTCCGCGGTCCCTCTATCGGCTGAAGATCCGATGCAGGCAGTGCGGGAATTGCAAGTCCAATTTGATGCCTTGAAGCACAAAGATCAGCTCAAGAAATTAGAAATTAACCAGCCTTACCCTGCTATCTGGGATGAGGTCCCTTTCCCTCCTAAATACAAACCACAGACTATGGCTTTGTTTGAGGGAAAGACATCACTGAGCCAGTACATGAACTATTTTAGTATGATGACGATGTTATTACAAGGGAATGATGCCCTTCTCATACGAGTGTTCAAAGGCTGTCTCTAGGGAGTGGCTTATCAGTGGTACCGTAGTCTTGCGGACAACTGCATTACTTCCTTTGAAGATTTTAAGACTTTGTTCTTCGTGCGATTCTACGAAGGAGGGATGGACATGTTTATATCCTCTCTCATCGAAGTGAAGCAGAAGGAAAAAGAGAACGTTCGCACTTTCATCGGACGTTTTTGTCAAGTTATTTTGCAAATGCCTTCCGGAGTTCCAGACTCGGCATTGGTGGACATTTACAAGAAGAACCTTCTTCTGGTGATCTCGGTGTTCACAGGACCATATCAGTTCCATGATTGGCCCTTGTTCATCATCTCTGCGGTAGCCGTTGAAGACAACAGTCGGAAGGCGCGTGATAATGGAATTATGATATCTGCCTCTGACAGAGACAAGAGGTCATCCTCCAACAACGACCATCATCGTGGTTCCAAAGAAAAAGAAGCTCTGGTGATCAATACGTCCAGGCAAAAGACTACGGCAACCACACAAACGAAACCTGGGACTTCTAGGCCCATCAAAGTTTACCCTTTTGACGACGACGATATTCCGAGCATATTCGAGTGTCTAGTCAAAAGCGGCAAGATTACCCTCCCTGAGGTAAAACGGCCTAATGAAGTCGGCAGTACCAATAATCCCAGGTACTACATTTTTCATAGGTACATACATCACCCCACAAAGGCGTATTATGTACTAAAGAGGAAGATCCAGGAGTTGATCGACGCTAAGGCCATCACTCTGCGCAATAGCGAGAAGACGGTCACCGCCAATATGATCTCTCTTCAATTTGGCAATCTGCCTCCTCAAGAGGTTCCAGATGGTGTTGTACCTATTTTCCGGATAATGATGAACATCGTTAATCTTCCTCCAGCCAGGGGTCAAAATCATGACCTGGTACCCCTACCCAGTAGGGCGAGATTATGTGGGTTCATCCAGATCTAGTGTCAGAGATCGAGGAAGAGACTCAAGCTGCTAAGGCTAAGTTTAAGAAGAACTCGAAGCGTAAACCATGTCATATGGTTGCGGTATCCTCGACATCAGAAGAAGAGGTTTTGGCTACTGGAACCCGTTCAGGGAAAGCCTACCTCAAGGACTATGGAGCAAGTCAGGAAGATGCATCGGCAGACGCCTCAGTTGCTAAGCCTTCAGAACCAGAACCCGTCATACCAGAGGCCGGTCCTTCGAGACCAACTTCGGCGGACAAGGGCAAGCAAAAAGAAGTGCGCTTTGATAAACCTTTGAAGAACATGCAAAACAAAGGTTTGGAGAAGCTATATAACTTTGACATCCTGGCCTAGTTGGCTAATACACCAGCCAGGTTGTCCATTTTTGAACTACTCAGGCTCTCTAAAGACACTCGTCAAGCCCTAAGTGAAGCATTAATGTAGGCGGATGCATACTTGACCCAGCTCAAGTTCCCTGATAAAGAACCTGTGGTATGTCCTCAATGCCATAGTGTGATGGAGGTGGTCCCAAATATCACTTTCACTCAAGATGACATGCTGTTAAAACATAACAGGCATGACAGACCCCTCTATTACACCGGATACGTCGGTTCCATGGAGGTCGACCGGATTCACATAGATCCGTGATTATCGATCAGCATTATTCCTCATAGTCTGCTCAGACCGCTGAGGATTCCTACCAGCGAATTGGCTTACACCACCACTATAATCGTGGGCTTCAACGCCAGGAAAAGTAAGCCGTTGGGGAAAATTCGTCTGAGGATCCAGATTGGCGACCTTAGATCAGTGGCTACATGCTATATCATTGATTCAGAGGTGTCCTACAACATTCTGTTGGGCAGACCATGGATCCATGATCATAACATCGTTCCTTCGACTCTGCATCAATGCTTCAAATATGTAGATGTCTAGGGAACAGTACAAACGGAGTTTACTGACCTGAACCCGTTTAAAGGAGTAGAATCCTACTACTCCGATGCCATGTTGTATACTCAAGACTACATGGAGGAGGTGTCAGGTGAGACGGAGGAGGAATCCCACCGGGAGCCAGAAGAACCCTCTGCCAAGCAACCTCTGTCAATCAAGGTGAAAGGGCGAACTACTCGTCCGAAAGTCATGGAACCCATGGCTATCCACCTGAACAAAACCAGTTCAGGAAAAGGAGGTGATCATCTAGTGATCACTTTGAACCAGAAACCTCCACCTTTGGTCATCAACCTCCTGCGCAGCAAGCAGCCGACTGATGTAAATATAACCAGGAACGTAGTTTCTGACGATAATAAAGATCCTCTTTTTTAGTACATTGACGCTCAAATTCTGAATCAGGAATCCTCTCCCCATGATGATATAGAACCTATAGCACTAAAATTCTTAGAAGCTATAGATTCCTATCATCCATATGTGTGGGAAGTAGCATCATCATCTAATATCATCACGAAATATGGGCCACATGAGGATTCTATCTTTATTATCCCGCCTACTCGCAGTAGTCAGCGTCCAATAGTCTTTGGTCGCATGCACAATAAACCGACTGTATAAAAGGATTCTCCCGATGACGATGCTGGTAAAATGCAGGTTCACAGATATAGCCCGCAAGCTTTGAAGATTATGCAAAGTATGGTTTATGACTTGAAGCTGGAACCAGGCCTCAACTACGGGAAAGGCAGGCCAATGTTGTTGCACGGTGATCCCTACTGCCAACGAACTAATTTTAGGTTAGGGTATACCACCTCCCTTGCAACTTTTGAGTCAAATGAGGATATCTTTTCCTCTTCTCAAGATTGCTCATCGTCCTCCGGTTCATATGATGCTCTCGAACAAGCATTATCAGTAAATACGGTATTGGCAGATTCCTTCGAAGCAGATGAATAAGAATCTGAACCGTTTGAGAATGACTCTTGCGCTCAGCAAATGGATACACAGTGGAAACTCCGGTTCGAGCAGAGAGAACCTCCCACTGAAGATAAAGTTATCCAAATTAACGTTAGGGATGAACTTTCGCCAAAGCCGATATTTACAGTAACAATCTTTCCGAAGTAGAAAGAGAAGAAATAATCCAGCAGATAAAAGAATATATCGATGTCTTTGCATGGAATTATGAGGATATGCCAGGTTTTGATCCAAAAGTGGCTACTTATAAGCTCAATGTATTGCCCAATTTAAAGCATGTGAAGCAACATTAGCGCCGGTTTTATCCGGATATGATGGACGTTATCGAAGCTGAAATCAATAAGTTGATAGCCTGTGGCTTTATCCGGGAAGAACAACATCCTAACTGGGTCGCCAATGTTGTCCCAGTCATGAAGAAAAGTGAGAATGTAAGTGTCTGCATCGATTACCGAGATCTGAATGCATCCTGCCCCAAGGATGAGTTTTCTCTTCCCATTACAGACGTCATGATCGATAATACATGTGGGTTTGAACGCATGTCTTTCATGGACAGATTTTCAGGATACAACCAAATCAAGATGCATCCTGAAGACGAGAAGCATACTGCCTTCCGGACACCATTGGGGGTATATTGCTCACGGTCATGCCCTTCGGACTGAAGAATGTCGGAGCTGCATACCAACGGGCTATGAGTAACATATTCCATGAGCATTTACGCAAAACTGTGGAACGTTACGTGGATGATATAGCTATCAAAAGCTGCCTCAAGGGTAATCACATCCAAGACTTGAGGACAGTGTTTGAGTTGATGTGCTAACATCAACTCAAAATGAATCCTACAAAGTTCTTTTTTGGTGTATCCAGTGGCAAATTTCTGGGATTTGTCATTACCGCTAAAGGCATTCAGGTGGAACCAGATAAAGTGAAGGCCATCTTAGAAATGCGACCACCCCGTAACCTGAGGAAACTCAGGGGATTTCAAGGTCGTCTGGCTTATATCCGGAGATTCATATCCAAACTCTTTGGGAGATGTCAGCCTTTTTTTTGTCTCATGAAGAAAGGTGTATCCTTCGTATGGGACGAAGCCTGTCAGCAAGCGTTTAATGATATCAAACGCTACCTCACTAATCCTCCAGTTCTGGTGCCTCCCGTCATAGGAAGACCATTTTTGCTATATGTTCGAGCAATGGATCATTCTCTGGGAGCTCTTCTCGCACAGAAGAACGATGAGGGTCATGAACAGGCTATCTACTATTTAAGCAGGATGATGGTCGGAGCAGAATACCGGTACAGTCCAGTAGAAAAAAATGCCTGGCCCTGATGTTCGCCATTCAGAAAATGCGACACTATATCACAGGCCAGACTATTCATATCATCTCCAGGATCAATCATCTTCGGGTATTGATGAACAAGCCAAGTGTTCTTAATTCCTGACTCGCGACTTGGGCGATGTTATTAACACCTTATGATATGGTGTACGTCCCTCAGAAGTCCATCAAAGGCCAAGCCTTGGCTGATTTCCTAGCTGCTCATCCGATTCTGGAGACTTCTAAACTATACGAGGATATTCCTGACAAAGTTACAGAATGTAATTTCGTAATAAAAAGTAATATATGGCAACTATTCATCGATGGTGCCTTCAGGATTGGTCCCAGGGAAAACGTGGTTTCAGGAGTAAGAATTGTCCTGGTCACTACTGATAAACTCGTCATCTATCGAGCATATATTCTCAGCGAACCCTGCTCTAATAATGTGGCAGAATATAACGCTCTACTCATCGGGCTCCAAGTTGCTAAAGAATTGGATGTCGAATACCTGGAAGCATTTGGTGATTCTCTGCTGATTGTCAATCAAGTCAGAGGTATATATGAAGTCTGTAACCCAGACCTCATTCCTTATCACCAAGCAATGATCGAGATAGCCATGTCTTTCAAAGGTTTCTTCCTAGAGCATGTGCCTCGATCTCAGAATCTAGAAGCTGATGCCGTGGCCAGCCAAGCTGCAGATTTACCCATTCCTATAAGAAGGCAGAATTCGGTGATCCTTCTTAACAGAGATTTATTCTGTGTGAAAAACAACTTTCACATAGAACGCAGCTACGTTGTGAACACAGATCCTCCCAAAAGAGACTGGAGAATCCCCTTTATAGATTTTGTGGCATACGGAATCTTACTAGAGGATCCTAAAGAAGCAGTATCCATCAAAAGACGATCATTACGCTTCTATTTTGATGCGTCTTTACAATGTCTATATCGCCGAACCTACGATGGATTGCTATTACGATGTCTCCCCGATGATGAGGCACAACGGATTATCCGTGAAGCTCACGACGGCGTATGCGGAGCACATCAACCCGGTCCTAAGCTACAGGATCGTATCAGGAGAATGGGCTATTACTGGCCTACTATGATCACAGATGCAATAAAATATGCAAGACAATGCAAAGCCTTCCAGGTTCATACAAATTTTATACATCAACCTTCTGAATATTTACATCCTACGGTTGCATCCTGGCCTTTTGAAGCATGGGGTATGGATATCATTGGTCCTATTCACCCGTCTTCTTCCAAAGGTCACTGGTTCATACTGGCCATCACGAATTATTTCTCCAAGTGGGCAAAGGCGATCCCTCTTGCTGAGGTGAAGACATCTAACGTGATTAGCTTTATCAAGCATCATGTTATTTATCGCTTCGGGATACCCCGAAGGATAATTTATGACAATGGGCCTCAATTCATCAGCCAAGCGTTTCATCAATTTTGCGATAAAAATTGGATATAAAATGTGGCCTCTACGGCATATAATCCTGCTGCTAATGGTTTGGCAGAAGCTTTCAACAAAACCATTATCAAACTCCTGAAAAAGTTTGTCTCTTCGAATAAAAGAGATTGGAACGAGAAGCTAGGAGAATGTCTCTGGGCATACCGCACAACGGTATGAGCACCGACAGGTTGTACCCCATTCTCATTGGTTTACGGGAGCGAAGCAGTTCTCCCCATCGAAATTCAAATTACGTCACTCAGAATAGCAGTATCTAATGAGTTAACACAGGAAAAGAATGACCTATTAAGGCTTCAAGAGCTAGAAGGATTAGACGAGAAACGCCTTCAAGCCCAACAACGCATCACGTTCTACCAGGCACGCATTTCCAGAGCTTTTAATCAAAAAGTGAAGGAAAGAGTGTTCAAAGTTGGCGAGCTAGTTTTAGCTGTGAAAAGGTCAATGATCATTACTCACAAGAGTAAGGGTAAAATCCAACCCAAATTGGAAGGCCCTTATGTGATCGAGACGACGTTCTCAAACGGCACTTACAGATTAGCCAAGCCTAATGGAGACTTGTTGATGGCTCCTATCAACGGCAAATTCCTGAAGAGGTACTACGCTTAACCTCCTTTGCTTAAATGGAGTATGGTGAAGATCTCATTCTGACAACACTACTTCCAAACAAATTTAGTTGGATCATATTCTATCATGTCCATATAACCTCTGAATAGATATGTCTAACTAATTTGTAACTTTAAAACCTATCACGTCCATATTACCTCTGATAGTGTTTTATATATAAATTTAGTTGGATCATATTCTATCATGTCCATATAGCCTCTGAATAGATATGTCCAGCTGAAGCTTACCGAAGGGATATCACGTCCATATTACCTCTGATATCACTTTCACTATACTCTATCGTTTATATTCTAAAATGATAGGTCCACTAAAGTCAGATAAAATTTCTTTATTATCTTTCGGAGGAGCAAAATTACATATAAAGGCAAAAAAGGTACATCATTTGGGAGGAGCAGTCAAATCATGGATCTGCTGCGCCAGTGTTGCCATTTTCTCATTCCTGGAGCTTAAAACGATAGAGCGAGCCTGCTCTAACCTTGCCTCCTCATTGTTCAAGGCAAACATTTCAGACCAATGACGAACATAATCTGCGTGGATGATACCCACACGTGCCAAGTTCTGCTGAGACGCTTCCCTTCGGCCATTCAACACATCTCAAGCTGCCGACAAAGAGAGAGCCTTCTCCTTGGCCTTAGCGAGTTCATCTTCCAATTTGTGGACCCTCGCTGCCTTTTTCTCATATTCGACCTCACACTTGGCCAGCTGGGGAATAACATACCCCAATGCGGCATGCTCTTCATTCATCTCTTTCTGCTGTGCCTCGATGGACTTGCTCAGAGTTTCTATCTCCCCAACAAGCCTCGCAGTTAGAGAGTCATATTCAGCATGAACCAGGTCATCAATGCTGCCCTGAGATAGTTGCAAATAATTATTAATGGGTTGTTCCAAACCATTAACTATCTGCTCCAGTGTATCAGCCCTCCCAACGTCGTTAAAATCTCTGATCGACGCTATCACAAACTGGGAGGACCTCCTCAGAGCCTCAAAACCTAGATTCTTCTCCAGCACCATTGATATCAGTGTTTTCAAAGTGGTATAGAAGATACTAGTATACTGCTCAATCAGCATGGCAAAATTAGAGTGGGTGTTGGGAGTGGCTGCAATATCGGTGAATCCCCTTCCAGGAACGACTGCAGAGGGTGTCGTCGCAGCCGTCACTTCAGTAGAGGGCGCGACAAAGGTAGAGGCACCGACAACGGCTGAAGTCGCTGGCGTACTCAAAGGAGGCATAGTCATAATGACAGGCTCATCCTCCTCTCGAGAGATCGGAACTATTTCGGGCAAGCCGGCACCCGAAAATATTTCCTCTTTGAAGTCGGGCACCTCCATATCATCGGCAGAAGCTGCAATAGAGCCAAAAGGTGTATCGACACTGCCCTCCCCGTAGATGTCTTCCCCTGAAAAGAAGACAAGAGAAAGTTAATATCAATATAATGTTAATTTTTCTAAAAAAGAGGCATAAAGATGATATTTACCCATGGCCGATGGTATATATATCGCGTCGGCAGCCAGTACAGCTAAATTATTTCTTAATAAGGCTAAGCGAGCTGTCATACCTGGAGAAGGGGGTGTGCCAACTGACACTGGTAGGTATTCCTTCAGGTTTTTACCAAGATCCACTCGAGGCTCATCGGATGGAATCTCGCTGGATATACTTATACACGCAGCAGGGGTTACTCCCGTTACTGGTCTGGATAAAGATATTCTTATTTTGCTTGGCCTCGAAGGCGATCTCGTACTACTACCTGAAGTGATAGCAGCAACAGCAGCCTCGAGCAAAGAATCTTCGGCACTGCCAGCCGGAACTGTGGAGGTTCCCTCTATAATAGGCAAAGGACCTCTAGTCAAAAATTTATTCCCAACAGGGGAAACTACAGGTTCACTCCCAGGAACCTCTGGGCGGAAAGTCTTGACAGGACCACTAATAGTCTTCTTTTTCTTGCGAGGAGAAGCCTCCTTCAGAATTGGAGCCCTTCGCTTTTCAGGGATAATAAGAGGCTCTGCAGGCGGAGGTATTACACCTCTCGGTACTGTCATCAAAACCTCATCTGTACCAACAGGGTCTTAACCTTCGTCAGAGGAGACTGATGGGACATCGTCTCTTCTAGCAGACTTATAAGTGGGCATCCTAAACCTTCCATGCATATCAAAATCGGGATGGAAGGTATTAATGGCCACATAAAACTGGGCGTACGAATGGAGGATGCGCAACTACATGGAGAGAGAAGTCGCGGGTATAGTGAAGGTCGCTCCAGTACAACCCATTATGAAGTACCGCCATCCTCTCGCTCCATCAATAAGTCTACCTCTGGACTTGAAGCTGGTGATGGCATTTCCCACGTGCAACTGGTCATACCCAAACTGCCTGGCAAACCGACTAGGCAGATAGGGCTCCAAGAAGCAATGGTCTTCACTTCTATACAACAAATGGGAAGGTCTAATGCAGACCAACCAATAAAAAGCTTCAGGAGAAAGAACGATCTTCCCTTCACCTGAATCCTGAAGTCTCGTCCCCTGTTGATTGAGATGTACAGTGGGGACGGTGCAGAAGAGCTTCCAGCTATGAGAAAAATTTAACGCTCGCCGACAGTCCACGACTGTGACCACATTCCAAGTAAAATTCTTGTAATTCAATAAGAAATTACTCCCCGAACTACTGCCAGAGCCAGGAGACATCACCTTAGGATTTGTCACTACCACGTTCCGAAAACAGGGGTATTTTTGACTTTTTATAATTATTAATATTATGGTCGTTACAATTAAATAATTGCATGATAAGTATATTTAATTTAAATAATTATGTGAGATATTTAATTAAATATATTATTATATACAGTGTTCATTTATGTTTGAGCTGGTAGACTTGACCTAGAAGCCCAGTAGATGAACACCTGTCTGAATTATGGGATTATGTGGTTAATTGTTTTGTTTAGAATTAATTTATTGGAGGTCGTAATTAGTTACCGTAATTTATTTAATTGTTGCACCTTGCCGTTGCTTCGATATTTGGAGCGCTACCCTGGCTTTTGCCTTCCAACAAATTTCACAACATTGCCCTAGACATGCCCGCCTTCCATTCTGCCATTTTTGTAACTCATAATTATGCTCTATTGTGCTTCATTTTAGCCGCACAATATTCGTCGCAAACGTTTATTTAATGTCTGAATAAATTCTAATTTTGTATCGTTGTGCGTTCCAATCGAAATTGGAGGCAATCTTGACCTATTTTTTGTCTGACCCAAATTATGGTAATATTCTGTTCTGAGTCTTCTTCACTAATGATATTAATGACCCGACCTAATTTTGGCCCCATGTACTCCTAATTAATTTTAGAACACAGCTTGCTTTTATTTCTAATTAATTTGAGGATACCATTTTAACTGATTTTGTAAATCCTAATTTAATTCTAGTGCCCTGCTAATTGAGCCCATACCAAACATACAATGCCCCCTCACCCTACAAAACACCGAACACCGAATCGCCCCCCAAATTTTTATCATTTTATGCGTCTGTGCAAATACCCAAATTTAAGGGGGCTAATTTGCAAATTTGCCTTAGGTGTCAACACTCCATTGGTTCAAACCTATGGAGGAGCCATAATATTTGACTAGTCAACCACCCTCATCCCCACATGAAGAATTTCTCTATGTCTAATCTTGGCCATCCATTCAATGGGTCAATTACCACCCTTCATCACACACACACTCTCTCCCTATTTAAAGTCACATCACCCACAACCTTCCCAAGAAAGCCCTAATCCCCAAACCTAGGGAACAAGCCCCCACCTCTCTCTCTCCTCCCTCCTCACTCAGCTGTAGGAAATTTTCCTTTTCTTCATTTTCCTTCTTCTTCTCTTCTTCTTCTTCCTTTCTTCTTCTTCTCGTTCTTTTTGAAATCCAAAAAGAGAGAGGGAAACCATCACCACCACTCCCCCACTGTTCATTGAATCCTGGCCTGGCCAGCCCCGGTCACCCGGCCTGATCCCGACTCCCTTCTCCAGCCGACCTGCCGGAGACCACCTTGCTCCACTGCAGCCCAGCCACCGTTCGAGCACGAGACGCCTCAACCAACTGACCTCCTCCAATCCCGACCCTGGCGGCGACCGAGCTACACCACACCTGCTGTCCCCAAGCCCGACCCCGGTCCGTGCTCCGGCGTGGTCCAGCTACCCCGCACCAGCACGGCTCCGGCGAGCCTCGCCACCCGCAACTCCTCCTCCTCCCTGTATCACTCCCTTCTCCGGCCTGCATCCCCCACCACCACCACACAGCCTTCTCTGGCCCATCTCCCCGGCCAATCACCCGACTCCTTCCCCCGCTCCTCCCGCTGCAACTCCCCGACTCCGGTGCAGCCCCACCTGCTGCCTCCACAGCAGCGCCCCGCAGCTCCTTGCTGCTCCTCCCCTCGTACCACCATCCGGCACCACCACCATCATTATCATATACCACCACCACCATCACCATACTCCACAGTCCGGCCCGGCCAGCCAGCCGACCACTAGCTCCTCGGCTCCGGCGTGTGATTCTTCTCCGGCCAAGCCCGGCCGACCACTCCCTGTGAGCTCCCTCTACTCTCCCTCTTCCCTCCTTCTTTACATATATATATATATGTATATAAATACATAATACGTATATGGTTACGTGTATTTGTGTATGTATGTATACGAGTATTAGAATGTATTTTAGTATAAATACATATTGGTATATATATGTTAATGTATGTATATAGCATATTTTTATTAGTGTATATATGTTCTATATGTATATATATATATATATATATATATATATATATATATATATATATATATCGTGTATTTCTCTACTTTTATATATGTATTCAATATATATATATATATATTGTGTATACGTACTAAATAGTAAATGTTAATATGTATTTTGATGTATATATATACGTAGTATATATATAATTATTTTGGTATATATGTATATATATATATATAGTATAAGTTAATATGTATTTTGGTACATGTATGTATATTTGTGTATATATATGTATAAATACATATATTCTTAAATAATGGGAGTTATGTATATTTTTTTCATATAAACATAAATAATATATATTTCCATTTATGTACATACAGTTATACCTATTTTGTATACACTTTGGAATAACCATATATATGTATTATATTTAATTATTAATAATATGTTTAATTCGTGAATGTACTAGACGACCCCAGTGTAAATACAGATATCCCGTCTTTACTTGACCTGTAACCCTGTAAATGTTAGTTGACTGCCACATGTACACTGACGTACTGGCGAGCTCCGTACGATTTTGATCGTCTGTCTTGCCCAGCAATCACAGATGCGACGCTCGTGCAACTTGACGCACTTGACGCTAGATTGGCTAGTGCCATACCTGGCATAAGCCCTGAGGCCAGTGTATTTTGATTGTATGTTAGTGTAGCATCTGATACAAGTATTATATTTGTGATATGTCTCTAGGACTGTTGGTTCATCCAGGCGATACTCTGGAACAGGACATCAGTATTTACCAGCTAAGGACCCAAGGCAAGTACATTCTCTGATAATTTCAAATTGTTGATAATTTCTATAATTCCAGTATCTAGAAATGTTACATCTGATTCTTGACACTGTGCTACACGGACTAGTATATAGATTGGATCGTTAGTCATGAGGTGTTATATTGGTTATCGTATTGACATTGTACACGACATTGATATTGACATTGACATTGACATTGATATTAGACATCGTACATGACATATTGGATATTTATCGTGTATCGTGACGTGTCATGACTGGATCCACAGTACTAGTTGGGGGCGGGGAAGTAGTTAGTAAGAAATGTGATCATACCCCTTTATACAAGTATAGAACAATGTAAGTGTTAATCATGCTCTTCACATATGATTAGCCAGTCCTTATAGCTATCGTACAAGTTCCCAAGCCGATCACATTTTGAAACTACTATTTCAAACACTTAGAATAGATTATAGTTCTCTATTTAGATCATATACTACATTACCCGTATATGATACTGTACCTTGTTCTCTTTATTTCATATATGCACTGACTGTATCATATTGCCTATATTGCCTGTCTATTTACATTGCCTGTCTCTCTATTTTTCTATTACATTATTTTACTGTCTTCTCTCAGTATCTAGCATCATCTGTTTATTGCTTTATAGTTCTTATCAATTAAATGGAACTGTTATTTGAGATTGTACTTTGCTCCTTCCTGACTGGAAATATTTTTCCAGACTATGCCTAAGAGGACCGGTGTCCGACACTTTATGGACCATATGGTGAGTAGCTGCAGACTTGGGCTTGGTAGTTCAGTTGTGATTCCGGAAGGTCTAGCCGGAATCACTAGTTTTTCTAGTTAGTTCTTTTAGTAGACTATTTGGTACCGGATTTGTCTCCGGCATACTTGTTGAGACATGGATATTTGTTGAGTTAGATTATTACATTTAGACTTGTGTTGTATTTAATTTTTGTTCGATATCTTATCGTGTTGTAGTCATGTGATTGAGTATGTGTTAGTATTATTTTTTGTGTCATCCGTGCCTACTTATGGAGATTGGATGCTAGTGTGAGATTGGCTAGATAGTATCATGACCTTGACAGCGTTCTACCGCCGATGCTGCGGCGTAGGCTGGACGTACCCGCATACTCGTGCCCCAATTCCGGGTGCGGGTCGTGACACATTTTTAGTGGTGGCCTACGCAGGTCAGACTTCGCAAGTTGTACGATGTCGTGGTAGTGTGGCATCTTTGTTACACTACTGCGTGCCTGCGATAGAATCTAGGACATAAGATACTAGGGTGAGAGCGAATACTCAATCACAATTCCTTGAGAGATTCCTGGGATGACCCCTGAGAATCTTGTTATAATTTTTTTTCCAATTTAAAATAATTCTCTTGTTTTCGTTCATTCACACCTGTTGATATTGAATTTGATTATTGTTGATCAGTTATTAAATTAGGACTTGGGTTTCATTGTAGAGTTTGATTTCATATCAAGATGAATTTACAGACTAATTTACGGTATTATCTGATGATGCATGTCGATGAGGACAGTGAGAAAAAGATTAACACTAGGGCTATTGGACTACAAGATATGGATTTAAATTATAATTTGAAGCTTGAAAATGAATTGTAATTTTTTTTAAAAAAAATTGAGAAGTTGAGATATTGTTATTAAAATTTTTGAGGATTCAGATTCGATTCAATGAACCTAGACAAGGCTGTAAGGATTTTTAAGTGATTAAGTTTTCATTTCAGTATTTAAAAAAAATTGACCTTGAGGAAAGTATATGCATTTTACTTTAAAAAATTATTCGAGGAGTTATTTTGAGGAATTTATTTTGAGGAAAAAAAAAATCTTATAGTGAGAGAGATATATTAGTATATAAGTAGATGAGGTGCATGTGTAAGGATCTGTTGGCTTGAGCATGATTGAGATCTCACTGCCAACTGACTTGGGTGTCCATCTAGGGTTGTATTAGAGAGAGCAGTACTTAGTATGGTGTGTTGCATTTGATATGCACTTGAGTGATAAGAATAACTAGTATCAACAATTTCAGTAAGTAAGGAAGCTAGTAGTGATGTGTGCTTGTAGTAGAACTGTGGTACCTAGAGGGATAGAGGTATCAACCTTGGATGCATCTTTGACCTATGCAATCACAACTAGGATTATTCCAATTTATTTATCTTGAATGTTGCTTCTTTAGAACTTTACTGTCCTTCCTTGGTGATATCGCATTTTTGCCTTAATTGATTCTTTTGGATCTGTCTTCAGGATGTCGCCGAAGACACGACCTATGAGAGCAGAAGCATCAGCCTTAGAGGGGTCTGCCACCTCTCCACCTGAGGGACAGACAGCCGTAGTTCCTCCTACATCTCCGATACATGTAGGAGTAACTGCACTTTTCGAAGATCCTCCTCCCCCACCTGTCCAGAAGATTGCCACAGCTGTGACGGACAACCTTCCTCCTCCACCGACTTCAATTTTCGGAGGTTTGCCCATTGACGGGGCACAGATATTTACATTAATCCAGGGCATGGTAGATGTCCAGAGAGTGACGGCAGACCTCAGTGAGTTCAAGCTGAGGCTCAGAGGGTGCAAGCAGAAGCGCACCAGGCACAAACCGAGTTGATGAGAGAGAGCATGGAGAATGCTCATCAAGTGACTCTCCAAGCTTTGGAGAGAGTAGCACAATACCAGCAGTTCCTGGCCAGCAGCAGCAGAGATCAGGCACTATAGTGGACTTCAAGAGGATGATGCCTCGAGAGTTCAAAGGCACCAAAGGGATACTCTACGCTGACGACTGGCTAGAGGATATAGAGAGGAGCCTGCGATTGGCCCAGATTCCAGAGAGCTTACGGATAGAGGCGGCTGGCAGTCAGATGTTCGATATCGCACTCATGTGGTATCACACGGAGCCGAGACTTACTGCACAAGGACTTACTTGGGAGACTTTCAAGGAGCTCTTCAAGGAGAAGTTCTTTCCCGACGTGGCATTGGGAGCCTTGGAAAGTCAGTTTCATGACTTGGTTCAAGGAAACATGTCGGTCGACGAGTACGCTACAGAATTCTGTAGATTGAGCCATTTTGCATCGTCTATGATTCCAGGAGATTGAGCCCGAAAATTTAGAAAGGGGCTGACGAGAGAGATTAGGTCACGCACTTCTGGTCGTCGTACCGCTACCTTTGAGGGTATCTTAATGGATGCCCAGATTACAGAAGAGGATCTGGATCTCAGGCCTAAGAGGAGTCACAATATTTCTGGAGATACGAATGGTAGCGCAGGATCGGCCAAGCGTCCCCATATTCAGCATCAACAGCAGTACCAAGTATCAGTTCATATTCAGCAACATCCATGGGCGTATCAGTATCAACAGCAGTACCAGGCACCAGTTCGTGTTCAGCAGGATCAACAGCAGCCTCCGAGAGAGACACAGCAAACTTGTCATTTCTATAAGAAGCCAGGTCACCTTTGGGAGAGCTGTAGAACGAGGCTAGGACTTTGTTTGCACTGCGGCGCTGCGGGACATCGAGTAAGGGATTGTCTTCTAGCCCCTGATCTTCCCGGCCAGCACGCAGCTCCAAATTATAGAGATCCAGTTAGGCTACCTGTGGAACCGTATATTGCTCAGCACCCGCGAAGGGAACCACCCCAGCAGGGCGGGACATTTGCGATGACGGTCGAGGAGACCGATACTACAGGTAATGTGTTAGCAGATTCTGTTCTTTCCTTACTTTTGTTCCTTTCTATTTGATTGATTGACTGATTCCCTAGTACCGTAGTTTGTATGCATGATTTTCTTGTTATAATGTAGTTAGTAGTACACCCTAACGGAGACTACAATACCATGACAAAGGACACCATGACCGTACATATTTTTTCTTAGATTGTATAGTGAATGACTGTAGGTAGAGTTTTCTCCGACCATGATTATTGGGGTTTGACCATGGCGAAGATTTATGAAGAGGTTATGACTTGACAAGAGAGACAAGATGATTAAAATTCGAGGATAAATATCAATTTAAATAAAGGGTTAAATAAAAATTAACATGACAAAATTGATGATTTGTTAATTTTAGGAAGGTTATGATATGATTGAGGTTATCATTAGAATTTGAGGAAATTAAGGAGATTATCATTATATTTATTTGATTGCAAGATATGAATTTAAAATTTTATATTTGGATGTTGCATTTGGAGAATCCATAAGTATCGCATTGTTGAGTATTTTGAGGGAAAAAAGAAATCAAGAAATAAAATCATTAATGTATTAGTGTCTGAATCCAATTTTCGGGACAAGATTTAAATTTTATATATATGCATTGATTAAAATCAAACTAGAGGAGTGAATATTAAATTTCGAGTATTGAATTATTAACTTAAAAATTCGGAAGAAATTGTGAGGAAAATGGAAACTAATTTATTTCGAGGATTTTTTAGGATACAATAATTTTAGAATTTTTGAAAATTGTGAAATGACAAGGTAGATTATTTCAGGATTTTGTGGGATTGGTGAATTTAACTATTGATGGAAAATAATATAATGTATAGACACTACTATGAGGATTTTAAATTTCGAGGACGAAATTCTTTTAAGGAGGATAGACTTGTCACTACCACGTTCCGAAAACAGGAATATTTTCGACTTTTTATAATTATTAATATTATGGTAGTTACAATTAAATAATTGCATGATAAGTATATTTAATTTAAATAATTATGTGAGATGTGTAATTAAATATATTATTATATACAGTGTTCATTTATGTTTGAGCTGGTAGACTTGACCTAGAAGCCCAGTAGATGAACACCTGTCTGAATTATGGGATTATGTGGTTAATTGTTTTGTTTAGAATTAATTTATTGGAGGTCGTAATTAGTTACCGTAATTTATTTAATTGTTGCACCTTGCCGTTGCTTCGATATTTGAAGCGCTACCCTGGCTTTTGCCTTCCAACAAATTTCACAACATTGCCCTAGACATGCCCGCCTTCCATTCTGCCATTTTTGTAACTCATAATTATGCTCTCTTGTGCTTCATTTTAGCCGCACAATATTCATCGCGGACGTTTATTTAATTTCTGAATAAATTCCAATTTTGTATCGTTGTGCGTTCCAATCGAAATTGGAGGGAATCTTGACCTATTTTTCATGTGACCCAAATTAGGGTATTATTCTATTTTGAGTCTTCTTTACTAATGATATTGATGACCCGACCTAATTTTGGCCCCATGTACTCCTAATTAATTTTAGAACACAGCTTGCTTTTATTTCTAATTAATTTGAGGATACCATTTTAACTGATTCCATAAATCCTAATTTAATTCCAGTGCCCTGCTAATTGAGCCCATACCAAACACACAACGCCCCCTCATCCTACAAAATACCGAACACCGAATCGCCCACCAAATTTTTATTATTTTATGCGTCTGTGCAAATACCCAAATTTAAGGGGGCTAATTTGCAAATTTTCCTTAGGTGTCAACACCCTATTGGTTCAAACCTATGGAGGAGCCCTAATATTTGACTAGTCAACCACCCTCATCCCCACATAAAGAATTCCTCCATGTCTAATCTTGGCCATCCATTCAATGGGTCAATCACCACCCTTCATCACACACACACTCTCTCCCTATTTAAAGTCACATCACCCACACCCTTCCCAAGGAAGTCCTAATCCCCAAACCTAGGAAACAAGCCCCCACCTCTCTCTCTCCTTCCTCCTCACTCAACCATAGGAAAATTCCCTTTTCTTCATTTTCCTTCTTCTTCTCTTCTTCTTCTTCTTCTTCCTTTCTTCTTCTTCTCCTTCTTTTTGAAATCCAAAAAGATAGAGGGAAACCACCACCACTCCCCCACTGTTCATTGAATCCCAGCCCGGCCAGCCCCGGTCACCCGGCCTGATCCCGACTCCCTTCTCCAGCCGACCCGCCGGAGACCACCTTGCTCCACTGTAACCCGGCCATCGTTCGAGCATGAGCCGCCTCAACTAACTGACCTCCTCCAATCACGACCCCGGCGGCGACCAAGCTACACCACAGCTGCTGTCCCCGAGCCCGACCCCGGTCCGTGCTCCGGCGTGGTCCAGCCACCCCGCACCCGCACGGCTCCACGAGCCTCGCCACCCGTAACTCCTCCTCCTCCCTGTATCACTCCCTTTTCCGGCCTGCATCCCCCACCACCGCCACACATCCTTCTCCGGCCCATCTCCCCGGCCAATCACCCGACTCCTTCCCCCGCTCCTCCCGCTGCAACTCCCCGACTCTGGTGCAGCCCTGCCTGCTGCCTCCACAACAGCGCCCCGCAGCTCCTTGCTGCTCCTCCCCTCGCACCACCATCCGGCACCACCACCACCATCATCATCATACACCACCACCACCATCACCATACTCCACAGTCCGGCCCGGCCAGCCAGCCGACCAACAGCTCCTCGACTCCGGCGTGTAATTCTTCTCCGGCCAAGCCCGGCCAAGCACTCCCTGTGAGCTCCCTCTCCTCTCCCACTTCCCTCCTTCTTTATATATATATATATGTATGTAAATACGTAATACGTATATGGGTATGTGTATTTGTATATGTGTGTATACGAGTATTAGAATGTATTTTAGTATAAATACATATTGGTATATATATGTTAATGGATGTATATAGCATATTTTTATTAGTGTATATATGTTCTATATATATATATATATATATATATATATATATATATATATATATATATATATATATATATATATCTCGCGTATTTCTCTAATTTTATATATGTATTCAATATATATATATTGTGTATACGTATTAAATAGTAAATGTTAATATGTATTTTGATGTATATATATACGTAGTATATATATAATTATTTTGGTATATATGTATATATATATATATATATATATATATATATATATATATATATAGTATAAGTTAATATGTATTTTGGTACATGTATGTATATTAGTGTATATATATGTATAAATACATATATTCTTAAATAATGGGAGCTATGTATATTTTTTTCATATAAACATAAATAATATATATTTCCATTTATGTACATACAGTTATACCTATTTTGTATACACTTTGGAATAACCATATATATGTATTATATTTAATTATTAATAATATGTTTAATTGGTGAATGTACTAGACGACCCCAGTGTAAATACGGATATCCCGTCTTTACTTGACCTGTAACCCTGTAAATGTTAGTTGACTGCCACATGTACACTGACGTACTGGCGAGCCTCATACCATTTTGATCGTCTGTCTTGCCCAGCAATCACAGACGCGATGTCCGTGCAACTTGACGCACTTGACCCAAGATTGACTAGTGCTATACCTGGCATAAGTTCTTAGGCCAGTGTATTTTGATTGTGTGTTAGTGTAGCATCTGATACAAGTGTTATATTTGTGATATGTCTATAGGACTGTTGGTTCATCTAGGCGATACTCTGGAACAGGACATCAGTATTTACCAGCTATGGACCCAAGGCAAGTACATTCTCTGATAATTTCTAATTGTTGATAATTTCTATAATTCTAGTATCTAGAAATGTTACATCTGATTCTTGATACTGTGCTACACGGACTAGTATATAGATTGGATCGTTAGTCATGAGGTGTGACATTGGTTATCGTATTAATATTGTTCATGACATTAATATTGACATTGACATTGACATTGACATTGATATTAGACATCGTACATGACATATTGGACATTTATCGTGTATCGTGACGTGTCATTGTAGAAGCATAAAAAATACGATGTATGGCTATACGCAGCATATTAATACAGAGCAGCGGAAACAGAGGCCTTCAGAGCCATCAAGCGTGCAACAGAGCTTTCTCCGCCAAACACAGCATAAAATATAAGCTCAACGTAAGGCAGTACGTCCAAACTGCTTCAGCGTAAACAGGGTGCTTCATCGACTCCCGGGCGTGAAATCCATCCTCTTGCAACGCAGTATTGAAGTGTACGAGAGACGCTTCGTATTCCCCAAAGTGAACCTGTCAGATCCTGCAATGAACCTGACGTCTAGACTTCTGACAAAGGGATACTGCTCGACTACCCAGGGATACTGCTCGACTACCCAGACGACGGCTATAATGATGGCACGGCACTGCGACCCAGGCTGTCATTTACCGCCATCTCCTTTGTGTAAACTGCTTTTACGTGCACGAAGGGATACGCTGCCTTATTTTACACAAGCAGACATGAGCTGTTTATGCTCTGTAGTAGACAAACTGCCTGCCACATCAAAAGCTGCACTCCGTACGGGGCTCGAGGCACGTCTCTACGACCAATGCACAGAGCGATGACAGTTGCTCGAGGCACGTCTCTACTTCTAATGCACAGAGCGATGACAGTTGCTCGAGGTACGTCTCTACATCTAAAGCACAGAGCGGTGACAGTTTCTCAAGACACGTCTCTGCGACTAATGCGCAGAAGGGCTGTAGACCTTCAAAAATATGCCTCCACATTTAATGCACAGGATGGTGGCAAATCTCTGTATTTAATGCAAGAGATTTGATTATATCTTCAAAAGTCGTAATTTTGGCTAAGACGTCCACATCAGCACTCTGGCATGGTGCGCAGCGGCTTCTACGCCCATTCAACTCCTGTGCTCACTTGGCTTCTACGCCCACTCGGCCTCTACGACCATTTGGCTTCTACGCCCACTCGGCCTCTACGACCATTTGGCTTCTACGCCCACTCGGCCTCTATGACCACTCGGCTTCTATGCCCACTCCGCCTCTATGACCACTCGACTTCTACGCCTATTTTCGGCTCCTATGCCTACTTGGCTTCTACGCCATGGTGACAAACATTGGCTTCTACGCCCACCTCTTCTACACGAGGGATACCTACCTACGTGGCTTCTACGCCGTGATCTTCGTAGCGATTATACGCGTTTTGTCCCTCAGTTGGACCCGTGTCACACACTCATTCAAAGGATCATCTATACGCAGGCATTGGTTATTTTAACCGTTGTGTAAAAGGGTACTGTACTTTCTACTCCTCGGTTTCTACACCGACGGAGTGGTCACTGTCACTAAAACTCTATAAATAGAGACCTCTATCAATGAGGAACAAGGTCAAAAAATTGGTCAAGAAAACCAATATCAGGTCCAAGGTCGAACTTCCAAGAAAGATCGAACCAGAGGTCAAGAGAGAGAGAGAGAGAGAGAGAGAGAGAGAATCCAGAGCTCAGGCAAAGAGTAGGGATCGACGACTTTGGTATCGTACATCCACCCTCTTTTGCAACCTTCGAAGCTGCTTTCTGTCTTCTACGGCACTTCTTCATCATCGTGTGGTCCAAGGGCTAAAGTGATCGACTGCAGATCAGATACCTATAGCAATATTTACCCAGATTAAATAAATTGTACCCCCACATCCTCGTATAGGATCAAATTGCACAAGTTTGTTTGTAAACCAAAGAAGGCGGGTTTCGTGTAAACCCCATCTTGAATACATCTTCATTCTTTCGTTTTCCACCACAAACAAGATGGCGACTCTGCTGGGGAACTCCTTTCTCTTCTGATGAGGAAGTAATTGCTCAACACGATGCGGTATCTGTAGGAACCATGAAGAAGACACTGGTCGTCCAATTCGACCAGTCTGCCTACGAAGACATGCTTCAAACTGGGGGTAGCTCTCACCCTCTCTCCGTCCAAGACAACAGGAAGCTGCGCAAGGTCTGGATGCCCAAGACATCCTCTACCATTACTGTGGACTCTCCGATCTCTTCGACCAATGAGGTTGTAGCATTGCTCCCTCCGTGCCCTGCACGTAAAATTCGGTCTCCCGCTACGCACGGTACAGACGAAACTTTGGACAAAGCCTCAGCGCTAACCCAGAAGTATCCACTATGCTCTACGCGTAAAAACCAGTCTCCCGCTACGTGCGGTATAGACAAAACTTCGGGCAAAGCCTCAGCACTAACCCAGAAGTATCCACTGCGCTCTACGCGTAGAAACCAGTCTTCCGCTACGCGCGGTACAGGCAAAACTTCTGATAATGCCTCAGCGCCAAATCGGAAGTATAAATCACGCTCCGTGCGCAAGACAACATCTGACCTCTACGAGGAACCAGATGAGCGCTGTCATCTCCACAAGGAAAAGCAAGCGGCAGAGTACTCAACTTCTCGGCCTTTATGCCCGCGAGGGAGCAATCTGCCTACCCTCCGGATTACGCGAGAAGCCGATGGCCGACTGAGGATCTCTTCAGCTTTACACCAGTCTGAGCAAATCTCCAAATTACACCAAGCGAAGTCCCACGGCGTAAAGCAAGCTCAAGTTAAGGAAAGACACCCTCCCCGGGGATTATCCGCCACCCAGATGGCCAACCTGTTGTACACAGGTGGCACAGGGAAAACCATGGTGCCCAATCTCCGCATGCCCACTGATGGGAGCAGAAGAAACAAGCCATCGTCTTCTTCTTCTACTCCTCCCGACTTGCGCAAATATCTAATCCAGAAGCGTAAGGAAAGGGGACCTTCCAACATGTCTATTATGCCCCCTGACGAGCAATGTTGTAATAGTCATAAGATTGTGATTGACTGCTGCTGTTCTAAAGCAAAACGGTCAGTTTTCGATCGGTTGAGCTACTCTCTGTCTTTCTAGGAAGAAGAGCCCTTTTCGCATCTCATGAAGAAAGGTGTATCCTTCGTATGGGACGAAACCTGTCAACAAGCGTTCGGAGATATCAAGCGCTATCTCACCAGTCCGCCAGTTCTGGTGCCTCCCATCATGGGAAGACCATTCTTGCTGTACGTTAGAGCGATGGATCATTCTCTGGGAGCTCTTCTTGCACAAAAGAACGATATGGGTCACGAATAGGCTATCTACTATCTCAGCAGGATGATGGTCGGAGCCGAACACCGGTACAACCCAGTGGAGAAAGAATGCTTGGCTCTGATATTCGCTATCCAGAAGATGCGGCACTATGTCACCGGCCAGACTATTCATATCATCTCCAGGATTAACCCTCTTCGAGTACTGATGAGCAAGCCAAGTGCTCTTAATTCCCGACTCGCAACTTGGGCAATGCTGTTAATACCATACGATATGGTATACGTCCCACAGAAGTCCATCAAAGGCCAAGCGCTGGCCGACTTCCTAGCTGCTCATCCGATCCCGGAGGCCTCCAAATTATACGAGGACATCCCTAACGAAGTTGCAGAATATAATTCCGCAATGGAAAGTAACGCATGGCAACTGTTCTTCGACGGCGCCTCCAGGACTGGTCCCAAGGGAAATGTGGTTTCAGGGGTAGGAATCGTCCTGGTCACTCCTGATAAACTCGTTATCTACCGAGCATATTCTTTTAGCGAGCCATGCTCCAACAATGTGGCAGAGTACAACGCTCTGCTAATCGGGCTCCAAGTCGCCAAAGAGTTGGGGGTCGAGTCCCTGGAAGCTTTCGGTGATTCTCTGCTTATCGTCAATCAAGTCAGGGGAATATATGAAGTTCAAAATCCAGACCTCATCCCCTATCACCAAGCAACGGTCGAGATAGCCATGACATTCAAAGGGTTCTTCCTAGAGCATGTACCTCGATCTCAGAATCTGGAAGCTGATGCCCTAGCCAGTATAGCTGCGGATTTAGCCACTCCTATAAGAAGGCAGGATTCGGTAATCCTTCTTAAAGGAGATTTATTCTGTGTGAAGAACAACTTTCACATAGAACGCAGCTACGCTGTGAACACAGATCCCCCTAGAAGAGACTGGAGAAGTCCCTTCATAGATTTTGTCGCATACGAAATCTTGCCGGAGGACCCCAAAGAAGCAGTATCCGTCAAAAGACGATCATTACGCTTCTACTTCGATGCATCTTCACAATGCCTATATTGCCGGACCTACGACGGACTGCTAATGAGATGTCTCTCTAACGACGAAGCATAGCAGATTATCCGGGAAGCTCACAATGGCGTGTGCGGAGCGCATCAACCCGGTCCTAAGCTACAGGATTGTATCAGGAGAATGGGCTATTACTGGCCCACCATGATCGCAGACGCGATCAACTATGCAAGACAATGCAGAGCCTGTCAGGTTCATGCAAACTTCATACATCAACCGTCTGAATATCTACATCCTACGGTTGCATCCTGGCCTTTCAAAGTATGGGGTATGGATATCATTGGTCCTATTCACCCGTCTTCTTTCAGAGGTCACCGGTTCATACTGGCCATCACGGATTACTTCTCCAAATGGGCAGAGGCAATCCCTCTTGCTGAGGTAAAGGCGTCTAATGTAATCAGCTTCATCAAGCATCATGTCATTTATCACTTTGGGATTCCCCGAAGGATAATCCATGACAATGGGCCTCAGTTCATCAGCCAAGCGTTTCATCGATTTTACGATAAAAATAGGATACATAATATTGCCTCTACGGCGTATTATCCAGCTGCTAATGGTTTGGCGGAAGCTTTCAACAAAACCATTATCAAACTCTTAAAGAAATTCGTCTCTTCAAACAAAAGAGATTGAAATGAGAAGCTGGGCGAATGCCTCTGGGCATACCGCACAACGGTACGAACACCGACAGGTTGTACCCCATTTTTACTGGTCAACGGGAGCGAAGCAATTCTCCACATTAAAATCCAGATCCCGTCGCTCAGGATAGCCGTGACTAATGAGCTGACTCAAGAAAAGAATGACCTGTTAAGGCTTCAAGAGCTAGAAGGATTAGACGAGAAATGCCTCCAAGCTCAACAACGCATCGCGCTCTACCAAGCACGTATTTCCAAGGCTTTCAATCATAAAGTAAAGGAAAGAGTGTTCAAAGTCGGTGAGCTAGTTTTAGCCGTAAGAAGGCCGATGATCCTTACACACAGGAGTAAAGGCAAATTCCAGCCCAAGTGGGAAGGCCCTTATGTGATCGAGACAACGTTCTCAAACAGCGCTTACCGGTTAACCCAGCCTAATGGAGACCTGTTAATGGCTCCTATCAACGGTAAATTCCAAAAAAGGTACTATGCTTAACCTACTCTACTCAAGTGGAATATAGCGAGAATCTCAATTCTGACAAAACTACTTCCAAAACGAAACTAGTTGGGTCATATTATATCATGTCCGTATGACCTCTGAATAGATATGTCCTGCTAAAAGATTATCAAGAGTCTATCATGTTCATACTACCTCTGATATCACTCTCGTCCAAACCTGTCATTTATATTCCGAAATGATGGGTCCACAAAGTCAGAAAAGAGTCATTTTTATTTATTCCCAAAAAGAGCAGAATTATATTTGGGAAGCAAAAAGAAGAAAGGGTACATCATTGTAGGGGAGCGGTCAGATCGCAAATCAGCTGTACCAGTGCAGCTATCCTCTCATCCCTGGAAACCAAGGCATCAGCATGGGCCCGCTCCAGCCGTGCCTCGGGATTGTTCATAAAGGACAGCTCGGCCCTTGCCCGAAGAGAGCCAGCGCGGGCAGCTTCTGCGCACTCCAGATCCCGTCGTGCCGTGCTCAGTCGACCAGTCGCTGCATCTAGACCTGCCAACGACTGAGAAGCCCACTCCTCTGCCAGAGCGAGTTTTTCCTTCAACTTACGGGCCCTCGCTACATTCCCTTCATGCTCGAATTGGCACTTCGTCTGAAGAGCAAGAGCCTCCTCCACGACAGCTTTTCTTTCATCCATCTCCAGCTTATGTGCTTTGATGGAGTCATCTAGGCTTTCCAGCTATTTAGTAAGCCGCGCAGTCATGAGGTCATATCTGGCCTGGACCTCAGCTTCAAGGCTGCCCCAAGCCAGCTGCAAGTATTCGTTAATAGGTTGCTCCAAACTATTAACCATCGCCTCTAGGGCGTCAGCTACCCCAGAATCGCTGAACTCCCTGACCGCCCCGATCGGAAACTGAGAAGCCTTCTTCAAACGCTCGAAGTCTAGGTTCTTCGCCAACACCATTGATATCAGCATTTTCAAACTGGTGTAAAAGAGGCTGGTGTATTGCTCGGTCAGCGCGACTAGATCCGATTGGACGCCTGGAGTGGCCGCGATATTGGCGAGTCCCCTGCAGGAATGATTGCAGACGAGGTGGCCACAGCCGCCGCCTCGACGGGTGGTACGACCGAAGGAGGTGCAACAACGACGGTCGAAGTCATCGGCATCCTCGCGAGAGGCGAGGTCACGACAACGGGTTCGTCCTCCTCTTGAGGTGACGAAACCACTCCGGGCGAGCTGGCCCCCGAAGATATTTTCTCCTCGAAGTCGAGCGCCTCCGTGTCATCGCCAAGAGCCCGAGCAGAGCCAGAAGGCGCTTCAACGCTATACTCCCCGTGGATGCCGTCCCCTGAGAAGAGGACAAGAAAGTTGATATCAATATGATGGTAATCTTTCTAAGAGGAGACATAAAGATAACATTTACCCGTAGCCAACGGTATATATGTCGCATCTGCAGCCCACGTAGCTAAATCACGCCTTAATGATGCAATACGAACTGTCATACCTGGAGAAGGGGGTGGGCCCACCGACACCGCCAGGTGCTCTACCGAGCCTTCACTAAGACGCAGTTGAGGCTCGTCAGCCAGAATCTCGCTAGGCATGCTCACGAATGCGGCAGGAGTTTCATCCGTGGCTGGTCCAGGGAAAGATTCTCTTATTTGCCTCGGCCACGCAGGTGATTACGTTCTACTACCGGAGGCAGTGCCAGAAATGGAAGCCTCAGGCATGAGTTCTCCGGCATCGCCAGCCGAAACTAAGGGTCCCTCTCCGAAAGGCGAGGAACCTCCAATCAAAGAGACATCCCCAACAGGGGAGACAGTATGTTCCTCTCTAGGAGCCTCAATACCAGGAATACGGAGAGAACGAGCAACCGCCTTCTTCTTCCTCTTGCGAGGGGAAGTCTGCTTCGAAGCAGGAGCCCTTCGCTTCCCAGAGACTGCCAAATCCCCTGCAGGATGAGGCACTTCACACCTCGGCACCGACACCAGAGGCTCATCCGGAGTGACGGACCCCTCACCCTCGTCAGACGAAACCGAGGGGACTTCGACTCTTCCCCCAGACTTGGGAGAAGGCACCCTAAAGCTTCTATGCATGTCAAAATTGCGATGGAAGGTGTTGATCGCCACGTAGAACTGGGCATACGAATGGAGGATGCGCAGCTCCGTGGAGAGTGTGACGACCGGCACGATGAAGATTGCTCCCGTGCAACCCATGATAAAATACCGCCATCCTCTGCAATGAACCTGACGTCTGGACTTCTGACAAAGGGATACTGCTCGACTACCAAGGGATACTGCTCGACTATCCAGACGACGGCTATAATGATGGCACGGTACTGCGACCCAGGCTGTCATTTACCGCCATCTCCTTTGCGTAAACTGCTTTTACGTGCACGAAGGGATACGCTGCCTTATTTTACATAAGCAGACATGAGCTGTTTACGCTCTGCAGTAGACAAACTGCCTGCCACATCAAAAGCTGTACTCCGTACGGGGCTCGAGGCACGTCTCTACGACCAATGCACAGAGCAATGACAGTTGCTCAAGGCACGTCTCTACGTCTAATGCACAGAGCGATGACAGTTGCTCGAGGCACGTCTCTACGTCTAAAGCACAGAGCGGTGACAGTTTCTCAAGACACGTCTCTGCGACTGATGCACAGAAGGGCTGCAGACCTTCAAAAACACGCCTCCACATTTAATGCACAGGATGGTGGCAAATCTCTGCATTTAATGCAAGAGATTTGATTATATCTTCAAAAGCCATAATTCCGGCTAAGACGTCCACATCAGCACTCTGGCACGGTGCGCAGCGGCTTCTACGCCCATTCAACTCCTATGCTCACTTGGCTTCTACGCCCACTCGGCCTCTATGACCACTCGGCTTCTACGCCCACTCGGCCTCTATGACCACTCGGCTTCTACGCCTATTTTCGGCTCCTATGCCTACTTGGCTTCTACGCCATAGTGACAGACATTGGCTTCTACGCCCACCTCTTCTACACGAGGGATACCTACCTATGTGGCTTCTACGCCGTGATCTTCGTAGCAATTATACGCATTTTGTCGCTTAGTTGGACCCGCGTCACACGCTCATTCAAAGGATCATCTATACGCAGGCATTGGTTATTTTAACCGTTGTGTAAAAGGGTGTTGTACTTTCCACTCCTCGGTTTCTACGCCGACGGAGTGGTCACTGTCACTAAAACTCTATAAATAGATACCTCTATCAATGAGGAATAAGGTCGAAAAATTGGTCAAGAAAACCAATATCAGGTCCAAGGTCAAACTTCCAAGAAAGATCGAACCAGAGGTCAAGAAAGAGAGAGAGAGAGAGAGAGAGAGAATCTGGAGCTCAGGCAAAGAGTAGGGATCGACGACTTTGGCATCGTACATCCACCCTCTTTTGCAACCTTCGAAGATGCTTTCTGTCTTCTACGGCACTTCTTCATCATCGTGTGGTCCAAGGGCTAAAGTGATCGACTGCAGATCAGACACCTATAGCAATATTTACCCAGATTAAATAAATTGTACTCCCACATCCTCGTATAGGATCAAATTGTACAAGTTTGTTTGTAAACCAAAGAAGGCGGGTTTCGTGTAAACCCCATCTTGAATACATCTTCATTCTTTCGTTTTCTACCACAAACAGTCATGACTGGATCCACAGTACTAGTTGGGGGCGGAGAATTAGTTAGTAAGAAATGTGATCATACCCCTTTATACAAGTATAGAACAATGTAAGTGTTAATCATGCTCTTCACATATGATTAGCCAGTCCTTATAGCTATCGTACATGTTCCCAAGTCGATCATATTTCGAAACTACTATTTTAAACACTTAGAATAGATTATAGTTCTCTATTTAGATCATATACTACATCACCCATATATGATACTGTACCTTGTTCTCTTCATTTCATATATGCACTGACTATATCATATTGCCTATATTGCTTGTCTCTTTATTTTGCCTGTCTCTCTATTTTGCCATTACATTATTTTACTGTCTTCTCTCAGTATCTAGCATCATCTGTTTGTTGCTTTATAGTCCTTATCAATTAAATGGAACTGTTATTTGAGATTGTACTTTGCTCCTTCCTGACTGGAAATATTTTTCCAGACTATGCCTTAGAGGACCGGTGTCCGACACTTTATGGACTATATGGTGAGTAGCTGCAGACTTGGGCTTGGTAGTTCAGTTGTGATTCCGGGAGGTCTAGCCGAAATCACTAGTTTTTCTAGTTAGTTCTTTTAGTAGACTATTTGGTACCGGATTTATCTTCGGCATACTTGTTGAGACATGGATATTTGTTGAGTTAGATTATTACATTTAGACTTGTGTTGTATTTAATTTTTATTCGATATCTTATCATGCTATAGTCATGTGATTGAGTATGTGTTCGTATTATTTTTTGTGTCATCCGTGCCTCCTTATGGAGATTGGATGCTAGTGTGAGATTGGCTAGATAGTATCATGACCTTGACAACGTTCTACCGTCGATGCTGCAGCGTAGGCTGGACGTACCTGCGTACTCGTGCCCCAATTCCGGGTGCGGGTCATGACAGGATTATGGAGAATTAACCATCCCATCAAATACAGGAATGGTAATTCTACCCTGGAAAAGCTGTCACGCCGTGTTTCGTCGGCAAGCATCCCATCATTAATGGTCCTCAGGCCAGCTTGTATGCGGCATAACATGGCAAGGAGCAGACCCAGTCTTGCCCCGAACACCAGATCACTGCATGCCACAAGGTGTTGCGGTGAATGCGATCCGAAGATGCAATGCTAGGTACTACCAGTCGGTGTAGCCATACAGAGAGGAAGCCAGCCAGTTGAGCTTCCCTTGACAGAGGCCTGCGGAAATGCCTCATAAAACTGTAGGCTTTAGTGCCTGCAGGATAATTCCCTATCTCTTCGTCGAGAACTTGATCTGAAGCCCCAGCGTCTTCAATAAGATCATCGACTACTTGAGCATTAAGCACACTCAGAAGGCTCAGAGGCTTATCCCTGCTATCCACGACTTTGTCTGACTTAGCAGCCCTGGCCTGATGAAAGAAGAGATAGGATGCCCACTTGTTGGTATGAGCCAAATCGGAGGGCTCATTATAAAAAGTGGTGCAAGCAAGGTAGTGGCACATCAGCTCCTGGTACACTGCCACTACCAGAGGGTTTGTATCCCCCAGCTCCCTGTTTGTGGGAACATACTCTTCATAAGGAGTATCCCCCATTGGCAGTCTTGAAATCTCTGCCATCTCGTGGAGGGCCAATCCCAACTCCCCTAGCGGAGTGGTGAAAGTCCCGGTGAGCGAGATATACCGCTCCATCAGAGCCAAAAATAGGTTAGGATTGGGAGGCAGCCCAACAATGGTAGTACTCACAGCCGCGAACAGACCAATGCTCTCCAGCTCAGTCTGAAAATGCTTCAGGGCCCAGGCAGCTAAACGAGCCCATCGAAGATTTGTAGGGGTAATCCACCCATTGGTCCGAGGATTAACCTTGGGGTATACTCCTCCTTGTCCCATGAAGTCATTGCAGAAAGTCGATAATTGGACTGGTTGGAGCAGTGAAGTGTCTTCACTCGGGACACTACCCAGAAATAATCCCCTGAAGGGCATTACAGAGCCCGAAGGGTGGCTTACAAATAACCCTTGGTTGGATCCTTTCTGGTAAAATATCTTCCCCGGCTGGCCGTGAAGATTAGGGGTCAAAGTCCACGACATCTTCTTCGGATGCGTGGCATGGAAGAATGCCGAGATAGGATAATCTCTCGGCATCCCGGGCAGGTACATGACCATGCCCCCAGCAGTAAAAATCCAGTCTTCCTTCTTGGGCTTCGTCTGGGATTGTTTGTCAATCATACCCCCGAAAAGGAAAGCTGGTTTTACATACTTGGCCTCATCTATATACATCAGGGGCTCCCCGTTGATCATACTCAACAGCATCCGTTCCCCTTGAGACGATATCAGGTTTCCCCTTCCTTCAGGGTACTGGGCTCCAGAAATAGGGAACGTCACATAGGACAGATCTTCCAGGTAATTGGAGTTCAGCATCCCAACAGCAGAACCCATTACCTCAGCCAACAGAGGTATCTGTAAGTCAACTACAAAATGTAATAAGAACAAGTCAGTTTCTATACTAGACGTTACATCTTGCAGCTTTATGCCAAAGATCAACAGTCTGTGCTTTTACGCCAAGACTGTGAAAAATTGAGTTTTTACGCTGGAACCTATTACCAGGCGTAAAATTCAAGATTGGCAGTATACACAAAAAATCTGACAGTCCGTATTTTTACGCTAGACTGTCAAAAATTTGAGTTGTTACGCCGAAATTTTTATCCAGAGCGTAATACCCAAAATTCGTAGTATGCGCCAAATTTTGACAGTCAAAGCTTTTACGCCAGACTGCGAAAATATAGAGTTTTTACGCTGATACATTAAAAATGTGGGCATAAAAGATGAAACATCTCTGTGCATCATCTTCCTCGAAGAGGCGTTCAGCACAGAAGATGACCTAGCGCATCCACGCACAACGTGTACGAAGGGTTTTCTTCGTTTTTGTCGTCCCAAAAGCTTTACCTATAACACCCGGTGCACAGCTCGTCGGTGGGACACTTTGTTCAGAGCGAGTTTCGCTCAGCCCAATCGGAGTCGCTCGTGCTTGAGCAGAGGATCGAGAAGAGGAGGCAGCTTTCTTCCCCTTAGCAGTCGAAGATTGTTTCGGTACCATTGCTAAAAAACTCAGAGTGCTCAGAGAAGAAACGAAGAAGAGTTCTCAAAGAGACGAAGGTTTTTCTTCTTTTGCAAAAGACAGGTGAAGAGTTTTCTCTCTGAAGGCCTTGGGGTATTTATAGAGTTTAGATGGAATCCTCGAATCCTAACCAAATCCGATATTTAATATTCGGTTATGATTCGGGACCACGTCAGCCTATCATTTAGGAAAGACGGACAGTCGGCGAATTCAAAAAGTTTTTCATGCAGAGCATATTCGTGATTTTACGCCAAGGAGCTTTTTACGCTCGGCAGCTACAAATCTACGGTTTTACGCTCAGAGGCTATAAGTCTATGGTTTTACGCCCGGATGTTTTTACGCTCGGTAGCTTTTACGCTCGAGAGGCTACAAACCTACGACTTCACGCTCAGAGGCTACAAATCTATAATTTTACGCTCAGAAGCTTTTTACGCTCAGAGGCGATAAATCTACGACTTCACGCTCGGAAGTTTTCTTGTCAGAGGCTATAAATCTACAGTTTTACGCCCGAATGCTCTTATGCTCGGCAGCTTTTACGCTCGAGAGGCTATAAACTTACGATTTCATGCTCATCTATATTACAGATCTATGACTTTCCGTATATCTTAAAATACGCAAGCCAGAGTATGCGTATATCTGAACAAATCTCAAGACGGTCAATTGCAAGGGTTCACGCAAAAGATGCTCCTTCTTTGCCTTAAAATATCCTAAATACCCGAAACATACAGAGTTCAGCATTGAAATGACTCTTCTTCTTGGGTCGATTGAAAGTTCATCTAAAATCCAGTCAGAATATTTTCTCTACAGTTCAAGCATGGTCAGTTTTGAGAGCCATTTCTTGCCCTATTTCAAGGAGTTCTCGGGACATCATTCTTGAAGATGATGGTCTGAACAAAAAATTCTCCTTATTAGAAGAGTGACAGTTCAAAATTCTACGCAGTTCCTCATTCCTAACAGCAGGACAGTTCGAATATTCGACTTAAATGCTAAGCAGTTTTCTACGCGTCCTTAGTTACGCGTAAAAGACAGGACGGGACCAAATACTCTTTTTATCAGAGTCGACGTAAAGTTATTCAGACGTGTCAAAGCTACATATATTCTGACTTCATCACAGTAAAAAAATATAGCAAATCATCAGATGCGTAAAAGAAGACAACTTTATTAAATCATGATTACATATGATGGAAATCCAGTTTACAAAGGGTTTTTCATCTTCATGATTACATATGATGGAAATCCTTGTTCTACCAAGGGTTTCTTATTTTCATTTATGGATCACACCAAGAGTCTTTTCTATCAGGTTCTCGTACTGGTGGAGATCTTCTTCCGTCTTCTTCAGTAGTTAGTCGGTTTCCACGGCCGATTAACAAGAAAATGATTAATGGCGTGAGGATACACAACTGGGCTTGTCTAAATTATTCAAGAGCCCATCCTCCATACGTCATGACAGATTGAGTTGAGGTGTTAGACCCAACTCAATACTGGAAGACAGGGCTAGTTTGTCTGCCCTCGTCCACCGTCGTAACGGGAAAAAATACAGCTTGCAAGCTGTGTGGCCAAATGTGACCCTTCCTCTCTCCTGGACGGACCACCATATAAAAATTTTGATCGTCCCGAGCAAAGGAAGCTATGATATCCTTCCATAATCCATCATTGCAGAGGACATTTGCTCGAAGACCCCTTCTTTTTTGGCTCTTTACATGCTAGAAGAACATGGTCTTCTTCTTCCTCAAGTCGACCCGACAAAGTCCGGCAATCATCTCTGTGTGGTAAAGGAAATGTGGGAAGAACAGGCCCTTCACCCTTTATATAGGCAAGGGGGAACACACCAAATCCCAACAAAACCCCATAAATCTGTCGAAAAATCAGCCTCGAGGAACGAGTCAGACTTAACTGTTTCATGCTTCATTCAAAGTATTTCAAATTACGAGGAATTTGAAAACTTTGAAGGGAGTCTTGTAGAAGCATGAAAAATACGCTGCAGAGTTATACGCAAATTTTAGTGCTGTATGGCGTAAGACGTGACTTCAGAGCCATCGGCATACAAACAGAGCTTTATCGCTAGTATAGCGTAAAACATAGCTCCAAAACAACCCGCGTAATGCAATATGTTTAGACTGCTTCAGCATAAAAAGGTTGTTATATCGCCACTCTGGCATAAAACCCGCTCACTATTAATACAGTGGGAGGTTGTACGAGGAACTCTTCGTATTCCTCGAACGAACCTGTCAAATCATGCAGTAAACCTGACTCCTGACAAAGAGTACTGCACGACTATCCAAACGACGGCTGTAATGATGGTGCGGCATAGAGACCCAAACCGTCGTTTAGTGACATTTCCTTGATACAAAATGCTTTTACGCATACAAGAAAATACGCTGCCTAGTTTTTTACAGGCAAATACGAGCTTTTACACTCAACAAGAGACAAACGAACCGCCACGTCAAAAGCTGCTCTTCGTACAGAGCTCGAGGCATGTCTCTACAGTTAATATGCGTGATGGGGGCAGATCTCTGCATTTAATGCACGAGATTTGGTTCTATTTTCAAAGATGGGGGGGAGCCATAATTACGGCTAATACGTCCACATCATCACCTCTGCATATTACGCCATCAGGCTATTTTCAGCTATAGGAGCACGTTGTACGCTATCTCCTTGAAATACGCCGACCTGGCTATTTTTAACCATAGGAGTACGCCGTATGCTATCTCCTCGGAATACGCTAACTCAGGCTATATTTGTCTTAGTGTGTAATAAGGCTATTTGGTCCAGAATTAGCTCAAGACCTCAGTCAAGAAAGGAGGATCAGCTATCTTTTACGCTAGCTACCTATCCATGCAGCATCAGGCTTCTACGCCTACTGGGCTTCCAAACCTACTTGGCTTCTATGCCAACTTGACAACTACTCGACTTCTACGCCATGGTGACAGTTATTGGCTTCTACGCCAACCTTTTCTACGCGAGGTACAGCTACTTACGTGGCTTGCATGCCGTGATCTTCGTAGTAGTTATACGCATTATCTCATGATGGGACACGCATCACACGCAGATTCAGAGGATCATTTATACGTGGGTGGCAGTTATTATAACCGCCGCGTAAAAGGTGCCACTCTCTCCACTATTCGACTTCTACGCCGACTGGACGGTTATTGTCACCAAACCCTATAAATAGAGACCTCTATTGACAGAGGTCCAGGGTCGAAAGGTCAAAAACTCCAGAGTCAAAGAATTGTGGTCAGAAATTGATTTTTTGAGAGAGAAAAATTTAGAGCACAAACAGAGAGTAGTGATCAACGATCTTGGCATCGAGCATCCACTCCCCTTTGCAATCTTTGAAGCTTCTCCGTCTTCTACAGCACTTCTTCATCATCGTTGTAACGATCCGCTCCGCTCAACCCGGAGGGCCGATTCAAACGGCACAAGTGTAGCTATTCAACCCGCCTTGCTCAGCGAGATGTCTCGTTCGATGCAAGGGATTTATGCTGGGACCTTCAATGGAGTCAGACTTAGGCTATCAGAGGCTCGTCCGGAGTCTCGCTCGACCGATACGATACATCGCTAAGGTGGGTGGCCCCGGTGAACCTGTCTCTACTTAGATGCACACTAAGAAAATAAATGTTACATGCTAGCACAGGCGATAACCTTTGCATGCTAATAAAAGAGATGAACGCACATAGCTAAGGGGATAACCCCGCCTTATCATTGTATAGAACATGGAGATTTTACTTGCTATTGCGTGTAGTCGGGATTGTTGAGTTGGAATATAGTAATTTCCTTTATATATGCCATAAAGTAGTATGAGTTCATACTGAGGCATTGCACCGCACGGAACATGACACGGGATAGAGAAAAATCATGTTGCATGCATAAACGAGGAAGGCTATCAAGTAGTCGTTCCGAGTCAGGAGATGGGAGGAATGTAGTGTACTCAGGATATGCAGATCTTTGAGGCAGTCTCTAATCAGAGAGCTGCGTAAGGAAGAAAAGATCCGAGTGTAGTCCTCGGCTAAGATAGATCCGAGAGTTGTCCTCGGCTAGGAATGGAATGTGGGGGAGTAGTTGCATGGTCACGGACAACTGGTTGCGCACCAGGTAGAGAGAGTCCTCGACACGATTACTGAGGCATCCGAATCGTGTCAGCCCGGGAGGATAGTGCCAGTGTAGTCCTGGTAATACGCTAGCTGAAGACTAGCGGGCGAGAACGGGACATCCAGCAAGGCTTGCTACCGACCTGGATGGGCGTCGACTTGTTAGACGGCTAGAAGGCCCAGCAAGGCCAGCAACTGAGCTGGGAAGACAGCCGTCCATCGCAGATATTGTCCAATATGGCTAGCAGAGCCAGTGACCTTCATATAGATAAGTCATATTTGCATAGCGTCTATCCGCATTAAGAAAAGGAGAAACGGGAAGGAGTGCATTTGTACTACATTATGCATAATTAGAATGGATGCATGGTATCACACATAGTTCTAGTAAAACGGGTCTTGTGAGGTAGAGGCACGACATAACACTTGGGTTTCATATATGCTCTTTGTTATTCTGTAGATCATTATTTATATTGCTGCATATGACAGGGAAGGCCGAATGGTAAGAAATGGTAAGGTGAACTCAATTATTCATTAATTTGACACTCTTGAGCTGACACGGAGATTACTTTCTTTATATTGCCATGTAACTGATCCTAAGGCAAAAGAATAGAAAGATAACAAAATCAGTCGGTGCACATAACTAATGAACATGCTTGTTTTGTGGCGTGGGCGAGAGGCCTCCCCACCAGTGCATTCAATGTACTGAAACCCATCCAGTCTGCATGCAGGGTACAGGGGGAACTCATACGAATTCGGAGACCGCTTAACGCAATGAGGCGCCGAACAGCACTTGGCGTCTTGGACCGTGGTGCACAGACCTGGAGCTCACATATACGGGACATAATGTATGGGAACATCATCATCCAGATTGTTTGTATTGATTCTGAGCCTAAGGGCATGTTCGTTGTAAGAGAGAGAGAGAGCATGAGCGACTTGTAATCTCAGCCTAGTGCCGCTTGTAATCTTTACTTCACATCAATAAAGAGCTTGATTTGGATTCAATACTTGTGTTCATTTTATGTTTCCGCTATGTCGACTCTGTAAACTAGTTATCAACGGCCGTTTCGGTATTTGCCTTGCATGGGCGCAATCCCAGGCTCGAGCGGCATCGCGTCCCGATGAAAACGTACGTCCCACGGGAGCGCTGGCACGGTGATTCGCGCCTAGCAGGGACGGTCGATTCCTGCGGGAGATCGGGGCGTGACATATTGGTATCAGAGCACGGTCTTACGTCCTTAGAATTTGTTTCGATTCTCTCAGTTTTGAATTGTGTATTGAAAGAAGTAGTAGATGCTCTCTCTCGATGATTCGATGGATGTTCCATACAATAAGTCTAAATATTTTGGAAAAGTGCTGTTTAGGATAATAAACGAGAAAAGATTTTGGTATGTGCGGAAAACGAGGTCTTGTGCGAAGACCCGCCCTTCTTTTATGTTTACAAACAAGATTGTACAAATTTGATCCTATACGAGGATGCCAAAGTATAATTTATTTAATCTGGGTAAATATTACTATAGGTGTTTGATCTGCGGTCGATCACTTTAGCCCTTGGACCACACGATATTTTTGAAGAAGTGCCGTGGAAGACAGAAAGCTGCTTCGAGGGTTGCTAAAGAGGGTGGATGCCCGATGCCGGAGTCGTCGATCCCTTTCTTTTTGCCTGAGCTCTAGACTCCTCTCTCTCTCTCTCTCTCTCTCTCTCTCTCTTCTATTTCTCTTTTCAATTTGTCGACCTTGTTCCTCATTGATAGAGGTATCTATTTATAGAGTTTTTAGTGACAGTGACCACACAGTCGGCGTAGAAACCGAGTAGTGGAAAGTACAGCACCCTTTTATACAACGGTTTAAAATAACCAATGCCTGCGTATAGATGACCTTCTGAGTGAGCATGTGACGCGTGTCCAACTAAAGGGACAAAACGCGTATATCTTCTACGAAGATCACGGCATAGAAGCCACGTAGGTAGTTATCCCTTGTGTAGAAGAGGTTGGCGTAGAAGCCAAATGACTGTCACCATGGCATAGAAGCCGAGTAGGCATAGAAGCCAAGTAGGCATAGAAGCCAAGTGGGCACAGAGGCCGAGTGGGCATAAAAGCCGAGGAGGCATAGAAGCCGAATGGGCACAGAAGCCGGGTGGGCATAGAAGCCGAGCAGGCGTAGAAGCCGAGTGGGCGCAGAAGCCGGTTGGACATAGAAGCCGAGCAGGCATAGAAGTCGAGTGGGTTTTGATGCCGAGTGGGCACAAAAGCCGAGTGGATGTGGACGCTTTGGCCTGAATTACGGCTTTTGGAGATATAATCAAATCCCCAGCATTAATTGTGGAGATCCGCCATCATCTTGTGCATTAAACGCAGAGACGTGTTTTGAAGGTCTGTCACTTGGCCTGCGCATGGTGCAGAGACGTGCCTTGGGCATCTGTCAGTATTCGGCGCTTCAAAGGCAGAGACGTGCCTTGAGAACCTGTCACCGCTCTGTGCATAAAATGCAGAGACGTGCCTCGAATCTTGTACGAGGTACAGCTTTTGACGTGGCAGGCGGTTTGTCCTCTGCGGAGCGTAAACAGCTTACATCCGCCTGTGTAAAATTAGGCCGCGTATCCCCTTGTCTGCGTGAAAGCAGTTTACGCAGAGGAAATAGCAGTAAGTGACAGCCTGGGTAGCAGTGTCGCACCATCATTATAGTCGTCGCTTGGGTAGTCGTGCATTACTTTTTGTCAGAAATCCAGACGTCAGGTTCATTGCACGACCTGACAGGTTCATTTCGAAAAATACGAAGCGTCCCTCGTACACTTCAATGCTGTATTGAAAGTGGATGAGTTTTACGCCATAAAGGCAATGAAGAACCCTGTTTATGCTGAAGTAGCCTGGGCATACTGCTTTACGCGGATGGTCCTCGAGCTCATATTTTACACTGTGCTCAGCGAAAAAAGCTCTGTTGCACGCTGATGGCTCTGTGGTCTTCTGTTTACGCTACTCTGCCTCAGTACGCCGCGTGTAGCTATCCCGCATAATTTTCATGCTTCTACAAGACCCCCTTCAAAGCTTTTAAATTACTTATAATTTGAAACGCTTTGAATGAAGCATGAACCGCTCCTTATAACTCGAAACGCTCTGAGTAGAGCCTAAAACGGTCAAGCCTGACACGTTCTTTCATGGCTGACTTTATGGCGGAGTTATTGGGGATCGGTGATCTCTTTTGCCTATAAAAAGGCTGAGGAGTTCTCCTGCTCTTCCCACACTTTCTTCACCATACAGAGATGATGGCCGGAGTTCGTTGGGTCGACTTGAGAAAGAAGGAGATCATGCTCTTCCAACATGTAAGGAGCCGAAAAAGATGGCATCTTCGAGCAAATATCCTCTGCAACGATGGATCATGGAAGGATATCATAGCCTCCTTTGCTCGGGATAATCAGCAACTTTGTATGGTGGTTCTTCGCGAGAGAAGAAGGGTCGCATTTTGCCATGCCGCTTGCAAGCGGTACCTTCTTCCGTTACCTCCGTGGCGCGGGATGTAAGAAAGCAGATTTACTCTACTTTTCTTCTGTTGGCAGTATGGGCCTAGGTCCAGTTCTGTATCCTCCCGCTACTGATCATCTTCTTGTTCATCGACTGTGGATGTCGATAAACTGCCATAGAAGAAGAGGAAGACTTTCACCAATGCGAGAACCTGGTAGAACAGATTCTGGGGGGTGGCCTTCTGACGACGACGAAAAATCCTTTGTGGACGGGATTCCCCCCATATGTAATCATAAAAATGAAGAAAAAACCCTTGTAGATTAGATTTTCCTCATATGTAATCATGACTTTAATCTTTAATAAAATTGTCTTTCTTCCGGGCATATGATCATCTTGCCATACTTTGCTGTGAAGTCTGAATATGTGTAGCTTCGACACGTCTGATTCTTTATACTGACTCTGTGTAGAAAGAGCGCTAGGTCCTGTCCTGTCTTTTACGCATAACTAAGGATGCGCAGAAAGCCGCTTAGCAGTCGAGTGTTCAAACTGTCCTGCTGTTAGGAACCGCGTAGAATTCTGAACTGTTCTTTACTTCTGATAAACATAATTTTTGTTCAGACCGTCGTCTTCAAGAATGATTTCTCGAAAATCCCTTGGAACAGGGTGAGAACTGGCTGTCAAACTGAGTCTCCATCTTGAATTCGCAGACAAAATATTCAGACTAGATTCTGGATGAACTTCGAATCGACGCATGAAGAAGAGTAATTTTCAACGTTGAACTCTGTATGCTTCGGGTTCTTGGGGTATCTTGAGGCCAAGAAGGAGTATCTTCTGTGTGAACTCCTGTAGTTGACCGTCTTGAGAATCGTTCAGATGTACTGTACTGTACTGCGCATCTTTCAGATGTGCGGAAAGTCGTGGAGCGTGAAATCATAAGTTCGTTGCCTCTGAGCGTAAAAAGCCACCGAGCGTAAAATCATAGACTTTGTGTCACTACCACATTTCCAGATAAGGGCATTTGTGTAATTTCACTATTTTGATAATTATGAATTTAATTAATCTGCTGAGTTTTATAAACTATTTATATATTGTTAGTGATATTTGTTTTGGGTCAAACCCTAGAATTCATTAGGACAACCCTAATGAGTAAACCCTAATTAGAAGACCCAGTTCCAGTGAAACCCTAGAATTCAAATTTTAGGGTGGAACCTCAAACCTTGGACTGACTAAACCTTAGTTAGTTAAGTTCCTATTGACCTAACCTGGGGGTTAAACCTAGGCTATGCATTAGAAACCCTAGCTGGGCCTTAATATAAAAAGGAACCCTCTCATTCTTCATGTAGAAAGAAGAAACCCTAGCCTCCACAAGAGGAAGTCATCTCCCCACTCCAGAATTTGAAATCTAGCCCTAGGGATCCCATTCTCCTCCTCCAAAGCAAGGAAAGCAAGGAACGTGGGTCAAGAAGCCTTGGAGAAGAAGAACCTCCATTGAAGAAGCCATCTCTATAGGTAAAATCCAATTTTAATTTATTTTATTCTGTTTTTTGTTGTTGTGGCCATTAGGAAACCTACCTTGTGGTATGGATCTCGATTTTGTAGATCCTACAGGAAGACTAGGAAATTCTAGGGTTTTGGGTGATCTACATTGGATTTCCCCCAATTTTATGAACCCTAACCCTAGGGGTTTGCATATAGACAGATTTTATTCTCAATGTATGGTTTAGATCTCGGTTCTTAGGGTTGGATTGGGAATTTATGGGTTTATATGTATATTTGTTTTTCTGCACTGCATGTATTCTATGAAATGTTCATTTAGGGTTCACCCATCTAAGGTAGTCGAATTTATGCATGTCTTGGTATATAGATCTATATATATATATATATATGCAATTGCCTGTGTTCTAGTTATTTGTTGGTTTTCCTGTGCTTAGAGGTGAGTTCTGAGCAGTCGAGTTTGGGAAAGTTCTGAGCACAGTGTGTTTGAGAATTTCCTGTGCAGTCGGGCATTTTGCTTGGGTGTGTGGCTGTGTATTCCTGTGTGTAGAGTTAGGACCTGTGTTGAACAGTAGGTGATTTCGTATCAAGTGTATCAGTAGGACTTTGTATTTGGCTGTGATGCATCAGAATATGTATCTGTGTGTGAATGCTGTGTTTCAGGGTGAGCATACCTATGTGAGTTTCAGTTTCTGTTGTGGGTGTTTGGGAACTTACTGTGCAGATTTCTATGGGTATCCTAATATCTGAGTTTGTATCTGTGAGTTATGTGTGTAGGTGTGAAGGCTGAGTGAGGTATTCTGAGGATGTGCAGGGTGTATATGTGCACTGAGTTTTGTGTATCAGGTTTATGCATAGGGAGTATACATAGTCAGGTATGTGTGTGCTCATGCACCAATATGGTGTTGAAGTTACTGTATTCTGCAGACCTAGCACTTGAGTGCACAGGTTTTTGGAGAGGGAAAATTTGGTTATGTGAAGTGATGAGGGGAGTTGTGTGAATGTTAAGGAAGCTGTGAGGAGAGGTGCTCGACTTAGAGAGTGGCACTAATATAGGGACCATATCAGTGAGATATCTGCAGTCCACATGTGTGGTTCACTACAGGATTGAAGTATCAGTAGGTATCATTAGATAGTATATGTATCTATAATTCAGTATGTGTTTTAGAACTGTGTGAGTAGATATGTGTGTGTCAGTGTAGGAGAAACAGGGCATTTCAGTTTCTAGGATTGTAGGTACCTAACTAACATGGATACTTAGAGCTAAGATAAGGATAGTATTAAGTCTGGATTAGTTGAGGTAAGTGAGAGTATCAGTTCTAGTATGGTGTTCTCAGGTTGTTCCTTGCCAAGAATGACAATGTACAAGTCCTAGTGCTAACTGCAGATTTGTGCACTGTCAATGCAGTTGTAAGGACTTATGTATAGGTATAGTGAAGGCTCAAGGTTGGGGGAGAATGTTCTAAGTTACAGTCTTAACTGCAATAGACTAATAGTGCACCAACACCCTGTAAATTATTTGAACAGATTTCTATGTGTGTGTCAGTTCAAAATCAGTGTGTGTGTACAGGTGTGTAGTGTGTGTGTGTTAACTGTGAGTGTAATATAAGTGTGTATCAGGACACTGTGTCAGTGTGTATAGCAGTGTATCAGTGACTGTGTGGGTGCCAGTGAATGCACCAGTGTGTAAGTGCATGTGTAAGTCTGAATATTAGAACCAAGTGGCCTGTGTATTGTGCTTGTGTTATGTGCATGTGTGTCTTAATAGGTAGAGTTGAGTATAGGTATTAAAGTATAAAAAACTAAGATAATATTAGATGTATATATATATGTATATATATTGTATCACTTAGCATTAGCTAAGTTAGACTTGTAATCACCCTAGAAACTAGATCTTGAACCCAGATTGAGGTGTTATGAGTACACCCTAGTGTTTATAACTGGGGATGACACAATTAGCTAGTGTTAGACTAGTTTTGACCAGTAGGCTTTAGAATTGACCTAGAGGTCTCATGTTTAATTAGTTAAACATGTTTATTCTTTTATTTCAATATTTATTATTTTGACATTGATTTTCCATAAATAGGTCATTGTGATCCCACTTTGGACATCGATCCTCACCCTTTGCTCAGGACCACAGGCGAGTACATTCTCTGACAGTTTTCATTATTGATTACTTCTATAAATTGTAGTGTATTACATACTTGATTCCGACACTATGGATACACGGGTTAGCACCCTAGATCCCCATCATGAGGAGTCGTGATTGGAATCCATCGTACTAGCTGGGGGATGGGGAATTATTAGTAGATTATGTGATCATATCCAAATCCTTTACATGCATCATAGCTCACCCCACTTCTCACGTTGGGTGCGGCCTGACCATCTTACATGCATCATAGCTGTTATATATGATTAACCTGACCACTACATGCATCATAGCTAACCATATAGTTAGCCTGACCTACAAGAATCATAGTTAATCATATATAACCAGCCTGATCAAGTCCCAAGCCGATCACATAATAAACTAATATTTCAAACACTTAGCTAGATGTCTATTTTATTCAGATTCACCTGTTCCAGCATTCACTACTTATTGTCTAGCATTCACTATTTATTGTTCATTGCTAGATGCTCTATTGCCTATTTCCATTTTTCTCCAGTATTTACATTTCCAGCATTTATTTCCATCTTGTATTTCTTACACTGTTTATAGATTTTGTCAATTTAATAAAACTGCTGTTAGTGCTTGTGCTTCGCTCCAATCCTGACTGGATAACATTTTTCAGAGGACCTGGAGGATCTTTGCCCCACTCATTATGGCCCAGGATTAGAGGGAGATTTCACCCCGGAAATCCCAGAGGAGTTGCCTAGACTAGAGGAGAACGTACCTGGCTGCTCTTAGACTACTTTTTTTGCATTATTGTTTTAGACTGAGACTGAGTTGTATTTATTATTTGTGACTTTGTGAGGTCATTTAGACCCAGGTTTTGAGTTGGATTTATTGTGGATGTTTTTATTATAACTCTTTTCTATTCCCATCGTGCCATTATTTCTTATAGCTTGTGATTGAGTATATCATAGAACTGTGGATTATTATCTTTGTCCTCCGTGCGGAGTTGAGACTATTGACAGGATATATTATATGTTGAGACCTAGACAGCGTTCTACCGCCGATGCTGCGGCGTAGGCTGGACGTACCCACGACTCATGCCCAAATTCCGGGTGCGGGTCGTGACACTTTGTAGTTCCAAAGCGTGAAGTCGTAGGTTTGTAGCCTCTCGAGCGTAAAAGCTACCGAGCACAAAGGCATCCGGGTGTAAAACCATAGACTTGTAGCCATTGGGACGTAAAAAATCGTAGATTTGCAGCTGTCGAGCGTAGAAAACTCCTTGGTGCAGAACTGTAGATTTGTAGCTTCTGAAAAGAAAAATCTTCCGAGCGTGAAGTCATGGATCTGTTGCCTCTGAGCGTAAAAAGTCACCGAAAGTGAGATCATAGATTTGTAGCTGCTGAGCGTGAAGTCGTAGGTTTATAGCCTCTCGAGCGTAAAAGCTACCGAGCACAAAGGCATCCGGGCGTAAAACCATAGACTTGTAGCCTGTGAGCGTAAAAATCATAGATCTGTAGCTGTCGAGCGTAGAAAGCTCCTTAGCGTAAAAAACCACGTATCTTCCTCGTATGAAAAACTTTTCGAATTCGCTGACTGTCCGCCTTCTCTGAGTGAAAGGCTGACGTAGTACCCAATCATAACCAGATATTAATTAGGAGATTTTGGTTCGGGATTCGAGGAGTCCATCTGAACTCTATATATACCCCAAGTTTCTGAGAGAGAAACTTTTTATCCGTCTTCTATGAAAGAAAGCCTTCGACTGTTCGAGTTCTCCTTCGTTTCCTCTCCGAGATTTCGAAGTTTTCAGTAATGGCCTCGAAACAATCCTCCTCCACTAAGAAAAAGAAGGTTGATTCTTCTTCCCATTCTTCCGCTCAAGTGAGAGCGTCTTCGGTCGGGTAAGGCAAACTTCCTTCTGAGCGAAGTATCCCGCCGACGAGCAGTGCATCCAGCCTAAAAGGTAGAGCATTTGGGATGAAGAAGAACGACCGAAAATCCTTCGGACACGTTGTACGTGACCGCGCTAGGTCGTCTTCTGTGCTGATAGCCTCTTCGAGGAAGATGATGCACAGAGACGTTTTATATTTTATGTCCACATTTCTAATGTGTCAGCGTAAAAACTCCATACTTTCGTAGTCCGGCGTAAAAGCTTCGACTGTCGAAAGTTGGTGTATAAAATTTGAGTGTTACGCTTCTGGATGAAGATTCTGGCGTAATACCTCAATTTTATCGGTCTGGCGTAGAGCACAGACTGTATACTGCCAGCCTTGAATTTTTATGCTTTTTTAGGAAATGGATTCCAGCATAGTGGTCAAGTTTTTTACGGTCTTGGCGTAAAGCACAGACTGTTGATTTTTGGCGTGTGCTGCAAGATCTGTAATGTCTAGTTTGAGGAACTGACGTATTTTTTTTCACTCTTGCAGTTGACTTGCATGTGTCTCCGCTAGCCGATGTTGATGGGTTCTGCCGCAGGGATGCTGCACTGCAACTATCTGGAGGATCTGTCACACGTGACATTTCCTATCTCCGGACCGCAGTATCCGGAAGGAAGGAAGATTCTGATATCGGCTCAGGGCTAGCGAATGCTGCTGAGCATGATCAACGGTGAGCCCCTGACGTATATAGACAGGGACCAATACATAAAGCCGGCCTTCCACTTCGGGGACATGATTGACAAGCAGTCCCAGACGAAGCCCAAGAGAGAACTCTGGGTTTTCCCTGCCGGGAGCTTGGTTTTGTATCTGCCCAAGATGTCGAGAGACTATCCCCTCTCAGCTTTCTTCTATGCCACACATCCCAGGAAGATGTCGTGGACGTTGACTCCCGATCTTCACGGCAGGCCGGGGAAGATCTTTCATCTGAAAGGCGCTGACCAAGGGTCATTTGTTAGCCGTCCTTCCAGTAATGTGACGGTGTTCAGGGGACTGTACCCGGGCAGTGTCCCGAGTGAAGACAGCTTGGTGATCCAGCCGATCCAATTACCGACTTTCTGCAATGATATTATGGGGCACGGGGGAGTATACCCTAAGGTGAACCCCTTCAAACCTTCGATGGGCTCGCTTAGTTGATTGGGCCTTGAAGCATTTTTAGACCGAGTTGGAGAATATTGGTCTGTTTGCAGCTGTGAGTGCTACCAGTGTTGGGTTATCTCCTAACCCTAAGCTGTTCCTGGCACTAATGGAGCAATATATTTTGCTCACCGGGACTTTCGCCACTCCACTGGGGGAGTTGGGATTGGCCCTACATGAGATGGCAGAGATCTTGAGAGTGTCGATGGGGCATACTCCGTATGAAGAGTATGTTCCTACGAACTGGGAGCTGGGGGATTCAGACCCTCAGGTAGTGGAAGTATATCAGGAGCTGATGTGCCACTATCTTGCTTGCACCACTTTTTATGATGAGCCCTCAGATTTGGCTCACATCAGCAAATGGACGTCCTAACTCTTCTTTCACTGGTCCAGGACTGCTAAACCGGAGAAGGTATTTGAGGGCAAGGATCTGCCTGTGAATCCTCTGAGCGTGCTTAACGCTCAGGTAGTCGACGATCTCATAGTGGATGCTGGGGCTCCGGACTTGATCCTCGACGAAGGGATAGGACAGTATCCTGTAGGCACTAAGGCCTATAGTTATTTGAGGCGCTGCCGCAGGCCTTTGTCTAGGAAAGCTCAACTGGCTGGCTTTCTCTCCATATGGTTGCACCGAGTGGTGGTACCTGGCGTCGCGTCTGCGGACCGCATTTACCGTAACACGCTATGGCCTGCAGTGCGTCTGGTGTTTGGTGCAAGACTAGGCTTGCTCCCTGCCATGGTGTGCCGTATTCAAGCCGGACTGAGGGCCATAACTGACGTGCTGCTTGCCGATGAGACTTGGCGTGATAGCTTTCCCAGGATAGAATTACCATACCTGTATCTAATGGGATGGTTAATTCTTCATAACCCCAGGGTTATGTCTTCCGGATCCGGCAGTAGTTCGGGGGCTAGTTTCTTGCTGAACTACCAGAAATCTTCCTGGAACGTAACCACGGTTCTAGACTGTCGGCGAGCGCTGGGCCTTAGTCACAGCTGGAAGCTCTTCTGTACTGTCCCCTCCGTACATCGCAATCAATCGGGGATTAGGCTTGAAGATTCTGGTAGAGAGAAGACCAATCTTTCTCCTGAAGCTTTTAATTGGTTGGTCTGTATTAGGCCTTCCCATCTACTATACAGGAGTGAAAACTATTACTTCTTGGAGCCTTACCTGCCTAGTCGGTTTGCCAGGCATTTTGGGTATGATCAGTTGTACGTGGGCAACGCCGTCACCAGCTTTCGGTCCAGGGGTGGACTCATTGATGGAGCGAGAGGATGGCGATATTTCCTCATGGGTTGTACTGGAGCAATTTTTACTGTGCCGGTCATCACACTCTCTACGGAGCTGTGCATCCTGCACTCGTATGCCCAGTTTTATGTGGCAACGAATACCTTCCATCGCGATTTTGATATGCATGGAAGTTTTAGGGTGCCCTCTTCCAAGCTCGGGGGAAGAGTCAAAGTCCCCTCGGTCTCTTCTGACGAGGGCGAGAAGTTCGTCAATCCAGATGAGCCTTTGGTGGCGGTATCGAGGGATGAAGTTCCTCTGCCTGCAGGCCCTTTGGTGGTTTCTGGGAAGCAAAGGGCCCCAACTCCGAAGGAGACTTCCCCTCGTAAGAGGAAGAAGAAGATGGTTAATCGTCCTCTCCGGATCCTTGGTGTTGAGGCTCCTGAAAGTGAGCTTGCATCTCCCTATGTTGGGGATGATTCTTTGATTGGGGGTTCCTCGCCTTTTAGAGAGGGACCCTCTAATGTTCCGGCTGGTGGTGCCGGAGAATCTCTGCTGGAGGCTGCCGTCGCTGCTACTGTTTCAGGTAGTGGAACGAGGTCGCCTTCGGGGCTGAGAATACCTTTATGTGGATTGGCATCGGGAGAGACTCCTGCCGTGTCTGCCAGTGCATCTGGCGAGATTCTAGTCGATGAGCCTCGGTCGAAATTTGACGAGGACCTGGAAGAGCATTTGCCGGTGCTTCTTAGAGCACCCCCTTCTCCAGGTATAATAGCTTGCCTAGCATCATTAAGGAATGATTTAGCTGTACAGGCTGCGGATGCGACATATATGCCGTCGGCCACGGGTAAATGTCGTCTTTATGCCTTTTCTTTTAGGAAAGTTAACATTATGCTGATATTAACTTCCTTTCGTCCTCCTTTCAGGGGAAGACCTCTTCGGGGAGGGCAGTGTAGATGTGCCCTTTGGCTCTGACGGCGACACGGATGTGGCCGATTTTGAAGAGGAAGCATCTTCAGGTGCCGGCTCGCCCGTCGACGAGGTTTCGATATCTCAAGAGGAGGACGAGCCTGTCATTTCGATAATGCCTCCTTTGAGTATGCCGGTATCTTCGTCTGGTGTTGGCACTTCTTCTTTCGTCACACCACCTGTTGAGGCGACGGCCGTGGCAACATCGTCTGCGGTTGTTCTTGGAGGGGACACGCCAATATTGAGGCCACTCCCGGCGTTCGTTCGGATCTAGCTGCTCTGATCAAGCAGTTCACCGGCACCTTCTACAACACTCTGAAAATGTTAATATCAATGGTGTTGGCGAAGAATTTGAGCTTTGTGTCACTGAAGAGGTCCTCCCAGTCTGTGATAGCGCCGATCCGAGAATTCGACAACACTGGGCTAGCTGAGACGCTGGAGGAGATAGTTAATGGTTTGGAGCAACCCATTAACGAATACTTGCAGCTAGCTCAAGACAATGTTGAAGATCTGGTCCAGGCTAGATACAACTCCATGACTGCGTGGCTTACCAAACAGATGGCAGGCATAAATAAATCCATCAGGACACATCAGCAAGAGATGGATGAAGGAAAAGTTGTCCTGGAGGAGACCATTGCTCTTCGAACGAAGTACCAGGCCGAGCATGAAGGGAACATAGCGAGGGTCCTCAGGCTGGAAACAAAACTTGCTCAGGCAAAGGAGTGGGCTTCTCAATCGTCGGAAGCTCTAGTTGCGGTGGATAGCTGGTTGGGCATAGCACAACAGAACTTGGTGCGTGCAGAAACTGCCCGTGCTGGTTTTCTTCGGGCTAGGGCCGAACTGTCCCTCATGAGCAATAATGAGGCACGACTGGAACGGGCTCGCCATGATGTCTTGGATTCCAAGACTGAGAGGATGGCCACGCTGGCGCAGCAGCTTCGCGACCTGACCGCTCCCCCTAAATGATGTACTTTTGCTTTTGCTTTTCAATGCACTTCTGCTCCCCCTTTTTTGGGAATAATAAAGAGACTTTTCATCTGACTTTGTGGACCCATCATTTTGGAATATAAATGACAGGTTTGGGTAAAAAGTGATATCAGAGGTAATATGAACATGATATACTCTGTAAGTTTCAGCAGGACATATCTATTCAGAGGTTATATGATAGAATATGCTCCTAGCTAAAAAAATGTCTTTTGGGAAGTAGTTTAGTCAGAAGGAGGTTTTCGCCCTATTCCTCTTGAGCAGAGGGGTTAGGCATTATACCTTTTCAGGAATTTGCCATTGATAGGAGCCATTAGCAGGTCTCCATTGGGCTGGGCTAACCTGTAAGCGCCGTTTGAGAACGTCGTCTCCATCACATAAGGGCTTTCCTATTTGGGCCAGAATTTGCCCTTACTTTTGTGAGTGAGAATCATCGGCCTTCTCACAGCTAAGACTAGCTCACCGACTTTGAACACCCTTTCCTTTACCATTTGATTAAAAGCCTTGGAAATGTGTGCTTGGTAAAGCGCGATGCGCTGTTGAGCTTGGAGGCATTTCTCGTCTAATCCTTCCAGCTCTTGAAGCCTTAACAGGTCATTCTTTTCTTGAGTTAGCCCATTAGCCACGGCTATCCTGAGTGACGAAATTTGGATCTCGATGGGGAGAACTGCTTCGCTCCCGTAAACTAATGAGAATGGGGTGCAACCTGTCGGTGCCCGTACCGTTGTGCGGTATGCCCAGAGATATTCTCCCAGTTTCTCATTCCAATCCCTTTTGTTCGAAGAGACGAACTTCTTCAAGAGCTTGATAATGGTTTTGTTGAAAGCTTCCGCCAAACCATTAGCAGCAGGATTATATGCCATAGAGGCGACATTCTGTATCCGATTTTTATCGCAAAATCGATAAAACGCTTGGCTGATGAATTGAGGCCCATTGTCATGGATTATCCTTCGGGGTATCCCGAAGCGATAAATAATGTGATATTTGATGAAGCTGATTATAGAAGCATGAAAAATACGCTGGGAAGAGCTACACAGCCTCTTGATACAGAGCAGCGTAAGCAGAGGCCTTCAGAGCCACCAGGCGTACGACAGAGTTTTCTCCGCTAAAAATATAGCGTGAAGAATAAAGCTCAAAGGACCATCCGCATAAATGCAGTACGTCCAGGCCGCTCCAGCGTGAAACAGAGTTCTTCATCGCCTCCATGGCGTAAAACTCAACCGCTCTCAAAGCAGCGTGATAGCGTACGAGGAACGCTTCATCTTCCCCGAAATGAACCTGTCAAGTCACGCAGTGAATCTGACCTCTGACTCCTGACAAAAGGTGATGCACGGCTACCCAAACGATGGCTGGAAACGATGGCAGACCTCTCGGGATGCGTCCCTCAGTATGATGGCGGACCTCACCATTTATTGCAGAGGATTTGGTAAAACATCACCAAACCGTCGTGTACCGGAGTCCCCTCAGCATAAACCGCTCTTTTGCGTACAAGGGAATACGCCGCCCTGTTTTACACAGGCAAACATGAGCTATTTTATGCTCCGCAGCAGACAAACCGCCTGCCACGTCAAAAGCTGCACTTCGTACGGGATTCGAGGCACGTCTCCACGTCTAATTGCATAGAGTGGTGACAGTTTCTCTTAAGACACGTCTCTGCGACGGGTACACAGAAGGCCTGCAGACCTTCGAAACACGCCTCCGCATTTAATGCATAAGGTGATGGCAAATCCCTGCAAGAGATTTGGTTATATCTTCAAAAGTCGTAATTCCGGCTAAAGACGTCCACATCAGCACGATATGCAGCGGCTTCTATGCCCATTCAGGATCTGTGCTCAAGCGGCTTCTACGCCCATTCTGGCACGATATGCAGCCCATTCTGGCACGATATGCAGTGGCTTCTACGCCCATTCAGGATCTGTGCTCATGCGGCTTCCACGCCCACTCAGTCTCTACGACTACTCGGCTTCCACGCCTACTCGGCTTCTATGCCTGTTCGGCTTCTATGCCTGCTCGGCTTCCACGCCTACTCGGCTTCCACGCCTACTCGGCTTCTATGCCTGTTCGGCTTCTATGCCTACTTGGCTTCTATGCCATGGTAACGAACATTTGGCTTCTACGCCAACCTCTTCTACACAATGGATACCTACCCGCGTGGCTTTTACGCCGTAATCTTAGTAGCAACCGTACGTGTTGTGTCCCTTTAGTTGGACCCACATCACCCGCTCAGTCAAAAGATCATCTACACGTAGGCATTGGTTACTTTAACTGTTGTGTAAAAGGGTGCTGTACTTTCCACTCCTCGGTTGCTACACCAACGGAGTGGTCACTGTCACCAAAGACTATAAATAGAGGCCCCTGTCAATGGGGAACAAGGTCAAAAAATTGGTCAAGAAACCGATATCAGATCCCAGGTCAGAAAATTCGGTCAATAGTACCAATACCAGATCCAAGGTCGATAGTCGAAGAAGATCGAACAAGGAGGAGAGAGAGAGAGAGAGAGAGCCCGGAGCTCAGGCAAAGAGCGGGGATCGACGACTTCGGCATCGTGCATCCACCCTCTCCTGCAACCTTCGAAGCTGCTACCTGTCTTCCACGGCACTTCTTCAACATCGCGTGGTCCAAGGGCTAAAGTGATCGACCGCAGATCAGACACCTATAGCAATTTATACCCAGATTAAATAAATTATACTCCTACATCCTCGTATAGGATTACATTGTACAAGTTTGTTTGTAAACCAAAGGGCGCGGGTTTCGCACAAACCCCGTCATTGAAATACACTTTCATTCTTTCTTTTAAATACCACAAACAAGATGGCGACTCTGCTGGGGACGTCTTTCTCTTCTGACGAGAAAGTAATTGCTCAACGCGATGCGGTATCTATAGGAACCGTGAAGAAGACGCTGGTCGTTCATTTCGACCAGTCTGCTTACGAAGACATGCTTCGAACCGGGGGTAGCTCTCACTCTCTCTCCGTCCAAGACAATAGGAAGCTGCGCAAAGTGTGGATGCCCAAGACATCCTCAACCATTCCTGTGGACTCTCTGATCTCTTCGATCTCTCCGACCAATGAGGTGGTAGCATCGCTCCCTCCGTACCCTGCATATAAAATTCAGTCTCCCGCTACGCGCGGTACAAACAAAACTTCGGGCAAGGCCTCTGCGCTAACCCAGAAGTATCCACTGTGCTTTACGCGTAGGAACCAGTCTCTCGCTACGTGCGGTACAGACAAAACTTTGGGTAAGGCCTCTGCGCTAACCCAGAAGTATCCACTGCGCTCTACGCGTAGGAATCAGTCTCCCGCTACGCGCGGTACAGGCAAAACTTCCGATGGTGCCTCAACGCCAGATCGAAAGAACAGATCACGCTCCACGTGCAAAACAACATCTGACTTCTATGGTAAAACAGATGAGCACGGTGATCTCCGCGAGGGGAATCAAGAAGGCGAATATTCAACCTCTCGGCCTTTACGCCAGCAAGAGAACAATCTGCCTACCCTCCGGATTACGCGAGAAGTCGATGGCCGACTAAGGACCTCTTCAGCTTTATGTCGGTCTGAGCAGGTCCCCAAATTGCGTCACGATGCAGGACGAGCTCAGATTACGGGAAGGCCCCCTCCCCAGGGATTATCCACCGCCCAGATGGCCAGCCTATTGTACACAGGTGGAATAGGGAAAGCCAGGGTGCCCAATCTCCGTGTACCCACTGATGGGAACAGAAGAAACAAGTCGTCGTCCTCTTCTGTAAATTCTCGGACCTACGGGATTATCTAACCCAGAAACGCGAAGACAGGAATCATAAGCAGCCTGCAGTTCCCCTAACAATCAAACGTGGGAAAATCTTATGGAAGGATACGTCAACGTCTGATGTCGTCATCACAGGTGGGCCACAGGAAGACTCCATCTTTATCATCCCACCCACCCACGACGATCAACGGCCGATAATCTTCGGTAGTAGGCGGAACACTCTAGTCGTACAGGAAGATTCATGCGAGTCTGAATCTGGCAGAATACAAACCCACAGATACAGCCCATAAGCATTAAAAATTATGCAGAATATGGGTTACGACTTTAAACTAAAACAAGGTCTCAACTATGGGAAAGGTAGGCGAATGTCGGTGCGCAGTAATTCTCGCTATCAAGAAGCTCGTTTCGGGTTGGGATATGCCGCGTCTCTCAAGAGACCGAAAATCCCGAAGTCTAGTCCTGAACAACCAGAGACAGTTCTTGATGAATCGGTCTCTATGGCCAGGAACCGCGGCATGTCCGGGGGTAACATACCTCGACAGGACAAAATGACGTCCAAGGCCAGGGGTAAAATCCCCTCAAAGGCCGTAGACGATACAACAACGACCATCTCTTCGCGAGACCACGAAATTCGGACATCAGGAGCCCGAATACCAAGAGGAACCTTCTCCTTCAGCGAAGACGACATTATTGAGATCTTCGATATGTTGATAAAAGAGCACAAGCTTCACCTACCCAACATCAGACGTCCTGAGAGGGCTGACAAAGTGGATGACCCAGATTATTGTCTCTTCCATCGGTACACACATCACCCCACAAAGGCGTGCTACGTACTAAAAAGGAAGATTCAGGAGTTGATAGAGGCCAAGGTCATCACTCTGAATCTGTGAACAAGGGGACAGCCCTTACCCGATTGGATTTCCATTCTTACGTAACGAATTGCTCCGGCAAGATTCATGTCTGTAAAAACAAGGGAGATATCTTTGAACGAAGCTCCCTACACAAAACTGCCATGTCCATATCACCTCTGAGCAGATGTGTGCCTCCATCCCCGATGGAAGTCACAAACACAAAGTTTGTCATGTTCATATTACCTCTGAATAAACTTTCGACCGTCAGTTGTCATGTCCATAGTACCTCTGATATCGATTGTTGTCTACACTTGACATCCGTACTTAACTCTAAGTACGCCAGTGGTGTTAAGTCCACAAAAACTGCCATGTCTATATCACCTCTGAGCAGATGTGTGCCTCCATCCCCGATGGAAGTCACAAACACAAAGTTTGTCATGTTCATATTACCTCTGAATAAACTTTCGACCGTCAGTTGTCATGTCCATAGTACCTCTGATATCGATTGTCGTCTACACTTGACATCCGTACTTAACTCTAAGTACGCCAGTGGTGTTAAGTCCACAAAAACTGTCATGTCCATATCACCTCTGAGCAGATGTGTGCTTCCATCCCCGATGGAAGTCACAAACATAAAGTTTGTCATGTTCATATTACCTCTGAATAAACTTTCGACCGTCAGTTGTCTGTCCATAGTACCTCTGATATCGATTATCGTCTACACTTGACATCCGTACTTAACTCTAAGTACGCCAGTGGTGTTAAGTCCACAAAAAACTGCCATGTCCATATCACCTCTGAGCTGATGTGTGCCTCCATCCCCGATGGAAGTCACAAACACAAAGTTTGTCATGTTCATATTACCTCTGAATAAACTTTTGACCGTCAATTGCCATGTCATTATCACCTCTGAGCAAGTATATACCAGCTCCCTGTGACGAGGTAGAACCCATAGCACGAAAGTTCTTGGAAGCTATGGGCTCCTACCATCCGCATATCTGGGAAGCAGCATCATCATCCAACGTCATCACAACGTATGGACCGCATGAAGATTCTATCTTCATAATCCCGCCTACCTGCAGCAGTCAGCGTCCAATAGTATTCGGCCGCATGCGCAATCAGCCAGCCATCCAGGAAGATCCTTTCGATGACGATACTGGAAAGATGCAGGTTCACCAATACAGCCCTCAAGCGCTGAAGATCATGCAAAACATGGGCTACGACTTGAAGCGAAAGCCGGGCCTCAACTACGGAAGAGGCAGAGGAACGCCGCCACGCGGCGACCCTCGCTACCAACAAACTCGTTTCGGGTTAGGGTATGCCACCTCCCTTACGGCTTCCACGTCGGATAAGGACATCTTTTCACCCCCCGACTCACCTGATGCTCTCGAACAAGCACTATCAGCAAATATGGTGATGACAGATCCCTCAGAAGCAGAGAAACAAGATTCTGAGCCGTTTGAGAATGACTCTTGGGCTCAGCAAATGGACACACAGTGGGAATTCCGCTTCGAATAAAGGGAACCTCCAACTAAAGACGAAGTTATCCAAATCGATGTTGGGGGTGAGCTTTCGCCAAAGCCGATATTTATCAGTGACAATCTTCCACCAGCCGAAAGGAAAGAAATCATACAGCTGGTAAAGGAATACGTCGACATCTTTGCATGGGATTATGGAGACATGCCGGGCCTAGACCCGAAGGTGGCTACTCACAAACTCAACATATTGGCTGACTCAAAGCCTGTGAAGCAGCACCAACGCCGGTTCCGACCGGACATGATGGACGCCATTGAAGCTGAAGTCAAAAAGCTGATAGACGGTGGGTTCATCCGGGAAGAACAACATCCCGACTGGGTCGCCAACGTTGTCCCAGTCATTAAGAAAAATGGGAAGGTACGTATCTGCATCGATTACCGAGATCTGAATGCGGCCTGCCCCAAGGATGAATTTTCTCTTCCCATCACGGACATCATGATTGACAACACCTGCAGTTTTGAACGCATGTCTTTCATGGATGGGTTCTCATGATACAATCAGATCAAGATGCATCCTGAAGACGAGAAGCACACTGCCTTCCACACCCCGTTGGGAGTGTATTACTATACATTCATGCCCTTCGGATTGAAGAACGCCGGGGCTACGTACCAACGGGCTATGAGCGGCATATTCCATGAACATTTACGCAAAACAGTAGAGTGTTACGTAGACGACATAGCCGTCAAGAGCCGCCTCAAGGATGATCACATTCAGGACCTAAGGACGGTATTCGAGTTAATGTGCCGACATCAACTCAAGATGAACCCTACAAAGTCCTTCCTGGGCGTATCTAGTGGCAAATTCCTGGGATTTGTTATCACCGCCAAAGGCATCCAGGTGGACCCTGACAAAGTCCAGGCCATTGTAGAAATGCGACCGCCCCACAATCTGAGGGAACTCCGGGGATTTCAAGGCCGTCTGGCTTATATCCGAAGGTTCATATCCAACCTCTCAGGAAGATGCCAGCCTTTTTCGCACCTCATGAAGAAAGGTGTATCCTTCGTATGGGACGAAACCTATCAGCAAGCATTCGGGGAGATCAAACGCTACCTCACCAGTCCGCCAGTTCTGGTGCCTCCCATTATGGGGAAACCGTTCTTGCTGTACGTCCGAGCAATAGATCATTCGCTAGGAGCTCTTCTAGCACAAAAGAACGACGAGGGGCATGAGCAGGCTATCTACTATCTCAGCAGGATGATGGTCGGAGCCGAACACCGGTACAACCCAGTGGAGAAAGAATGTCTGGCTCTGATGTTCGCTATCCAAAAGATGCGGCACTACGTCATCGGCCAGACTATTCATATCATCTCCAGGATCAACCCTCTTCAAGTACTGATGAGCAAGCCGAGTATTCTTAATTCCCGACTCGCAACCTGGGCGATGCTGTTAACACCATATGACATGGTATACATCTCGCAGAAGTCCATCAAAGGCCAAACGCTGGCCGACTTCCTGGCTGCTCATCCAATCCCGGAGGCCTCCAAGTTATACGAAGACATTCCCGACGAAGTTGCAGAATGTAATTCTGCAATGGAAAGTGACACATGGCAACAGTTCTTTGACGGCGCCTCCAGGACTGGCCCCCAGGGAAACGTGGTTTCAGGGGTAGGAATCATCCTGGTCACTCCTGATAAACTCATCATCTACCGGGCATACTCTCTTAATGAACCATGCTCCAACAATATGGCGGAATACAACGCCCTGTTGATCGGGCTCCAAGTCGCTGAAGAGCTGGGGGTCGAAACCCTGGAAGCTTTCGATGATTCTCTGCTTATCGTCAATCAAGTCAGAGGGATATACGAAGTCCAGAATCCAGACCTCATCCCCTATCACCGAGCGACAATCGAGATAGACATGACGTTCAAAGGGTTCTTCCTAGAGCATGTACCTCGATCTCAGAATCTGGAAGCTGATGCCCTGGCCAGTCTAGCTGCGGACTTAGCTACCCCTATAAGAAGGCAAGATTCGGTGATCCTTCTTAATAGAGATTTATTCTGCGTGAAGAACAACCTTCACATAGAATGCAGCCACGCTGTGAACACAGATCCCCTCGGGAGGGACTGGAGAAGTCCCTTCATAGATTTCGTCGCATACAGAATCTTGCCAAAGGACCCCAAAGAAGCAATATCCGTCAAGAGATGATCATTACGCTTCTATTTCGATGCATCTTCACACAGACTATATCGTCGAACCTACGACGGACTGCTATTAAGATGTCTCTCAGACGACGAAGCACAGCAGATTATCCGAGAAGCTCACGACGGCGTATGCGGAGCGCATCAGCCCGGTCCTAAGCTACAGGATCGTATCAGGAGAATGGGCTACTACTGGCCCACTATGATCACAGACGCGATCAGCTATGCAAGACAATGCAGAGCCTGTCAGGTTCATGCAGACTTCATACACCAACCGTCTGAATATCTATATCCTACGGTCGTATCCTGGCCCTTCGAAGCATGGGATATGGATATCGTCGGTCCCATTCACCCGTCTTCCTCCAGAGGCCACCGGTTCATACTGGCCATCACGGATTACTTCTCCAAATGGGCAGAGGCGATCCCTCTGGCTGAGGTAAAAGCGTCTGACGTGATCAGCTTCATCAAGCACCACGTCATTTATCGCTTTGGGATTCCTCGAAGGATAATCCATGACAATGGGCCTCAGTTCATCAGCCAAGCGTTTCATCGATTTTGCGATAAAAGTCGAATACATAATATTGCCTCTACGGCATATTATCCAGCTGCTAATGGTTTGGCGGAAGCTTTCAATAAAACCATTATCAAACTCCTGAAGAAGTTCGTTTCTTCAAACAAAAGAGACTGGAACGAGAAGCTGGGCGAATGTCTCTGGGCATACCGCACAACGGTACGGACACCTACAGGTTGTACCCCCTTTTTTATTGGTCTACGGGAGCGAGGCAGTTCTTCCCATCGAAATACAGATCCCGTCGCTCAGGATAGCAGTGACTAGTGAGTTGACTCGAGAAAAGAATGACCTGTTAAGGCTCCAAGAGCTTAAAAAATGCCTACAAGCTCAACAGCGCATCGCGCTTTACCAAGCACGCATTTCCAAAACTTTTAATCATAAAGTGAAGGAAAGAGTGTTCAAAGTCGGCGAGCTAGTTCTAGCCGTAAGAAGACCGATGATTCTTACCCACAGAAGTAAAGGCAAATTCCAACCCAAGTGGGAAGGCCCTTATGTGATCGAGATAACGTTCTCGAACGGCGCCTACAGGATAGCCCAGCCTAATGGAGACCTGTTAATGGCTCCTATCAACGGCAAGTTCCTGAAAAGGTACTATGCTTAATCCCCCCAGCTCGGGTGGGACATAGCAAGGCCCTCGATTCTGACAAAACTACTTCCAAAATGCAATTAGCAGGGTTACGCTCTATCATGTCCGTATGACCTCTGAATAGATGTGTCCTGCTAAGAAGTTTACCTATCATGTCCATACTACCTCTGATAACACTCTCACCAAAACCGGTCATTTACATTCCGAAATGATGGGTCCACAAAAGTCAGAAAAGAGTCACCTTTATTTATTCCCGAGAGGGAGGCAGAATTACATTTGGGCAAGCAAAAAGGGAAAAGGATACATCATGATGGCGGGTGAGTCAGATTGTGAATTTGCCGCTCCAGCGCAGCTATCCTCTCATTCCTAAGAACCAAGGCGTCGGCACGAGCCTGCTCCAGCCGTGCCTCGGGAGTGTCCGTGAGGGTCCGATCAGCCTTTGCCCGAAGACAGCCCACGCGAGCAGCTTCTGCACGGTCCAGCTCCTGTCGCGCTGTGCTCAGTTGACCGGACGCTACGTCTAGACCTGCCAGCGACTGAGAAGCCCACTCCTCTGCCCGAGCGAGTTTTTCCTTCAGCTTGGAGACCCTCGCTGCATTCCCTTCATGCTCAGAGCGACACCGCGTCTCAACGGCAAGAGCCTCTTCCACGACAACTTTTCTCCTATCCACCTCCAGCTTATGCTTCTGGATAGAGTTGTCTAGGCTTTCCACCTTCGTAGCAAGCCGCGCAGTCATGAGGTCGAACCGAGCCTGAACATCAGTATCGAGACCCCGAGTCAGCTGCAAATATTCGTTAATAGGTTGCTCTAACCCATTAACCACCGCCTCCAGGGCGTCAGCTACCCCAGGATCGCCGAGCTCCCTGATGACCCCGATCAAAGCAAGAGAAGTCTTTCTCAGGCGCTCAAAATCCAGACTCTTCGCTAATACCATTGACACCATCGTTCTCAAACCGGTGTAGAAAAGGCTGGTATGTTGCTCGATCAACGCAACTAGATCCGACTAAACGCCAGGAGCACCCGCAATGTCAGCAAGTCCCTCTCCAGGGATGATTACAGACGAGGTGGCCACAGCCGTCGCATCGACACATGGCGCAATCGAAGAAGGTACGGTAACGGCGATCGAAGTCGTCGCCACACTCACAAGAGGCAATGTCACGACGACGTGTTCATCCTCCTCTCGAGGTGACGAAGCTACTCAGGCGTACTGGCCCCCGAAGCCACTTCCTCGTCAAAGACGAACGCCTCCTCGTCAGAAGCCCGAGCGGAACCAGAATGCGCTTCAACGCTATACTCCCCGTGGGCGCTATCCCCTGAGAAGAAGATGAGAAAGTCAATATCAGTATGATGACAATCTTTCTCAAAGGAGACATAGAAACAATATTTTACCCGGGGCCAACGGCATATACGACGCATCTGCAGTCAATATAGCTAAACCATGCCTTAATGACGTAATGCGAATCGTCATGCCTGGAGAAGGAGGTGGGCCGACCGACATCGCCTAGAATTCTGTCAGGCCTCCACCAAGACGTGGTCGAAGTTCATCGGCCGGAATCTCGCCAGGCGCGCTCACTAACACGGCAGGAGTCATGCCCGCTGCTGGCCTCGGGAAAGATTCTCCCATCTGCCTCGGCCACACAGGCAATCTTGCTCCGCTACCTGGAGAAGTAGCCGCCACAGCCACCTCTAACGAGGATTCTCCGGCATCGACGATCGGAACTGTAGGAGGCCCCTCTCTAGAAGGCGAGGAACCTCCAGCCAAGGAGTCATCCCCGAGGTAGGGAGAGGCAGGCTCACTCCCAGGAGCCGCAATGCCAGGAATACGGAGAGGACGAGCAACCGTCTCCTTCCTCCTCTTGCGAAGAGAAACTTCCTTCAGAGCAGAAGCCCGTCGCTTCCCAGAAGGGACTACTAAAGCCCCCGCAGGCAGAGGCACTTTGCACCTCGGCTCCGATACCAGAGGCTCGTCCGGAGTACCAGACTCCTCACCTTCGCCCGAAGAAACCGAAGGGACGTCAACTCTTCCCCCAGGCTTGGGAGAAGGCACCCGAAAGCTTTCACGCACGTCGAAATCACGATGGAAGGTGTTAATCGCCACGTAAAACTGGGCGTAAGAATGGAGAATGCGAAGCTCCGTGGAGGTTGTAACAACCGGCACAATGAAGGTTGCCCTTGTACAACCCATAAGGAAATATAGCCACCCTCTAGCTCCATCAATGAGTCCGCCCCTGGACCTAAAGCTGGTAATGGCATTGCCCACATGCAGCTGATCGTACCCAAACTGCCTGGCAAACCGACTAGGCAAGTAGGGCTCGAAGAAGCAGTGATCTTCGCTCCTGTACAGCAGATGGGAGGGTCTAATACAGACCAACCAGTTAAAAGCTTCTGGGGAAAGGTCGATCTTCTCTTCACCTGAATCCTCAAGCCACACCCCTGATTGATTGCGATACACGGGGGGAGCAGTACAGAGGAGCTTCCAACCGTGGCCGAGGTTCAACACCAGCCGGCAGTCTAAAACAGTGCTCATATTCCAGGAGGAATCCTTGTAATTCAGTAAGAATATACCCCCCGAGCTGCTACCGGACCCAGAAGATATCACCCGGGGATTGTGGAGAACCAACCATCCCATCAAGTATAGGTATGGTAACTCCACCCTGGGAAAACTCTCACATCGAGCTTCGTCGACGAGCAACCCGTCAGTTATGGCTCTCAAGCCAGCCTGTATACGGCACACCATGGCAGGAAGCAAGCCCAGTCTTGCCCCAAACACCAGGCGCATTGCCGGCCACAGGATGTTTCGGTGAATACGGTCCGCGGACGCGATACCTGGCACCACTACTCGGCGCAACCATATGGAGAGGAAACCAGCCAGCTGGGCTTCCTTAGACAAAGGCCTGCGACAACGCCTTAAGTAACTACAGGCCTTGGTGCCTTTCGGGTACTTTCCTACCCCCTCGACAAGAATCTGGTCCGGAGCTTCATCCTCCTCCATAAGAGTCTCCACAACCTGGGCACTAAGCACGCCCAAACAGTTTACGGGCTCATTCTTGCCACCCGAGGCTTTCTCCGACCTGGCGGCCCCGGCTCTGTGGAAGAAGAGGTAGGACATCCACTTGGTGGTGTGAGCCAAATCAGAAGGCTCGTTATAAAAGGCGGTGAACGCGAAGTATTGACACATCAGCTCCTGATATACTTCCACCACCCGAGGGTCCAAATCCCCTAACTCCCGGTTGGTGGGAACATACTCTTCATATGGAGTATCCCCCATCGGCAGTCTCGAGACAACTGCCATCTCGTGGAGCGCCAACCCCAACTCCCCTAGTGGAGTGGCAAAGGTCCCGGTGAGCGGAATGTACCGCTCCATCAGCGCCAGGAACAAATTAGGATTCGGAGGCAACCCGACGCTCGTCGCACTCACAGCGGCATATAGTCCAATGCCCTCCAACTCTCTCTGGAAGTGCTTCAAGGCCCAGTCAACTAGGCATCTCCATCGGGAGTTCGTTGGGGCGATCCACCCATTGCACCGAGGATTCTCCTTGGGATATACCCCACCTCGACCCATGAAGTCGTTGCAGAAGGTCGGCAATTGGACCGACTGGATCACCAAGCTATCCTCACTTGGAACACTGCCCGGGCACAGTCCTCTGAACAACATCACAATGCCGGAGGGGCGACTGACGAATGACCCCTGGTCAGCTCCTTTCAGATGAAAGATCTTTCCCGGCTTGTCGTGAAGATCAGGAGTCAGCGTCCACGACATCTTTCTAGGATGCGTCGCGTGGAAGAAGGCCGAGATGGGATAATCCCTCGGCATCGTTGGCAGGTACAAAACCAAATTCTCGGCTGAGAAGACCCAGGGCTCCCTCTTAGGCTTCATCTGGGACTGTTTGTCGATCATGTCCCCAAAAAGGAAAGCCGGCTTTACGTACGGCTCCCCGTCTACATAAGTCAGAGGCTCCCCGTTGATCATGCTCAGCAGCATTCGCTCGCCCTGAGCCGATATTAAGACCCTCCTTCCTTCAGGGTACTGGGGTCCGGAGATAGGGAAGGACACGTGGGACAGATCCTCCAGGTAGTTCGAGTACAGCATCCCAGCAGCGGAGCCCATCACCTCGGCCAGTGGAGACTCACCCAAGTCAACTACAAAAGTGCAAGGAAAATACGTCATCACAAGTCTTGCACGAACATACGGACCGAAAGAAACAACAGTCTGTGCTCTACGCAGGATTGTGCAAATCTGGCATTTTACGCCGGAGGTCCCCCCACAAGCGTAAAATTCAAAATTTACGATATACCCCAATTTTCGGTAGCCAGAGCTTCTACGCTCAGAACTACGAAAATATGGAGTCTTTACGCTGACACATTAGAAATGTGGGCGTAAAAGATGAAAATGTCTCAGTGTATCATCTTCCTCAAGAAGAGGCTATCAGCACAGAAGACGACCTAGCGCGGTCACGTTCAACGTGTGCGAAGGATTTTTTGTCGTTTTTGTCACCCAGAAGGCTTTACCTCAAAGACCGGGTGCACTGCTCGTCGGCGGGACACTTCGCTCAGAAGGAAGTTCGCCTTGACCGACCAAAGACTCCCTCGCTGGGGCGGAAGAATGAGAAGAGGAACCTATACCCTTTCCCTTAGCGAAGGAGGTTTGTTTCGACGCCATTTTTTGAAGATTCGAGGGAACGAAGAAAAACTCGAACAGTCGAAAGCTCTCTTTCACAGAAGACGGATAAAAAGTTTCTCTCTCAGAGAACTTGGGATATATATAGAGTTCGGGCCGACTCTTCGAATCCTCAGACGGACTCCTCGAGACCCTAACCAAATCTCACAAAATTAAATAATGGGTTATGATTGGATGCCACGTCAGACCACTAACCTTGAAAGACGGACAGTCAGCAAATTCGAAAAGTTTTTCGTGCAAAGACGGTTCAGCAGGTCCTACGCTGAAGGAGCTTTCTACGCTCGACAGCAACAGATCTACGGTTTTACGCTCGTAAGCTATAAGTCTATGGTTTTACGCCCGGATGCCTTTGTGCTCAGTAGCTTTTACGCTCGAGAGGCCACAAATCTACGACTTTACGCTCAGCAGATACCAAATCGATGATCTCACGCTCGATGGCGCTCAGTTTACGCTCAGAAGCAACAGATCCGCAAGACTTCACGCTCGGAGAAATTTTCTTTTCAGGAGCTACAGATATACATTTCTACGCTAAAGGAGCTTTCTACGCTCGACGGCTACGAATCTACAACTTTACGTTCGACAGCTACAAGTCAGGTTTTTGGCCCGGATGCCTTTGTGCTCAGTAGCTTTTATGCTCGAGAGGCCACAAAACCCATGACTTCACGCACAGGGACTACAAGTCTACGATTTTACGCTCGATGGTGTTCTACGCTCACAAGCTACAGATATACAGTTCTACGCTAAAGGAGCTTTCTACGCTCGACGGCTACGAATCTACAACTTTACGTTCGACAGCTACAAGTCAGGTTTTTGGCCCGGATGCCTTTGTGCTCAGTAGCTTTTATGCTCGAGAGGCCACAAAACCCATGACTTCACGCACAGGAACTACAAGTCTACGATTTCACGCTCGACGGTGTTTTACGCCCGGAGGCTACAGACTGATGATTTCTCGCTCCATGACTTTCCGTATATTCGAACGGTCCCCCAAGATGGTCAATTACAGGAGTTCACACAGAAGATACTCCTCCTTGGCCTCAATATATCCCAAATACCCGAAACATACAAGAGTTCAAACATTGAGAAATTACTCTTCTCGGGTCAATTGGAGGTTCGTCCAAACTCCAGTCTGAATACCTCGTCTATCAAAAGATGGCAACTCAGTTTTTGACAGCCATTCCTCGACCCTGTTCCAAGGGATTTTCGAGAAGTCACTCTTGAAGGCGAAGACTGAACAAAAATTTTGTTTATCAGAAGTTCAGAGCTCTACGCGGTTCCTCAGTCCCAGCAACAGGACAGTTCTAAGATGTTCCAAATGCTCTACAGCGTTCTATGAACTACTCGCTATGCGTAAAGGACAGGACCTAGCGCTCTTTCTACAGAGTCGGCGTACAGATTCAGACGTGTTGAAGCTGCACATATTCAGACTTCACAGCAACATATGGCAAGATGATCATATGAAGAAGAAAGACGATTTTTATTAAAGATCAAAATCATGATTACATATGAGGAAAATCCAATCTACAAGGGTTTTCTTTTCATTTTTATGATTATATCTGAGGGAAACTTCATCTACAAAGGAGATACCCCATCGTCGTCCGAAGATCGCCACCAGAGTCCGTTCTGCAGGGTTCTCGCATCGTTGCAGATCTTTCTCTTCTTCGAAGGAGATGATCACCGGCGGGCACGACAGAGTTGGGGCTTGCATAAAAATATGCAGATCCCATGCTCCATGCGCCATGGCAGATTGGGTTGAGGTATTAAACCTAACTCAGTCCGAGGAGATAGCTGCTACAGCTTGTCTTCTCTCTCACCTCCCGGAGGGCATCGAGAGAAGGCGCGGCATGCCAGCCGCTGTGGTCAAATACGACCCTTCCTCTCTCCTGGGGCAACGCCATACAAAATTGTTGATTATCCCGAGCAAGGGAGGCTAAGATATCCTTCCATGATCCATCGTTGCAGTGGACACTTGCTCGAAGACGCCGTCTTTTTCGGCTTCCTACACGCTGGAAGAACATAATCTCCTTCTTCCTCAAATTGACCCGGCGAACTCCGGTGATCATCTCTGCGTGGTGATGAAGATGTGGGGAGAACAGGCTAACTCCTCCAGCCTTTTATAGGCAAAAGAGATCACAGTGGTCCCCCATAAATCTGCCATAAAGTCTGCACCGACCGTTTCAACGCTCCACTGAGAAACATTTCGAGTTACGAGGGGCCATTCATGCTTCGTTCAAAGCATTTCAAATTCCAAGGAATTTAAAAGCTCTAAAGAGGGTCTTGTAGAAGCATAAAAAATACGCTGGGAAGAGCTACACAGCCTCTTGATACAGAGCAGCGTAAGCAGAGGCCTTCAGAGCCACCAGGCATACGACAGAGTTTTCTCCGCTAAAAATACAGCATAAAGAATAAAGCTCAAAGGACCATCCGCATAAATACAGTACGTCTAGGCCGCTCCAGCATGAAACAGAGTTCTTCATCGCCTCCATGGCATAAAACTCAACCGCTCTCAAAGCAGCGTGATAGCGTACGAGGAACGCTTCATCTTCCCCGAAATGAACCTGTCAAGTCACGCAGTGAATCTGACCTCTGACTCTTGACAAAAGGTGATGCACGGCTACCCAGACGACAGCTGGAAACGATGGCAGACCTCTCGGGATGCGTCCCTCAGTATGATGGTTGATCTCACCATTTAATGCAGAGGATTTGGTAAAATATCACCAAACCGTCGTTTACCGGAGTCCCCTCAGCATAAACCGCTCTTTTGCGTACAAGGGAATACGTCACCCTGTTTTACACAGGCAAACATGAGCTGTTTTACGCTCCGCAGCAGACAAACCGCCTGCCACGTCAAAAGCTGCACTTCGTATGGGATTCGAGGCACGTCTCCACGTCTAATTGCACAGAGCGGTGATAGTTTCTCTCAAGACACGTCTCTACGACGGGTGCACAGAAGGCCTGCAGACCTTCGAAACACGCCTCCGCATTTAATGCATAAGGTGATGGCAAATCCCTGCAAGAGATTTGGTTATATCTTTAAAAGCCGTAATTTCGGCTAAAGACGTCCATATCAGCACGATATGCAGCGGCTTCTACGCCTATTCAGGATCTGTGCTCAAGCGGCTTCTACGCCCATTCTGGCACGATATGCAGCGGCCTCTACGCCCATTCAGGATCTGTGCTCATGCGGCTTCCACGCCCACTCAGTCTCTACAACTACTCGGCTTCCACGCCTACTCGGCTTCTATGCCTGTTCGGCTTCTATGCCTGTTCGGCTTCTATGCCTGCTCGGCTTCCACGCCTGCTCGGCTTCCACGCCTACTCGGCTTCTATGCCTACTTGGCTTCTATGCCATGGTGACGGACATTTGGCTTCTACGCCAACCTCTTCTACACAATGGATACCTACCCGCGTGGCTTTTACGCCGTGATCTTAGTAGCAACCGTACGTGTTGTGTCCCTTTAGTTGGACCCACGTCACCCGCTCAGTCAAAAGATCATCTATACGTAGGCATTGGTTACTTTAACTGTTGTGTAAAAGGGTGCTGTACTTTCCACTCCTCGGTTGCTACACCAACGGAGTGGTCACTGTCACCAAAGACTCTATAAATAGAGGCCCCTGTCAATGGGGAACAAGGTCGAAAAATTGGTCAAGAAACCGATATCAGATCCCAGGTCAGAAAATTCGGTCAAGAGTACCAATACCAGATCCAAGGTCGACAGTCAGAGAAGATCGAACAAGGAGGAGAGAGAGAGAGAGCCCGGAGCTCAGGCAAAGAGCGGGGATCGACGACTTCGGCATCGTGCATCCACCCTCTCCTGCAACCTTCGAAGCTGCTACCTGTCTTCCACGACACTTCTTCAACATCGCGTGGTCCAAGGGCTAAAGTGATCGACCGCAGATCAGACACCTATAGCAATTTATACCCAGATTAAATAAATTGTACTCCCACATCCTCATATAGGATTATATTGTACAAGTTTGTTTGTAAACCAAAGGGCGCGGGTTTCGCACAAACCCTATCATTGAAATACACTTTCATTCTTTCGTTTAAATACCATAAACACTGATCACATTAGATGCCTTTACCTCAGCAAGAGGGACCGCCTCTGCCTATTTGGAGAAGTAATCTATGATAGCCAGTATGAACTGGTGACCTCTGGAAGAAGACGGGTAAATAGGACCAATGATATCCATACCCCATGCTTCGAAAGGCCAGGATGCAACCGTAGGATGCAGGTACTCAGGAGGGTGATAGATAAAGTCTGCATGGATCTGACAGGCTCTGCATTGTCTTGCGTACTTTATCGCATATGTGATCATAGTAGGCCAATAATAGCCCATTCTCCTGATGCGATCCTGTAGCTTAGGACCGGGTTGGTGCGCTCCGCATACGCCGTCGTGGGCTTCACGGATAATCTGTTATGCTTCGTCACCAGAGAGACATCGTAATAATAGTCCGTCATAGGATCGGCGATATAGACATTGGGAAGATGCGTCGAAATAGAAGCATAATGATCGTCTTTTAACGGATACTGCTTCTTTAGGATCTTTTGGCAAGATTCCGTATGCTACAAAGTCTATAAAGGGACTCCTCCAGTCTCTCCTTGGAAGATCTGTGTCCAGTGCGTAGCTGCGTTCTATGTGAAATTTGTTTTTCACACAGAATAAATCTCTGTTAAGAAGGATTACCGAATTCTGCCTCCTTATAGGGGTAGCTAAATCTGCATCTAGGCTGGCTAGAGCGTCAGCTTCCAGATTCTGAGATCGAGGGACATGCTCTAGGAATAATCCTTTAAATGTCATGGCTATCTCGACCGTTGCTCGGTGATAGGGGATGAGGTCTGGATTCCGGACTTCATATATTCCTCTGACTTGGTTGACGATTAGCAGAGAATCACCGAAAGCTTTCAGAGATTCGACGCCCAATTCTTTAGCGACTTGGAGCCCGATTAGTAGAGCGTTATACTCTGCCACATTGTTAGAACAGGGCTCGCTAAGAGAATATGCTCGGTAGATGACGAGCTTATCAGGAGTAACCAGGACAACTCCTACTCCCGAAACCATATTTTCCCTGGGACCAGCTCTGGAGGCACTATCGAAGAATAGTTGCCATGCATCACTTTCCATTACGGAATTACATTCTGCGATTTCGTCGGGAATATCCTTGTACAGTTTGGAGGCCTCCGGGATCGGATGAGCAGCTAGGAAGTCAGCCAATGCTTGGCCTTTGATAGACTTCTGAGGGACGTATACCATGTCATATGGTGTTAATAGCATTGCCCAACTCGCGAGTCAGGAATTAAGAACACTTGGCTTGCTCATCAGTACACGAAGAGGATTGATCCTGGAGATGATGTGAATGGTTTGGCCTGTGACATAGTGTCGCATCTTCTGGATAGTGAACATCAGAGCCAAGCATTCTTTCTCCACTGGATTGTACCGGTGCTCGGCTCTGACCATCATCCTGCTGAGGTAGTAGATAGCCTGCTCGTGACCCATCTCGTTCTTTTGTGTGAGAAGACCTCCCAGAGAATGATCCATCGCTCGAACATATAGCACGAATGGTTTTCCCATGACAGGAGGCACCAGAACTGGCGGACTAGTGAGGTAAAGTTTGATGTCACCGAATGCTTGCTGGCAGGCTTCGTCCCATATGAAGGATACTCCTTTCTTTATGAGGTGAGAAAAAGGCTGACATCTCCCCGAGAGGTTGGATATGAATCTCCGGATATAAGCCAGACGACCTTGAAATCCCCTGAGCTCCCTTAGATTGCGGGGCGATCGCATTTCTAAGATGGCCTTGACTTTATCAGGGTCCACTTGAATGCCCTTGGCGGTAATGAAAAATCCCAGAAATTTGCTACTAGATACACCCAGAAAGGACTTTGTAGGATTCATTTTGAGTTGATGTTGGCGCATCAAGTCAAATACTGTCATCAAGTCTTGGATGTGAGTATCCTTGAGGCGGCTTTTGACAGCTATATCGTCTACGTAATATTCCACCGTCTTGCATAAATGCTCATGGAATATGTTACTCATAGCCCGTTGGTTCGTAGCCCCTGCATTCTTCAATCCGAAGGGCATGACCGTATAGCAATATACCCCCAGTGGTATTCAGAAGACAGTATGCTTCTCGTCAGGATGCATCTTGATTTGATTGTACCCTGAGAATCCGTCCATGAAAGACATACGTTCAAAACTGCATGTATTATCAATCATGACGTCTGTGATGGAAAGAGAAAACTCGTCTTTAGGGCAGGCTGCATTCAGATCTCGGTAATCAATGCAGACACGTACTTTTCCGTTCTTCTTCATGACCGAGACAACATTGGCGACCCAGTCAGGATGTTGTTATTCACGGATGAAGCCGCAGGCTATCAACTTCTTGACTTCAGCTTCAATGGCGTCCATCATATCCGGGCGGAACCGACGTTGGTGTTGCTTCACAGGCTTCGAATCGGGCAATATATTGAGCCTATGAGTAGCCACCTTTAGATCAAGGCCTGGCATGTCCTCATAATTCCACGCAAAGACGTCGATATATTCTTTTATCAGCTAAATAACTTCTTTCTTTTCTGCTTCGGAAAGATTGTTACTGATAAATATCGGCTTTGGCGAAAGTTCATCCCCAACGTCCTTCTGGATAACTTTGTCTTCAGTGGGAGGTTCTCTCTGCTCGAAGCGAAACTCCTATTGTGTATCCATTTGCTGAGCCCACACGTCATTCTCAAACAGTTCAGATTCTTGTTTGTCTGATTCGAAGGAATCCATTACTACCATATTTACTGATAACGTTTGCTTGAGAGCCTGAGATGAGTCGGAGGGCGCTGAGCCATCTTGAGAGAAGGAGAAGACATCCTTGTTTGACTCTGGAGTCGCAAGGGAGGTTGTATACCCTAACCCAAAATGAGTTCGTTGATAATAGGGATCGCCGTGCAGCGGCATTCGTCTGCCCTTCCCGTAGTTGAGACCCGGTTCCAGCTTCAAGTTATAACCCATATTTTGCATGATCTTCAGAGCTTGCGGGCTGTATCTGTGAACCTGGATTTTACTGGCATCGTCATCGGAAGAATCTTCTTGCACCGTTGGTTCATTGCGCATGCGGCCGAAGACTATTGGATGCTGACTGCTGCAAGTAGGCGGGACAATGAAGATTGAATCCTCATGCGGTCCATATGTTATGGTGACATTGGATGATGGTGCCACTTCCCATATATACGGATGATAGGAATCTATAGCATCCAAGAATGTTTGCGCTATAGGTTCTATATCGTCGTAGGGGGAGGATTCCTGATTCGGAATTTGGGCCTCAATATACTGGAAAAGTGGATGTTTATTATTATCTGAAACTCCGTTCCCGATTGCATTTACATCACTCGGCTGTTTGCTGCGCCGGAGGTTGATGACTAAGGATGGAGGCTTCTGGTTCAAAGTGATCACTAGAGGATCACCCCCTTTCCCTGATTTGGTCTCGTTCAGGTGGGTGGCCATAGGCTCTATGGCTTTTGGATGAGTAGTCCGCCCTTTCACTTTAATTGTCAGAGGTTGCTTGGCAGAGGGTTCTTCTGGCTCCCGGTGGGATTCCTTCTCTGCTTCGGCTGACACCTCTTCCGTGTAGTCTTGAGAGTACAACACGGCATCAGAGTAGTAGGATTCTACTCCTTTGAATGGGTTCAGGTCAGTAATCTCCGTTTGCACTATTCCTCGGGCGTCTACATATTTGAAGCATTGGTGTAAAGTTGAAGGAACGATGCTGTGGTCGTGGATCCAAGGTCTACCCAGCAAAATATTGTAGGACACCTCTGAATCGATGACGTAACATGTAGCCACCGATCTGAGGTTGCCAATCTGGATCCTCAGGCGAATCTTCCCCAACGGCTTACTTCTTCCGGCGTTGAAACCCACGATCGTAGTGGTGGTGTAAGCCAATTCGCTGGTAGGAATCCTCAGCGGTCTGAGCAGACTATGAGGAATGATGCTGATCGACAATCCCGGATCTATGTGTATCCGGTCAACCTCCATGGAACCGATATACCCGGTGTAATAGAGGGGTCTGTCATGCTTGTTATGTTTTAACAGCATATCGCCTTGAGTGAAAGTGATGTTTGGGATCACCTCCATCACACTGTGGCATCGAGGACACGCCACGGGTTCTTCGTCAGGGGACTTGAGCTGGGTCAAGTATGCATCTGCCTGCATCAATGCTTCACTCAGGGCTTGACGAGTGTCCTGAGAGAGCCTGAGTAGTTCGAAGATGGACAGCCTGGCTGGTGTATTAGCCAGTTGGGCCAGGATGTCGAAGTTGTACGGCTTCTCTAAACTTTTGTTTTGAATGTTTTTCACAGGTTTATCAAAGCGCACTTCTTTTTGCTTCCCTTTGTCCGCTGAAGTTGGTCTTGAAGGACCGGCCTCTGGTACGACGGATTCTGGTTCTGAAGGCTTGGCAGCTGAAGCGTCTGCCGATGCATCTTCCTTGCTGGCTCCATAGTCCTGGAGGTAAGCTTTCCCTGAACGGGTTCCAGTAGTCAAGACCTCATCTTCTGGTGCTGAGTGTACCGTAATCATGTGATACGGCTTGCACTTTGAGTTCTTTTTGGATTTAGCCCTAGCAGCTTGAGTCTCTTTCTCGATTTCTGGCACCAGATCTGGATGAACCCACATAGTCTTGCCCTGCTGGGTAGTTAGTGGTAGCAGGTCGTGATTTTGACCTCTAGCAGGAGGAAGATTAACGATGTTCATCGTCGTCTGGGAAATTGGTGTAACGCCGTCCGGGACTTCTTGGGGAGACAGGTTACCAAATTGCAGAGAGATCATGTTGGCCGTGACCGTCTTCTCCCTGTTGCGCAAAGTGGTGGCCTTAGCATCGATCAGCCCCTGGATCTTCCTTTTCAGTATATAACACGCCTTTGTAGGGTGGTGTATGTACCTATGGAAGATGCAGTACTTGGGATCGTTGGTACTGTCGGCCTTGTTGGGCTGTCTCACCTCAGGAAGGGTAATCTTACCGCTTTTGACGAGACATTCGAATATGCTTGGAATATCATCATCGTCGAAAGAGTACACTTCAATGGGCCTGGTAGTCCCGGGTTTTGTCTGTGTGGTAGCCACAGTCTTTTGCATGGACGTGTTGATTGCCAGAGCGTCTTTTCCCTTGGAACTGCGAGGGTGGACGCTGTTGGAGGATAACCTTTTGCTTTTATCAGAGGCTGAGATCATGATGCCATTATCGCGCGCCTTCTGACTATTGTCCTCCGCGGCTGCCGCTGAGATGATGAACGAGGGCCAATCATGGAACTGATATGGTCCTGTGAACACCGAGATCACGAGGAGAAGGTTCTTCCTGCAGATGTCCACCAATGCCGAGTCCGGAACTCCTGGAGGCATTTGCAAAGTGGCTTGACGAAAACGTTCGATGAAAGTGCAAACATTCTCTTTTTCCTTCTGCTTGACTTCGATGAGAGAGGACATAGACATGTCCATCCCTCCTTCGTAGAATCGTGTGAAGAATAAAGCCTTGAAGTCTTCAAAAGAAGTAATGCAGTTGTCCGCCAGGCTGCGGTACCACTGGTAAGCTACCCCCGAGAGACAGCCTTTGAGCACCCGAGTGAGGAGGGCGTCATTCCCCTGTAATAACACCGTCATCATACTGAAGTAGTTCATGTACTGACTTGGTGACATTTTTCCTTTGAACAAAGCCATCGCCTGTGGTTTATATCTAGGAGGGAAGGGGACATCTTCCCAGATAGCCGGGTAAGGTTGGTTGATTCCCAAATTCTTGAGCTGATCTTTGTGCTTCAGGGCATCAAATTGGGCATTCAACTCCCGTACTACCTGCATCGGATCTTCAGCCGGTAGCGGGACCACGGAGTAGTGCGGTATCGATTGTATTACGACTCCAGCGGGAGGTAATACATTCTCCGAGTGAGGAAGCGGAGGAACTGCTGACTCTTGATCACGAACGGGCTCTTGGATCGTGTTGGATGGTGGTAAGTCCACCCCCACACCTATCTGGGTTGGAGGAGCCGATGTTTGAGCCATGACAGCTGTATGTTGAGTTAGAATCATTTGGTGCATGTTCTCCATCATGGATTGTATCTCCTTCAGAGACGTCTCCAGTGTAGTGATGCGTTGCTCAGCGCTCCCGGACGGGGAAGCTTCCTTGTGTTCATCTCCAATGGCATAAACTTCCATCTTCCTGGGTGTCATTGAAAGATTAGTATAGGTCTCTGTAGAGGTTGACTCTATACTTTCGGCATCTAATTCGGGAGACTGACGACCCCCAGCATCAGAATCAGAAGAGTACAGAGCCGGTTGTTGCGACCTCGAACGAGTGTTTTGGAATACCCCATCTTTGGTGTTCCTAAGGAGCATGTTGAATCTCCTTCAGCTCAGAGTTCTAGATGGATGACGTCTTGAGCCCGACCCTCCTCTAGGTATGTGCGAAGCCATGTTCACAGATGCCTGTATAGGCTCTTCTTCCTGGAAAGATGGAGAGTAGCTCAACCAGTCGAAAGCCGACCATTTTGCTTTAGAGCAGCAACAATTAATTACAATCTTATGACTATTATAAGAGTGTTGGATAGGAGGCATAATAGACATGCCGGAAGATCCCCTCTCCTTGCGTTTCTGGATTAGATAATTGAGCAGGTCAGGAGAAGTTGCAGAAGAAGAAGACTTGTTCCTTCTGTTCCCATCAGTGGGCATGCGGGTATTGGGAACCATAGTTTTCCCTGTGCCACCTACATACAACAGGTTGGCCATCTGGGTGACGGATAATCCCCGAGGAGGGTGTCTTCCCGCAAGTGGAGCCTTCTTTACGCTGAGTGGCTTCTCATGGCGTAATTTAGAGCTCTGCTCTGGTTGGCGTAAGGCTGAGGATGTCCTCAGTCGGCCATCAGCTTCTCGCGTAATCCGGAGGGCAGGCAAATTGTTCCTTCGCCGGCGTAAAGGCCGAGAAGTTGAGTAGTCCGCCGCATACTTTTCCTTGCGTAGTTTGCAGGGATCATCTGCTTTTCCGCAGAAGGCAAATGTACTTTTGCGCGTGGAGCGCGTTTGGGACTCCTGATTTGGCGCTGAGGCATCATCAGAAATTTTTTCTATTCTGCCAGGGACGGAAGACTGAAATTTACGCGCAGAGCGCGGAGTAGGCTTCTGGACTAGCGCTGAGGCATTGTCAGAAGTTTCGTCTATTCCGCCAGGGACGGAAGACTGAATTTCACGCGCAGAGCATGGATTATACTTCTGGGTTAGCGCTGAGGCTTTGCCAGAAGTTTTGTCGGTCCTGCCAGAGACAGGTGACTGAATTTTACGTGCAAGGCGCGGTTTATACTTCTGGGTTAGCGCTTGTCGCGCCCCGATCCCGTAGGGGCCGATCCCGTAGGGCCTATCGTCCTCGCTTGGTCCCTACGGAACCATTCGTCCTCGCTTGGTCCCTACGGAACCGTTCGTCCTCGCTTGGGCGCGATGCCGTGCAAGCCTAAGTTGCGCTTGCACCAGGCAACGTACCTGCACAAGACAAGTTAGACGAAAATATACATTTATAGGCACAGAGTAAAACACAGAGAACCCAAGTAGAACACATTTGATAGCACACAAAATACTTTCTTTTATTGAATACTGAAGATTTGGATTACAAAGTGTTTGCTTGGCTGAGTTACAAAATATGCCTTAGAAGGCTTACAACTCTTTTCACATTCTCAAAACTAGCCACAATGCCCATTACATTATGCCCTTGTAGTAGGACCAAAATAACCAAAACATCTAGCAGAAGAAGAGTAGCCCACTGAGAGGTAAGCAGCGAAGGAAGCAGCACGAACACAGTCCTAAGGAAGGGTGCGCATACGCTGATTCAGGTTCAGGATGCTTGCCAGACTCTCGCTCCCAGCACCTGGATATTTGCCCACAAACGTGGGTCAGTACTACCACATGTACTGGTGAGCGACCGTGGCCAAACTCACCTTAGAAATCCACACTAAGTAAGCATATGAAGCTAGCATTATTAAGTGGTCTTTCTGGTTGTCTAGTTTCTTTTTAACAATTCATGCTAGGAAACATAGACAATATAATGCAAGTGCATATTGATAATTCTTACCCACGGCCGAGCGGTTATCCCTGCAGCAGACACACAAGTTAGCCACAATTTGCATATGAATAACTTATGAATCGAAAATAGGCATCAATGTGTTAGGTATGCAAGAAGGTAAACCTAGCATGCGCCCTAACTATATGATGGTCCCCTCCACGGGATTAGTAGTTGGGACGTACAAGCCCATCCTACTAATGGACGAGTCTACCCTCCCGTAAGTAAGGACGTTCATGCCTCAGGGTATCTAGATCTCTTTCCGGCCGAACGATCCCCAGTGCCCCAGGGACCGCCCGAGAGATAATCCTTGTGCACAAGTTGTCCTGACCAAATGCATGAATGCAAGCTCCTATCAGAAAATATGCTATCATGCAACTGATGAACAATGAGCAAGCAAGTCTATCTCTTCTTTTCTCTTTTCTCTTTTTCTCTTTTCTAGATCATGTCCAGAGTTTTCCAGCTATAATACTCGAGGCATAGCATACAAGGGACAATAAGCATTCCATAAGCAACTAGTAAGTTAGCAGTTCTATATTTGAAGCATGCAATACTTTCTTTCTCTTTTAGCTTATCTTTTTAGTGAGGCAGCATATTCATGTGAACTAGAGATTCTTTATTAGGCATGCAGACTTAAAGGATTCATCGAAGGGCCTAAGCCACTCACCTAATTAACCGAACGAGGGGATGGGGAAGCCTAAGCGACGTTCACTCCTTGGTTATGCGTCCTGAAAATGCAATAATACTTGGTTAGCATACTTCAATCTCTTTCCCTTACGATTCGAAAGAACGCGCAAGCGAGAAAGCGAAATCATGAAAACCAAGTCATCGAAAGCAACTCAAAACACAAAGCAACACAAAACCAAGAAGCAAAGCAACCAACAAAACTCTTGGACTTATTTCAATAGAAGCCGTTCCATTAATTCGAAGGGTTCATTGTACTTCGTCTGTGTTGATTCGGTAAGGTTTCCCCGAGACTCGATTCTCAACCGAGTCGAAGCAGCGTAGTGTTCCATAAGTAACCGTTTGGAGCGGGGCGTTACATACTACCCCACTGAGAAGAAGTTTCGTCCACAAAACTTAAGAGATCAAGGAGGCAAGGATCAAGCATCAAGAGTTCAAAGGAATAAGACTCACCAACATCGTGTCCGCTCTCATCACGCTCAATATTCAACTGATACACTCTAGGCCTTCTTATCTGATCAGTTGGTTCCAGAGCAGGACCCGGAGGGGTCTGAGTCTCAACCCGAGCAGTCTTGTTGTTTCCATCCGGGTATGGCGGCGGAACCCTCTTGTTTTGGCAGTTCACTGCCTGATGCCCTATTTCCCCGCAGTTATAACACTTATTATTTGCACCACGACAAATATCTACGGTATGGCCTGGTTTGTGGCAGTAAATGCAATTAGGACCTGGGCGCCGCTCGCCCGTTGTTTTCTTTTCTCCATTATGGTATCTTTTAGCAGGAGGGTTTCGAGGAGCCGGTGCCCTTTCTGGAGCATTTTGCGGAGTGAACTGCTCATTCTGCACGGCTGCCTCAAAGGCTTGTATATAGGTTTTGCACTCCCGGTTCATAACATCTTTTCTTAGGTTATCGTTTAAGCCTTTTATGAACCGATGTGTGCGGGCTCCCTCGTCGGGAATCATCGAGCTAGCGAACTTAGCAAGTTTGGAGAATTCCGACTCATAATCTTCGACGGACATGCTTCCTTGCTTAAGTTCGGTGAACTCGTCTTCTTTTCTCTGCCTGACAGCCGGTGGAAGATAGTGAGCAAGGAATGCTTCCTTGAACATTCCCCAAGTGATCCTGCCATCCTGATGCTTGGTCGCAAGGTCTGTTTTCTTGACTTCCCACCAGTTGTGTGCACGTAACCGCAGTTGCATATCTGCACACGTCACCCTCTTGTTCGCCGGTATTGAAGCAAAGCTAAACAAGCTTTCCATCTTCGCGATCCAGTCCATCACCTTATCCGGCGTGGTCCTGCCTTCAAACTCTGGAGGGTTCAACTTTAGGAATTCCGCGCCTTTAAAGGTAGACTTTCCGGCCGCGCGAGGAGGCTCATTTGTTTCTGCTAATCCCGCACCTTGAGGCATGGTCGGGGCAGTCACAGGTGTTGCGGCGGTGCCCGATGCACCACTGTGTGCTGCTAGTGCTGTTACAATTTGTGTCAGGGAGTCAAGCTGCTTTTGTTGTGCCGAGGCTCTAGCATCTGCTCGTTGCTGCTGAGCCTCGAATCGTTCTTGTTGCGCAGCATGACGATCATTTTGATTCTGTAACATTGCAATCAGTCTATCTAATTGATCATCGCTCACGCTAGCTGCGCACGATGACTCAGGGTTACCAGCACCTGTTCTTGTCATCTTTGCTGCAAAAGAGAGTAGCTTGCATTAGTCTCATAACGTATTATAGACTTATTGCATGGGATGTTGGGTTTTCATACTCTTAGGGACCTTTCTCACTCAATTTACTTCTTATAGATTCGAAATCAATTTTCGAAATTCGGGACTTTTGAAATCGCTTGAAAACTTATATCCTTTTCGAAGACGATGTTTGAAGAGGCCAAGGACGTAAAGCCATGCTCTGATACCACCTGTCGCGCCCCGATCCCGTAGGGGCCGATCCCGTAGGGCCTATCGTCCTCGCTTGGTCCCTACGGAACCATTCGTCCTCGCTTGGTCCCTACGGAACCGTTCGTCCTCGCTTGGGCACGATGCCGTGCAAGCCTAAGTTGCGCTTGCACCAGGCAACGTACCTGCACAAGACAAGTTAGACGAAAATATACATTTATAGGCACAGAGTAAAACGTAGAGAACCCAAGTAGAACATATTTGATAGCACACAAAATACTTTCTTTTATTGAATACTGAAGATTTGGATTACAAAGTGTTTGCTTGGCTGAGTTACAAAATATGCCTTAGAAGGCTTACAACTCTTTTCACATTCTCAAAACTAGCCACAACGCCCATTACATTATGCCCTTGTAGTAGGACCAAAATAACCAAAATATCTAGCAGAAGAAGAGTAGCCCACTGAGAGGTAAGCAGCGAAGGAAGCAGCACGAACACAGTCCTAAGGAAGGGTGCGCACACGCTGATTCAGGTTCAGGATGCTTGCCAGACTCTCGCTCCCAGCACCTGGATATTTGCCCACAAACGTGGGTCAGTACTACCACATGTACTGGTGAGCGACCGTGGCCAAACTCACCTTAGAAATCCACACTAAGTAAGCATATGAAGCTAGCATTATTAAGTGGTCTTTCTGGTTGTCTAGTTTCTTTTTAACAATTCATGCTAGGAAACATAGACAATATAATGCAAGTGCATATTGATAATTCTTACCCACGGCCGAGCGGTTATCCCTGCAGCAGACACACAAGTTAGCCACAATTTGCATATGAATAACTTAAGAATCGAAAATAGGCATCAATGTGTTAGGTATGCAAGAAGGTAAACCTAGCATGCGCCCTAACTATATGATGGTCCCCTCCACGGGATTAGTAGTTGGGACGTACAAGCCCATCCTACTAATGGACGAGTCTACCCTCCCGTAAGTAAGGACGTTCACGCCTCAGGGTATCTAGATCTCTTTCCGGTCGAACGATCTCTAGTACCCCAGGGACCGCCCGAGAGATAATCCTTGTGCACAAGTTGTCCTGACCAAATGCATGAATGCAAGCTCCTATCAGAAAATATGCTATCATGCAACTGATGAACAATGAGCAAGCAAGTCTATCTCTTCTTTTCTCTTTTCTCTTTTTCTCTTTTCTAGATCATGTCCAGAGTTTTCCAGCTATAATACTCGAGGCATAGCATACAAGGGACAATAAGCATTCCATAAGCAACTAGTAAGTTAGCAGTTCTATATTTGAAGCATGCAATACTTTCTTTCTCTTTTAGCTTATCTTTTTAGTGAGGCAGCATATTCATGTGAACTAAAGATTCTTTATTAGGCATGCAGACTTAAAGGATTCATCGAAGGGCCTAAGCCACTCACCTAATTAACCGAACGAGGGGATGGGGAAGCCTAAGCGACGTTCACTCCTTGGTTATGCGTCCTGAAAATGCAACAATACTTGGTTAGCATACTTCAATCTCTTTCCCTTACGATTCGAAAGAACGCGCAAGCGAGAAAGCGAAATCATGAAAACCAAGTCATCGAAAGCAACTCAAAACACAAAGCAACACAAAACCAAGAAGCAAAGCAACCAACAAAACTCTTGGACTTATTTCAATAGAAGCCGTTCCATTAATTCGAAGGGTTCATTGCACTTCGTCCGTGTTGATTCGGTAAGGTTTCCCCGAGACTCGATTCTCAACCGAGTCGAAGCAGCGTAGTGTTCCATAAGTAACCGTTTGGAGCGGGGCGTTACAGCGTTGAGGCTTTGCCAAAAGTTTTGTCAGTCCTGCCAGAGACAGGTGACTAAATTTTATGCGCAAGGCACGGTTTATACTTCTGGGTTAGCACTGAGGCTTTGCCAGAAGTTTTGTCGGTCCTGCCAGAGACAGGTGACTGAATTTTACGCGCAAGGCACGGAGGGAGCAAAGCTACAATCTCATTGGTCGGAGAGATCGGAGAGATCAGAGAGTCCACAGGAATGGTAGGAGATGTCTTAGGCACCCAGACCTTGTGCAGCTTCCTGTTGCTTTGGACGGAGAGGGAGTGAGAGCTACTCCCTGCCCGAATCATGTCTTCGTAGGCAGACTGGTCGAACTGGACGACCAGTGTCTTCTTCACGGATCCCACGGATACCGTATCGTGTTGAGCAATAGCTTCCTCATCAAAAGAGAAAGACGTCCCCAGCAGAGTCGCCATCTTGTTTAGGATAATAAACGAGAAAAGATTTTGGTGTATGCGGAAAACGAGGTCTTGTGCGAAGACCCGCCCTTCTTTTATGTTTACAAACAAGATTGTACAAATTTGATCCTACACGAGGATGCCTAAGTAAAATTTATTTAATCTGGGTAAATATTGCTATAGGTGTCTGATCTGCGGTCGATCACTTTAGCACTTGGACCACACGATATTTTTAAAGAAGTGCCGTGGAAGACAGAAAGCCGCTTCGAGGGTTGCTAAAGAGGGTGGATGCCCGATGCCAGAGTCATCAATCCCTTTCTCTTTGCCTGAGCTCTGGACTCCTCTCTCTCTCTCTCTTCTATTTCTCTTTTCAATTTGTCGACCTTGTTCCTCATTGATAGAGGTCTCTATTTATAGAGTTTTTAGTGACAGTGACCACACAGTCGGTGTAGAAATTGAGTAGTGGAAAGTACAGTACCCTTTTACACGACGGTTTAAAATAACCAATGCCTGCGTATAGATGACCTTCTGAGTGAGCATGTGACGCATGTCCAACTAAGGGGACAAAACTCCTATATCTGCTATAAAGATAACGGCATAGAAGCCACGTAGGTTGTTATCCCTTGTGTAGAAGAGGTTGGCGTAGAAGCCAAATGACTGTCACCATGGCATAGAAGTCGAGTAGGCATAGAAGCCAAGTGGGCACAGAGGCCGAGTGGGCATAGAAGCCGAGGAGGCGTAGAAGCCGAGTGGGCACAGAAGTCGGGTGGGCATAGAAGCCGAGCAGGTGTAGAAGCCGAGTGGGCGCAGAAGCCGGGTGGGCATAGAAGCCGAGCAGGCATAGAAGCCGAGTGGGCGTTGAAGCCGAGTGGGCACAGAAGTCAAGTGGATGTGGACGCTTTGGCCAGAATTATGGCTTTTGGAGATATAATCAAATCTCCAGCATTAATTGTGGAGATCCGCCATCATCCTGTGCATTAAACGCAGAGGCATATTTTGAAGGTCTATCACTTGGCCTACGCATGGTGCAGAGACGTGCCTTGGGCATCTGTCAGTATTCTGCGCTTCAAAGGCAGAGACGTGCCTTGAGAACCTGTCACCGCTCTGTGCATAAAATACAGAGACGTGCCTCGAATCTTGTACGAGGTGCAGCTTTTGACGTGGCAGGCGGTTCTTCCTCTGTGGAGCGTAAACAGCTCACATCTGCCTGTGTAAAATTAGGCCGCGTATCCCCTTGTCTGCGTGAAAGCAGTTTACGCAGAGGAAATGTTAGTAAGTGACAGCCTAGGTAGCAGTGTCGCGCCATCATTATAGTCGTCGCTTGAGTAGTCGTGCATTACTTTTTGTCAGAAGTCCAGAAGTCAGGTTCATTGCACGATCTGACAGGTTCGTTTCGAAGAATACGAAGCGTCCCTCATACACTTTAATGCTGTATTGAAAGCGGATGAGTTTTACGCCATAAAGGCGATGAAGAACCCTGTTTATGCTGAAGTAGCCTGGGCATACTGCTTTATGCGGATAGTCCTTGAGCTTATATTTCATGCTGTGCTCAGCAGAAAAAGCTCTATTGCACGCTGATGGCTCCATGGTCTTCTGTTTATGCTGCTCTGCCTCAGTACGTCGCGTGTAGCTATCCGGCATATTTTTTATGCTTCTACAAGTGCGTGTGAATTATACGATTTCTTAAACGGGATTATGATGCATGGGCTTTTGTCCCAACCTGGGAGAGACATTATGATAGTAGGCTCGTGTTAAAATCAACAAAGTTATATGTCTATATGAAAACACCAAGTGAGTAGAATGCAAGACGAAACATCGTTCAGACAGTGGTCTATTCACATGGTCTTTTGGCCAAAGTTGCGTTGAGTATCGTGCACCAAGACCCTTGGTGCTAGTGAGTTGCAGTGAGATTTGGGTAATGTTCGGATAAGAATAAAGTTTGACTTAGGAGGGAAATCGATAGAGACGTTATCGGAGTGCCGCTAAAGCGAGTAATGGGGATCGTGTATGAAATTTCCAGATATAGTTGGACAGTTGTTCATAGCAATAAGTTATGATTTTAAGCATAGACTGTATAGAGGACTATAAATAGAGGTATATACGAGTCTAAGATCGTTAAGGCGACAAATAGGGATCATGTTGGATTTCTAAGAAACTAATTCGGAATACGAGTGAAGGATGCGAACGGGATTCAAGAGTTATCAGGATGACTCGATTCCTGAGTGGTGTATGCGATAAGTCCCCTGTTCGATTATGCGAACTGTGGATATAACGAGTTGTATAGATTCATGGAGTATAACTCGAACCCTGAGTGGTGTATTGGTCGATTTAGAAATATTCGAACAAATCAGGGATTTCGGAGTATTAAGCGAGTCTAGCGGCAAGCGACGAGATCGGGTAAAGCCTTAGTGTAAATAAATAATGCCTATCAAGTAAGCGAACTTGTAGAAGCATGCAATACTTGGTTTGAACGAGTTATAATGATTTGAATAAAGGATAAGGCTTACAACGAATAGGAATTTAGGGCAATTGAAATTGATTACATGGAGGAGGAAACTTAAAGGATCGTACGAGCGATTTTGAGTTGAAATAAGCGAATTAAAAACTTGAGTTAAGATTGAATAATCTGAGATGCGATCGGAGTAAGTGCGATTGAAAATAATGGAGCAAACGAAGGATAGCGTGCATGGAAAATTTTGATTTGAGTAGGATATCGCTCGATAGAGTTCGGTTTGAGTACGAATGCGATAATTTCAAATTTTGGGAGATTTAGACCATAGCAATGGTTGGAAGATAAGTACGGATTAATGCAAGTTAGTAAAATGGTGAGTCTGATGGATCGAGTTAAGCGGTAACAGATTTGGCTTGGAGTATGGAAGAACGATCTTGAAATCAAGTTCGAAAGGATAATATTCAAAATCTGTCCCAGCGAGAACGATTATCCTACGGGAGCGCCGGCATGGTGATTCACGTACAGCGGGGATAATCGAACTCAAAGGGAACATGTTTGGTGATTATTCCAAACGAACTCGATGAATGGAACGTATCAATGGGATGAATTTGGGTTTGAGAATTGAACTTAGTTGTTTGAGGAATGCTAAGAGTAGACTAAGAAGCGATCAAATGGTAATATTGAAGTTGTACGGTTTGGTTAGGCAAACTTGGGTGGCGGTAAGAACGGTTTTTGGAAGAACATGGCTTGGTGGATCAACGTACAACTTGGGATAAAAACTAAATGTGACGATAAGGTGTTTGTTCATTCGATGATAACCATAACGATTGACCTTCTTGTCTTGTGCGAGTACGACTTCTTGCTCGCGCATGACAATCATTCTACGGGAGCATTGGCGTGGTGATCTCACGTCCGACGGGAGTGATTGAACTTGCGGGAAACCAAAATGTGACAATTGAAGGATCATTTCGACTTATGGTTCAATACGATAAGACAAGTTTCAGGATACAAATGCATCTGAGGATTTTTGGGGTGAGGAATTAGTCTAGAATATGAAATAAGAAGTACGGGATGGTTTCATGAATGGAATATGCAGATCGAGTTGGATGACTTAGAGTTTATGATATACATCGATGATTTATAATGGAATTGTGGCTTAATGATACAAGAGTAGAAGAGGATGGATTGGTGAATTCTATGAAATGTGTCGATAGAGATAGTGTGTGCGAATTGATGGGTTAGACCTGTAACATGGACGAATCATGGGTTCGGTTGAACAAACATATTTGTGTGTTAGGATGATCTGTGCTCGATGTTTAGAAATCTGAGTAAAACGAGCTTGGGTAGAATACCCGTGTAAAGGAACAATGGTTTGACCTTAGGGTTTTTGGAGCGAGCGTTGTGCAATGCGGTTGCACGATGAGTCATAAATTTGAACTGTACCTATGACCTTGCGAGCTGACCTAGTGGCTAGGCAGACGACCCTGTGCCTTGAGTTAAACTGGAGTGGCTAACTTCAGAGTATCATTCGGAAAGAATGATGGAACTGGGGCAACGAGACTTAGAGTTAGGATTTGGAATTGGGAATATACACTAGCAACGTTCGCGTTGAAACAAACGCAATACGAAATAGGACTCGGTTAATAATGGATTTGGTCTAATCGGTTATGCGACGGTGAGGAATAAAACAGTATTGGAGAATTGTCGGACGGAACTCTCACGATTAGAATTGGTGATATTGACGGTAAGTTGGCGTGATGAGTTGGATCATCGCTTGGATGATGTGCGTTGCTATTAGTAATGCTAAACTTGAAATTGGGTGAGATTGGAGTAGACGATAACTAAATCGAACCAGTGTTCAGTCATTTATATAGCAGAACGATCCGCATTTCGAAAGATTTTTACGAGTAGCTTGTCAGACTTATCTGTCACTAAGCTTGGTTAAAATACACATATTTGGGGGACGCCTTGAATATGGGTACGATCCAGACTTAGCGATATGCATAACTCTGATGCAGCTGCAAGGGAAAATGTTCGGATTCGCATGGATGAGTATGGCAACTGAAATAAGTTAGCCTCAACCTAAGCTTTCGTAAAGGAAAGATTGCATCGTTCCCCGTGATACCGAGATAATTCTGCGCTAAGGCACAGTGCGAGACTGAGTTTGGGAATGCAATAGTTGTACAAAGGGATCATTCGGATAAATGATTAACCACTCGTGCAAATGGAACGAGTAAAAACGAGTAGGAAGTTAAGTTCGATTGAACTGAAGACTTGAAGGATTAGAGCATACCCCAGGTGGGTGAGTTAGCCCTGCGCTAGGGCGCAATATAGACTGAGTCAGAAAACATAGGTGATTGGGTGTGATTTACTTAGCGAGATTGGACGGTGACTCAGAGAGATTGATGCAAACGAGATTTAGAAAATTAGCCGAGATTTAAACTTTTGGGTTTAGGCGTAACGATGGGTTTCGATAGGCGGGGTCAAGTAAAACTGTCAAATGTGATCGGATGCATTTGGTTCCTATGATAGATAAAAAAACAAGTTGGGCAAGTCTACCCAATTATGAGTTGTAAGTACCCATTGAGTTATAGATACTCCGTGCTTGGGTATTACAGCCCTATGCCAGGTGCAGTAGATTTGAGTCGGGAGTACAATGATTGAGTTGAGTATAGCTCAATTTCATTGAACGATAGAGTCATTCGATGAGAATTGGCTAACATTGGCGTAGCGCACGGTGAGAAAATAAATGATTATGGTATTAAGACAGTCCTTGGAAGTTAGACAAGATGTATAGGGTTTGGTTTAGAAGAGGTGCGATAGTACGAGTTGCGCTCAGGAAGTCTCGAGGACGAGACTTGTTCTGAGTGGTGTATAATGTAATGACCTACTCCGCTCAACCCGGAGGGCCGATTCAAACGGCACAAGTGTAGCTATTCAACCCGCCTTGCTCAGCGAGATGTCTCATTCGATGCAAGGGATTTATGCTGGGACCTTCAATGGAGTCAGACTTAGGCTATCAAAGGCGCGTCCAGAGTCTCGCTCGACCGATGCGATACATCGCTAAGGTGGGTGGCCCCGGTAAACCTGTCTCTACTTAGCTGCACACTAAGAAAATGAATGTTACATGCTAGTACAGGCGATAACCTTTGCATGCTAATAAAAGAGATGAACGCACATAGCGAAGGGGATAACCCCGCCTTATCATTGTATAGAACATGGAGATTTTACTTGCTATTGCGTAGTCGGGATTGTTGAGTTGGAATGTAGTAATTTCCTTTATATATGCCATAAAGTAGTGTGAGTTCATACTGAGGCATTGTACCGCACGGAACATGACACGGGATGGAGAAAAATTACTTTGCATGCATAGACGAGGAAGGCTATCAAGTAGTCGTTCCGAGTCAGGAGATGGGAGGAATGGAGTGTACTCAGAATATGCAGATCTCTGAGGCAGTCTCTAATCAGAGAGCTACGTAAGGAAGAAAAGATCTGAGTGTAGTCCTCGGCTAAGATAGATCCGAGAGTTGTCCTCGGCTAGGAATGGAATGTGGGGGAGTAGTTGCATAGTCACGGACAACTGGTTGCGCACCAGGTAGTGAGAGTCCTCGACACGATTGCTGAGGCATCCAAATCATGTCGGCCCGGGAGGACAGTGCCAGTGTAGTCCTGGTAATATGCTAGTTGATGACTAGCGGGCGAGAGCGGGACATCTAGTAAGGCTTGCTACCGACCTGGATGGGCGTCGACTCGTTAGACGGCTAGGAGGCCCAGCAAGGCCAGCAACCGAGCTGGGAAGACAGTCGTCCATCACAGATATTGTCCAATATGGCTAGCAGAGCCAGTGACCTTCATATAGATAAGTCATATTTGCATAGCGGCTATCCGCATTGAGAAAAGAAGAAACGGGAAGGAGTGCATTTGCACGACATTATGCATAATTAGAATGGATGCATGGTATCACACATAGTTCTAGTAAAACGGGTCTTGTGAGGCAGAGGCACGGCATAACACTTGGGTTTCATATATGCTCTTTGTTATTCCGTAGATTATTATTTATATTGCTGCATATGACAGGGAATGCCGAATGGTAAGAAATGGTAAGGTGAACTCAATTGTTCATTAATATGACACTCTTAAGCTGACACAGAGATTACTTTCTTTATATTGCCATGTAACTGATCCTAAGGCAAAAGAATAGAAAGACAATGAAATCAGTCGGTGCACATAACTAATGAACGTGCTTATTTTATGGCGTGGGCGAGAGGCCTCACCACCAGTGTATTCAATGTACTGATACCCAACCAGTCTGCATGCAGGGTGCAGGGGGAACTCGTACGGATTCAGAGATCGCTTAACGCAATGAGGCGCCGGACAGCACTTGGCGTCTTGGAGCGTGGCGTACGGACCTGGAGCTCACATATATGGGACATAATGTATGGGAACATCTTCATCCAGATTGTTTGTATTGGTTCTGAGCCTAAGGGCATGTTCGTTGTAAGAGAGAGAGAGCATGAGCGACTTGTAATCTCGGCCTAGTGCCGCTTGTAATCTTTACTTCACATCAATAAAGAGCTTGATTTGGATTCAATACATGTGTTTATTTTATGTTTCTGCTATGTCGACTCTGTAAACTAGTTATCAATGGCCATTTCGGTATTTGCCTTACACGGGCGCAATCCCAGGCTCGTGCGGCATCGCGTCCCCAATGGAAATGTACGTCCCGCGGGAGCGCTGGCGCGGTGATTCGCGCCTAGCGGGGACGGTCGATTCCAGTGGGAGATCGGGGCATGACAATCGTGTGGTCCAAGGGACAAAGTGATCGACTGCAGATCAAACTCCTATAGCAATATTTACCCAGATTAAAATTTGTACTTGACATCCTCGTATAGGATTAATTGTACTTCTTGTTTGTAAACCAAAGAGAGAGTTTCGTATAAACCTTGTTTCATTTCTTTCGTTTATTATCAAACAACCCGGGCCGAAGTACAGCGGTGTGAGGCATCGTGCAGGGGATGTAGGGAGTCGGGTGGCTCAACCGGGGGAGATGAGCAGGGTGGAGAGTGGTGGTTGTGTTCATGGTGGTGCCGGTGAAGGGTGGAGCGGGTTCAAGTAGAGGCCGGGGAAGAATGGGAGAGCAGGGAGCCGGCGGGAGCTGGTTGGTTCTGATGGCTGGGTGACGTCCGTGGCTGGAGCTCGGGATGAACGGAGATGGCAGTGGTGAGTCGATGGTGATGATGCCGGTGATGAGGGATGAGCGGAGAGGGAGAGGGTGGAGCATGGTCGGGAGTTGGAGGAGTTGTCGACCAGAGTAGGGGGTCGGGGCTCGACGTAAGGGGAAGATGGAGGATCTTCGGGTGCTGCGGGAAGAGCTTCAAGCCGGGGGATGCAGTGAGGTCCAGTCCGGCGGGGAGTTGCTCGAAAGGAGGTCGGCTGTGAGCTGTCGATGTAGAGTGGTGGTTATGGCTCTCATGGTGGTGGTTGGCCAGAAGTGAAGCGGGGTCGGGCTGCTGGAGAATGGAGTCGGGGAAGATGCTCGGCCAGGTGCACAATGGAGTAGGGTGGATTCCGGTGGGTTCGGCCGGAGAAGATAGCTGGGGTGCACAGGTATCAGGGTGGAGTTTCCCCCTAGTAAAATTCAAAACAAAGGAGAGGAAGAAGAAGAAGAAGAAGAAAGGAGAAGAAGAAGGGAAAGGAAATTTTTCCTACGTTGGAGAAGAGGGAGGAGAGTAGGGGGGCTTCCCTAGGTTTGGGGGTTAGGGCATTATGGGAAAGGTGAGGTGATGTGATATTTTATAGGAAGGGTGATGGGAGGTGTGTGGTGATGATGAGCCCCATTTTGAATGGGTGGCTCAGATCTGTCATGGAGAAAATCAATTATACATGGAGAGGGTTTAGTTTACTAGTCAAATTTTGGGCTTCTCCATTTGGTTAAACCAATGGGGTATTGACACCTAATGCAATAATTACAAACTAGCCCCCTTAAATTTGGGTATTTGCACAGACACATAAAATAATAAAAATTTGGTGGGCGATTTAGTGTTTGGCATTTTGTAGGATGAGGGGGTATCGTGTGTTTGGTATGGGCTTAATTAATGGGGTATTTGGATTAAGTCAGGATTAAACGGGATCAGACAAAATGGTATCCTCAATTAATTAGAAATAAATGCAAGCTGTGTTCTAAAATTAATTAGGAGTACATGGGGCCAAAATTAGGTCGGGTCACAAATACCATTAGTAAAGAAGACTCAGAACAGAATATTACCCTAATTTGGGTTGCACGAAAATGGGTCAAGATTGTCTCCAATTTTGATTGGAACGCACAACGATACAAAGTCAGATTTATTTAGAATTTAAATAAATGTCTGCGATGAATATTGTGCGGCTAAAATGGAGCACAAGAGAGCATGATTATGAGTTGCAAAAAGGTCAGAATAGAAGGCAGGCATGTCTAGGGCAAGGTTGTAAAATTTGTTGGAAGGCAAAAGCTAGGGTAACGCTCCAAAAATCGAAGCAACGGCAAGGCGCAACAATTAAATAAAATTACGGTAATAAATCACAACCCCAAATAATCAAATTCTAATTAATACAAATTAATACATAATCCTATAATTCGGTCAGGTGTTCGTCTAGTGGGCTTCTAGGTCAAGTCTACCAGCTCAAACATTGATGAACACTATATATATATATAATATATTTAAATACACATCTCATGCAATTATTTAATTTAAATACACATATCGAGAAATAATTTAATATAAATACCATAATATTATTAGTATATAAAAAGTCGAAATTATCCCTGTTTTGGAATATGGTAGTGACAAGTCTACCTTCCTTAAAAGAATTTCGTCCTTAAAATTTAAAATCCTCATAGTAGTGTTTATTTATTATATCATTTTCCATCAATAGTTAAATTCACCAATCCACATAATCCTGAAATAATCCACCTTGTCATTTCACGATTTTCAAAAAATTCTAAAATTATTGTATTCCTGAAAAATACACAAATTAAAATCAGTTTCCATTTTCCTCATAATTTCCTCCAAATTTTTAAGTTAAAAATTTAAATACTCAAAATTTAATATCTACTCCTCAAATTTAATTTCAATCATTGTATATATATATATATAAGATCTAAATCTCGTCCCAAAAAGTCTGAATCCAAACACTAATCCATCAATGATCTTATTCCTTGGTTTCCTTTTTCCTCAAAATACTCAACAATGCGATACTTATGGATTCTTCAAATGCAAAATCCATAATATAAAATTTTAAATTCATATCTCTCAATCAAATAGACATAATGATAATCTCCCAAAATTTCCTCAAGTTTTTAATAACCAATTAATCATATCATAATCTTCCTAAAATTTATAAATCATCAATTATGCCAGGTTAATTTCTTAACTCTTCATTTAAGTTAATATTTATCCTCGAATTTTAATGATAATTTCAATCATATCTCAATCTTCGTAAAATCAGTGATCCTTAAATTTTCCTATATTAACTTCTTAACTCTTTATTTAAATTAATGCTTATCCTAAAATTTTAATCGTCTTGTCTCTTTTGTCAAGTCATAACCTCTTCATAGATCTTCGCTATGGTCAAACCCTAATGATCATGGTCTAAGAAAATTTACCTACAGTCATGCAATCTAAGAAAAATATGTACGGTTATGTGTCTTTTGTCATAGTATTGCAGTCTCAGTCAGGGTGCACTACTAACTACATTCTAACAAGGAAATCATCCATACAACTACGGTACTAGGGAATCAGTCAATCAATCAAATAGAAAGGAACAGAAGGAAGGAAAGAACAGAACCTGCTAACACATTACCTGCAGTATCGGTCTCCTCGACCGTCATCGCAAATGCTCTGCCCTGTTGGGGTGGCTCCCTCCGCGGGTGCTGAGTAATCTGCAGTTCCACAAGTGGCCTAACTGGATCTCTATAATTTGGAGCTGCGCGCTGAGCTAGAGGGCAATCCCTCATTCGGTATCCTGTATCACCACAGCGCAAACAAAGTCCTAGCCTCAATCTACAGCTCTCCCAAAGGTGACCTGGCTTCTTACAGAAATGACAAGTCTGTTGTGTCCCTCTCGGAGGCTGTTGTCGATCCTGTTGAACAAGAACTGGTGCCTGGTACTGTTGTTGATACTGAAATATCCTCGGCTGTTGCTGAATGTGGGGACGATTGGCTGGTCCCGCGCTACCATCCGTATCTCCAGAAACATTGTGACTCCTCTTAGGCCTGAGATCCAGATCCTCTTCTGCAATCTGGGCATCCATCAAGATATCCTCAAAGGTAGCGGTACGACGACCAGAAGTGCGCGACCTATCTATCTCGTCAGCCCCTTTCTAAATTTTCGGGCTCGATCTCCTGGGTCCCGAATCATAGACGATGCAAAACGGCTCAATCGACAGAATTCTGCGGCGTACTCGTCGACCAACATGTTTCCTTGGACCAAGTCATGAAACTGACTTTCCAAGGTTCCCAAGGCCACTTCGGGAAAGAACTTCTCCTTAAAAAGCAACTTGAAGGTCTTCCAAGTAAGTCCTTCTCCTGTGAGTCTCGGCTCCGTGCGATACCACGTGAGTGCGATATCGAACATCTGACTGCCAGTGGCTTCTATCTGCAAGCTCTCCGGAATCTGGGCCAATCGTAGGCTCCTCTCTATATCCTCTAGCCAGTCGTCTGCATAGAGTATCCCTTCGGTGCCTTTGAATTCTCGAGGCATCATCCTCTTGAAGTCCACTATAGTGCCTGATCTCTGCTGTTACTGCTGGCCAGGAAACTGCTGGTATTTTGCTACTCTCTCCAAAGCTTGGAGAGTCACCTGATGAGCATTCTCCATGCTCTCTCTCATCAGCTCGGTTTGTGACTGGTGCATTTCTGCTTGCACCCTCTGAGCCTCAGCTTGAACTCGTTGAGCGTCTGCCGTCACTCTCTGGGCATCTAACATGCCCTGGATCAAGGTAAACATCTTTGCCCCGTCAATGGGCACACTTCTGGAAATCGGAGTCGGTGGAGGAGGAAGGTTGTTCGTCACAGCTGCGGCAATCCTTTGGGCAGGTGGAGAGGTGACAGATCCAAAAGAATCAATTAAGGCAATAAATGCGATATCATCAAGGAAGGACAGTAAAGTTCTAAAGAAGCAACATTCAGAAGGAATAAGGATAACAGATAAATAGATTAGAAACATTCCTAGTTGTGATTGCATAGGTCAATGATGCATCCAAGGTTTGATACCTCTATCCCTTTAGGTACCACAGTTCTACTACAAGCACACTCACTGCTAGCCTTCTTACCTACTGCAATTGTTGATACTAGTTGCTCTTATCACTCAAGTGCATATCAAATGCAACACACCATACTAAGTACTGCTCCCTCTAATACAACCCTAGATGGACACCCAAGTCAGTTTGCAGTGCAATCTCAATCATGCTCAAGCCAACAGATCCTTACACATGCACCTCGTCTACTCATATACTAATATATCTCTTCCACTATAAAATTTTATCCTCATAATAAAGTCCTCAAAACTAACTCCTCGAACAATTTAAAGTAAAATGCATATACTTTCCTCAAAGTCAAATATTCAAAAGCTGAAACAAAAATTTAATCACTTCCAAAAATCCTTACAGCTTTGTCTAGGTTCATTGAATTGAATCTGAATCCTCAAAAAAAAAAAATTTAATAGTATAATATCTCAACTTCTCAAAATTCTTAAAAATTGAAATTCATTTTTCATCTTCGAATTATAATTTTAATCCACATCTTGTAGTCCAATAGCCCTAATGTTAATCTTTCTCACTGTCCTCATTGACATGTGTCATAAGATAATGCCATAAATTAGTCCATAAATTTATCTTGATATGAAATCAAACTCTATAATGACACTGAGATCTTAATTTACTAACTGATCAACAAGAATCAAATTCAATATCAACAAGTGAGAATGGACGGAAACAAGGAAAATGATTTAAATTGGAATTTATAATGAGATTCTCGGGGGTCATCCCAGGAATCTCTCAAGGAATTGTGATTGAGTATCCGCTCTCATCCTAGTATTCTATGTCCTATATCCTATCGCAGGCACACAGTAGTGTAACAAAGATGTCACACTACCACGACATCGTACAATTATAAAGTCTGACCTGTATGGGCCACCACTAAAAATGTGTCATGACCCGCACCCGGAATTAGGGCACGAGTACGTGGGTACGTCCAGCCTATGCCACAGCATCCGCGGTAGAACGCTGTCAAGGTCAAAGCACTATCTAACAAACTCGCACGAGTATCCAACTCCATAGGGAGACACGAATAACACAATATAAACGAACAACATACTCAATCACATAACTACAGCACGATAAGATATCGAACAAACAGAATTAAAATAAGAACAACACAAGTCTAAATGTAAAAAATCTAACTCAACAAATATCCATGTCTCAACAAGAATGCCGGAGACAAATACGGTACCAAATAGTCTGCTAAAAGAACTAACTAGATGATTAGTGATTCTGGCTAGACCTCCCGGAATCACGACTGAACTACCAAGTCCAAGTCTGCAGCTACTCACCCTGTGGTCCATAAAGTGTCGGACACCGGTCCTCTAAGGCATAGTCTGGAAAAATATTTCCAGTCAGGAAGGAGCAAAGTACATTTCTAATAGCAGTTCTATATCAATGATATAAACTATGTAGCAGTATATAGATGGAAATATACAAGATGCATGTACATGTACGAGAGATATACAATAAAGGAAATAATAGAAATACTGTAAGTAAATGTGGGAAGGAACAATATGTCAATGAGCAAGAATACTATGACTAAGTGTGTGAGTACTAGCTTTAATATGTGATCGGCTTGAGAACTTGATCAGGTTGGTTATATATGATTAGCTATGATTCATGTAAGGCCAGGCTAACCATTTGGTTAGCTATGATGCAGGTAGGGGTCAGGCTAATCATATATAACAGCTATGAGGCATGTAATGGTCAGGCCGCACCCGACGTGAGATATGGGGTGAGCTATGATGCATGTAGAGTTGGGTATGATCACATATCTACACTAAAATACTCCCCACCCCCGACTGGTATAGTGGATCCAACCATGGTACGCTATGGCATGGGATTCCCTAGGAAGGTAGCAAGTCTCCCCGGAAATCAGTGTCTGTACATGTACAAGATAACAAAGAAACAAGACTTGTACAAGCTACACCATGAACAAGGAATAATATCTCATGACGAGATCCGTATACACCAATCCGTGTAACCAGTGTGTCGAGAATATGGATATTTACACTAGATATAATGAACATAGGGGATATCATAAAGAAGAAGCTAATCAGAGAATGTACTCGCCTTGGGTCCTTAGTTGGTAATACCAATATCCAGTCCCAGAGTATCGTCTGGAAGATCCAACAGTCGGTGGTTGGCCGGAGTGCACTGGCCGGACGGGCTGACTCGCCGGAGGGGAGTTGACCGAAGAGGCAGGGAGGGGAGACTCGGCTGCAGCTGGCAGTGGTGGTGGTGGTTCGACTCGAGTTAGAGGTTAAAGGAGAAGGGAGCTCGGAGGTCGGGAGAAGGACGTCGGTGACGAGGTGGGCTGACCCAGGCCGGAGTACAGCGGTGTGAGGCGTCATACAGGGGATGCAGGGAGTCGGGTGGCTCAACCGGGGGAGATGAGAAGGGTGGAGAGTGGTGGTTGTGTTCATGGTGGTGCCGGTAAAGAGTGGAGCAGGTTCAGGTGGAGGCCGGGGAAGAATGGGAGAGCAGGGAGCCGGCGGGAGCTAGTTGGTTCTGATGGCAGGGTGACGTCCGTGGCCGGAGCTCGGGATGAATGGAGATGGCAGTGGTGAGTCGATGGTGATTATGCCGGTGATGAGGGATGAGCGGAGAGGGAGAGGGTGGAGCATGGTTGGGAGTTGGAGGAGTTGTCGACCGGAGTAGGGGGTCGGGGCTCGACGTAGGGGGGAGATGTAGGAGTTTCGGGTGCTGCGGGGAGAGCTTCAAGCCGGGGGGTGCAGTAAGGTCCAGTCCGGCGGGGTGTTGCTCGAAAGAAGGTCGGCTGTGAGCTATCGATGTAGAGTGGTAGTTGTGGCTCTAATGGTGGTGGTTGGCCGAAAGTGAAGCAGGGTCGGGCTGCTGGAGAATGGAGTCGGGGAAGATACTCGGCTTGGTGTAAAGTGGAGTAGGGTGGATTCCGGCGGGTTCGGTCGGAGAAGATAGCCAGGGTGCATAGGTATCAGTGTGGAGTTTCCCTCCCCCTTGGTAAAATTCAAAACAAAGGAGAGGAAGAAGAAGGAAGAAGAAGAAGAAGAAGAAGAAGAAGAAGAAGAAAGGAGAAGAAGAAGGGAAAGGAAATTATTCCTACATTGGAGAAGAGGGAGGAGAGTTGGGGGGCTTCCCTAGGTTTGGGGGTTAGGGCATGATGGGAAAGGTGAGGTGATGTGATATTTTATAGGAAGGGTGATGGGAGGTGTGTGGTGATGATGAGCCCCATTTTGAATGGGTGGCTCAGATCTGTCATGGAGAAAATCAATTATACATGGAGAGGGTTTAGTTGACTAGTCAAATTTTGGGCTTCTCCATTTGGTTAAACCAATGGGGTGTTGACACCTAATACAATAATTGTAAATTAGCCCCCTTAAATTTGGGTATTTGCACAGACACATAAAATAATAAAAATTTGGTGGGCGATTTGGTGTTTGGCATTTTGTAGGGTGAGGGGGTGTCGTGTGTTTAGTATGGGCTTAATTAATGGGGTATTTGGATTAAGTCGGGATTAAATAGGATCAGACAAAATGGTATCCTCAATTAATTAGAAATAAATACAAGCTGTGTTCTAAAATTAATTAGGAGTACATGGGGCCAAAATTAGGTCGGATCACAAATACCATTAGTGAAGAAGACTCAGAACAGAATATTACCCTAATTTGGGTTGCACGAAAATGGGTCAAGATTATCTCCAATTTCGATTGGAAAGCACAACGATACAAAGTCAAATTTATTTAGAATTTAAATAAACGTCTGCGACGAATATTGTGCGGCTAAAATGGAGCACAAGAGTGTAGAAGCATGAAAAATACGCTGGGAGGAGCTACGCAGCATACTGATGCAGAGCAGCGTAAACAGAGGCCTTCAGAGCCATCAAGCGTACAAGCAGAGCTTTCTCCGCTAAACACAACATGAAGTACAAGCTCAAAGGACCATCCGCGTAAGTGCAGTACGTCCAGGCCGCTCCAGCGTAAACAGGGTTCTTCATCGCCTCCATGGCATAAAACTCAGCCGATCTCAAAGCAACGTTAAAGCGTACGAGAAACGCTTCGTCTTCCCCAAAATGAACCTGTCAAGTCACGCAGTGAACCTGACCTCTGACTCCTGATAAAAAGTGCTGCACGGCTACCCAGACAATGGCAGGAAACAAGGACAGACCCCTCGGGACGTGCACCACAGTATGATGGCGGATCTCTGTATTTAATACAGAAGATTTGGTTAAAATATTACCGAACCGTCGTTTACTGACGTCCCCTCAGCATAAACTGCTCTTTCGCGTACAAGGGGATACGCTGCCTTGTTTTACACAGGCAAACATGAGCTGTTTTACGCTCCACAGTAGACAAACCGCCTGCCACGTCAAAAGCTGCACTTCGTACGGGGCTCGAGACACGTCTCTACGTCTAATTGCACAGAGCGGTGACAGTTTCTCTCAAGGCACGTCTCTGCGACGGATGCACAGAAGGGCTGCAGACCTTCAAAAATACGTCTCCGCATTTAATGCACAAGATGGTAGCAAATCTCTGCAAGAGATTTGATTATATCTTCAAAAGTCGTAATTTCGGCTAAGACGTCCACATCAGCACTCTAGTACGGTACGCAGCGGCTTCTACGCCAATTCAAGATCTGTGCTCATTCGGCTTCTACGCCCATTCGGCTTCAAACGCCCACTCAGTCTCTACGACCATTCGGCTTCTACGCCTAGTCGGCTTCTATGCCCATTCGGCTTCTACGCCTACTCGGCTTCTATGCCTATTTTGGCTTCTACGCCAGGGTGACAGTCATTTGGCTTCTACGCCAACCTCTTCTATACAAGGGATACCTACCTATGTGGCTTCTACACCGTGATATTCGCAGCAGATATACACGTTTTGTCCCCTTAGTTGGACACGCATCACATGCTCACTCAAAAGGTCATCTATACGCAGGCATTGGTTATTTTAACCGTTGTGTAAAAGGGTGCTGTACTTTCCACTCCTCGATTTTTATACCGACGGAGTGGTCACTGTCACCAAAACTCTATAAATAAAGACCCCTATCAATGGGGAAAAAGGTCGAAAAACTTCAAACTTGAAGATCGAACAAGGTCGAAACTTTGAAAGAAGGATCGAACAAGGTCGAACTTCCCAGAAAGATCGAACCGGAGGTCAAGAGAGAGAGAGAGTCCGGAGCTCAGGCAAAGAGTAGGGATCGACAACTTTGGCATCGTGCATCCACTCTCCTTTGCAACCTTCGAAGCTGCTACCTGTCTTCCACGGCACTTCTTCAACATCGTGTGGTCCAAGGGCTAAAGTGATCGACTGCAGATCAGACACCTATAGCAATTTATACCCAGATTAAATAAATTATACTCCCACATCCTCGTATAGGATTAAATTATACAAGTTTGTTTGTAAACCAAAGGGCACGGGTTTCGTATAAACCCCGTCATTAAAATACACTTTCATTCTTTCGTTTAATACCACAAACAAGATGGCGACTCTGCTGGGGACGTCTTTCTCTTTTGATGAGGAAGTAATTGCTCAACACGATGCGGTATCTGTAGGAACCGTGAAAAAGACACTGGTCGTTCATTTCGACCAGTCTGCCTATGAAGACATGCTTTGAACCGGGGGTAGCTCTCACCCTCTCTCCGTCCAAGACAACAGGAAGATGCGCAAGGTGTGGATGCCCAAGACATCCTCTGCCATTCCTGTGGACTCTCCGATCTCTCCGACCAATGAGGTTGTAGCATCGCTCCCTCCGTGCCCCGTACGTAAAATTCAGTCTTCCGCTACGTGCGGTACAGACGAAACTTCGGGCAAAGCCTCAGCGCTAACCCAGATGAATCCACTGCGCTTTACGCGTAGAAATTAGTCTCCCGCTACGCGCGGTACAGACGAAACTTCGGACAAAGCCTCAGCGCTAACCCAGAAGCATCCACTATGCTCCACGTGTAAAAATCAGTCTTCCGCTCCGCGCGGTACAGACAAAACTTCTGATGGTGCCTCAACGCCAAATCGGAGGTACAGATCATGCTCCACGCGCAAGACAAAATCTGACCTCTACGGTGAACCAAATGAGCGCTGTGATCTCCGCAAGGGAAAGCAAGCGGCAGAGTACTCAACTTCTCAGCCTTTACGCTAGCAAGGGAACAGTCTGCCTACCCTCCGGATTACGCAAAAAGCCGATGGCCGACTGAGGACCTCTCCAGCTTTATGCCTGTCTGAGCGAATCTCCGAGTTACGCCAGGCAAGGTCGCTCAGCGTAAAACAAGCTCAGGTTGCAGAAAGACACCCTCCCAGGGGATTATTCGCCACCCAGATGGCCAATCTGTTATACACAGGTGGCACAGGGAAAACTGGGGTGCCCAACCTCCGCATGCCCGCTGATGGGAACAGAAGAAACAAGCCTTCGTCTTCTTCTTCGGCAACTCCTCCTGACCTGCGCAAATATCTAATCCAGAAGCGTAAAGAGAGGGGACCTTCCAACATGTCTATTACGCCTCCTAGTGAGCACTATTGTAATAGTCATAAGGTTGTGATTAATTGTTGTTGTTCCAAAGCAAAACGATCGGTTTTCGACCGATTGAGCTACTCCCTGTCTTTCCAGGAAGAGGAACCCGCGCATGCATCTGTGAACATGGCTTCACACATACGTAGAGGAGGGTCGAGCTCAAGATGTCATCCCTCCAGGCCCCCGAGCCGAAGGAGGTTTAGTGAGCTCCTCAGGAACGCTGAAGCCGGGGTGTTCCAAAACACTCGTGCAAGGTCACGACAACCAGCTTCGTCCTCTTCTGATTCCGACGCTAGGGGTCACCAAGCCCCCAAATCAGAGGCAGAAAGTGTAGAGTCGACTTCTACAGCGACCTATACTAATCCTTCAATGATACCCCGGGAGATGGGAGTTTACGCCGTTGAAGATGAATGCGAGGAAGCTTCGCCGTCAGGGAACGCGGAACAATGCATCACTATAATGGAGACATATCTGAAAAAAATGCAATCCATGATGGAGAACATGCACCAGATGATGCTAACTCAGTACGCAACTGCCATGGCTCAAGCATCGGTCCCGTCAACTCAGATACGTGTGGGGGTGGACTTACCACCATCCAACCCGAGCCAAGAGCCTGCGCTAGATCAAGAGTCAGCAGTTCCTCCGCTTCCTCACTCAGAGAATGCCTTACCTCCCGCTGGAGTTACGATACAACCGACTCTGCACCACTCCGTCGCCCCGCTTCTGACTAAAAATCCGATGCAGGCAGTACGGGAGTTGAAAGCCCAGTTTGACGCCTTGAAGCACAAAGATCAGCTCAAGAAACTGGGAATCAACCAGCCCTACCCAGCTATCTGGGAGGAGGTCCCTTTCCCGCCGAGGTACAAACCTCAGACTATGGCCCTGTTCGAGGGAAAAACATCACCAAGTCAGTACATGAACTATTTCAGTATGATGACGGTGTTGCTACAAGGGAACGACGCCCTCCTCACTCGGGTGTTCAAAGGCTGTCTCTCAGGAGTAGCCTATCAGTGGTACCGTAGCTTGGTGGACAACTGCATTACTTCCTTCGAGGACTTCAGAGCTTTATTCTTCACATGATTCTACAAGGAAGGAATGGACATGTCTATGTCCTCTCTCATCGAAGTCAAGCAGAAGGAAAAGGAGGACGTTCGCATCTTCATCAGATGCCTCCAGGAGTTCCAGACTCTGCATTAGTAGAAATTTGCAGGAAGAACCTCCTTCCCGTGGTCTCGGTGTTCACAGGACCGTATCAGTTCCATGATTGGCCCTCGTTCATCATCTCGGCAGTAGCTGCCGAAGACAACAGTCGCAAGGCGCACGACAATGGCATCATGATCTCCGCCTCTGACAGAGGCAAGAGGTCATCTCCTAGCAGCGACCATCCTCGTGGTCCCAAAGGGAAAGAAGCCCTGGCAATCAATACGGCCAGACCAAAGATTGTGGCAACTACGCAAACGAGACCTGGGACTTCCAGGCCCGTCGAAGTCTACTCTTTCGACGACGACGATATCCCAAGTATATTCGAGTGTCTCGTCAAAAGTGGCAAGATCACCCTTCCAGAGCTGAGGCGGCCCCAGGAAGTCGGCAATACTAACGACCCCAAATACTGCGTCTTCCACAGATACGTACACCACCCAACAAAGGCGTGTTACATACTGAAAAGGAAGATCCAGGGGTCAATCGATGCTAAGGCCATCACTCTACACAACACCGAGAAGACGGTCACGGCCAACATGATCTCACTGCAGTTTGGCAATCTGCCTCCCCAAGAGATCCTGGATGGCGTTGCACCCATCTTCCGGACAACAATGAACATCGTCAATCTCCCTCCAGCTAGGGATCAAAATCACGACCTGGTACCCCTGACTACCCGGCAAGGCGAGATTATGTGGGTTAATCCAAATTTGGTGTCAGAGTTCGAGGAAGAAACTAAGGCTACTAAGCCTACATCCAAAAAGAGCCCCAAATACAGGCCATGCCATATGGTCGCGACTTCTTCGGCATCAGACGAAGACGAGGTATTTGTTACAACCCATTCAGGGAAGGCCTACCTCAACGACTATGGAGCAAGTCAGGAAGGTGCACCGGTAGACGCTCCAGCGGCCAAACCTTCAGAGCAAAGTCCCGTCGTACCAGATATCAGTCCTTCGAAACCAACTCCGACGGAGAAGGGGAAGCAAAAAGAAGTGCGCTTTGATAAACCTGTGAAAAACATTCCAAGCAAAGGTTTAGAGAAGCCATACAACTTCGACATCCTGGCCCAACTAGCTAAATACGCCAGCCAGGTTGTCCATCTTCGAGCTACTCAGGCTCTCCCAAGACACTCGTCTAGCCCTGAGTGAAGCGTTGATGCAGGTGGAGGCATACTTGACCCAGCTCAAGTCCCACGACGAAGAACCAGTGGCGTGTCCTCAATGCCACAGTATAATGGAGGTGGTCCCGAATATCACTTTCACTCAAAACGATATGCTGTTAAAATATAACAGACATGACAGGCCCCTCTATTACACCGGATACGTCGGTTCCATGGAGGTCGATCGGATTCACATAGATCCAGGATCGTCGATCAGCATCATCCCTCACAGTCTGCTCAGACCGCTGAGAATTCCTACCAGCGAATTGGCTTACACCACCACTACAATCATGGGTTTCAACGCCGAAAGAAGTAAGCCGTTGGGGAAAATTTGCCTGAGGATCCAGATCGGCAACCTTAGATCGGTGGCCACATGTTACGTCATCGATTCAGAGGTGTCCTACAACATTTTGGTGGGAAGATCGTGGATCCACGACCACAACATCGTTCCTTCAACCCTACATCAATGCCTTAAATATGTAGACGCACAAGGAACGGTACAAACGAAGGTGGCTGACCTAAACCCGTTCAAAGGAATAGAATCCTACTATTCCGATGCCGTGTTGTACTCCTAAGACCACACGAAAGAAAATGTCAGGCGAGGCAGAGAAGGAATCCCACCGGGAGCCAGAAGAACCCTCTGCCACACTACCGCTGTCAATCAGAGTGAAAGGACGAACCACTCATCCAAAAGCCATAGAGCCTATAGCTATCCACCTGAACAAGACCAGGTCAGGAGAAGGGAGTGATCCTCTGGTGATCACTTTGAACCGAAAGCCCCCACCCTTGGTCATCAACCTTCGACGCGACAGGCAGCCGACTGATGTAATGCACCCAGGAACGGAGTTCCAGATGATAATAAACATCCTTTTTCCAGTATATTGGCGCTCAAATTCCAAAACAGGAATCCACTCCCCGTGACGAGGTAGAACCCATAGCACAAAAATTCTTGGAAGCTATAAACTCCTACCGTCCGTATGTCTGGAAAGTAGCATCATCATCCAACGTCATCACAACGTATGGACCACATGAGGATTCTATCTTCATTGTCCCGCCTACCTGCAGCAGTCAGCGTCCAATATTCTTCGGCCGTATACGCAATCAACCGACTGACCAGGAAGATCATTTCGATGACGATACTGGAAAAATGCAAGTTCACCGATACAGCCCGCAAGCGCTGAAGATCATGCAAAACATGGGCTACGACTTAAAGCGAAAGCCAGGCCTCAACTACGAAAGAGGCAGACGAACGCCGCCGCGCGGCGACCCCCGCTATCGACAAACTCATTTCGGGTTAGGGTATGCCACCTCCCTTACGACTTCCAAGTCAGACGAGGACATCTTTCCCTCTTCCCAGAATGGCTCGTTACCCCCCGACTCACCTGATGCTCTCGAACAAACACTATCAGTAAATATGGTATTGACATATCCCTCAGAAGCAGATGAACAGGATTCTGAGCTGTTTGAGAATGACTCTTGGGCTCAACAAATGGATACGCAGTGGGAATTCTGCTTCGAGCAAAGAGAACCTCCCACCAAGGATGAAGTTATCCAAATTGATGTTGGAGGCGAACTTTCGCCAAAACCGATATTTATCAGCAACAATCTTCCCCCAGCTGAAAGGGAAGAAATCATACAGCTGATAAAAGAATATATCGACATCTTTGCATGGGATTATGAGGATATGCCAGGCCTAGACCCGAAGGTAGCTACTCATAAACTCAATATATTGACCAATTCGAAGCCTGTGAAGCAGCACCAACGTCGGTTCCGCCCAGATATGATGGACACTATGTCAAGAAGTTGATAGCCTGCGGTTTCATCCGGAAAGACCAACATCCCGACTTGGTCGCCGACGTTGTCCCAGTCATGAAGAAGACTGGGAAGGTACGTATCTGCATCGATTACCGAAATCTGAATGCGGCCTGCCCCAAAGATGAGTTCCCTCTTCCCATCACGGATATCATGATCGACAACACCTGCGGCTTTGAACGCATGTCTTTCATGGATGGATTCTCAGGATACAATCAAATCAAGATGCATCATGAAGACGAGAAGCACACTGCCTTCCGGACACCATTGGGGGTATATTGCTATACGGTCATGCCCTTCGGATTGAAGAACATCGGGGCTACATACCAACGGGCTATTAGTAACATATTCCATGAGCATTAACGCAAAACAGTAGAATGTTACGTGGACGACATAGCCGTCAAGAGTCGCCTCAAAGACGATTACATTCAAGACTTGAGGACGGTATTCGAGTTAATACGCCAATATCAACTCAAGATGAACCCTACGAAGTCCTTTCTGGGTGTATCCAGTGGCAAGTTCTTGGGATTTGTCGTCACCGCCAAAGGCATCCAGGTGGACCCTGACAAAGTCCAGGCAATCGTAGAAATACGACCGCCCCATAATCTGAGGAAACTCCGGGGATTTCAAGGCCGTCTGGCTTATATTCGGTGATTCATATCCAACCTCTCAGGAAGATGTCAACCCTTTTCTCATCTCATGAAGAAAGGTGTATCCTTCGTATGGGACGAAGCCTGTCAGCAAGCGTTCGGAGATATCAAGCGCTACCTCACCAGTCCGCCAGTTCTGGTACCTCCCGTCATGGGAAGACCATTCTTGCTATACGTTCGAGCGATGGATCATTCGCTAGGAGCTCTTCTCGCACAGAAGAACGACATGGGTCATGAACAGGCTATCTACTACCTCAGTAGGATGATGGTCGGAGTCAAACACCGGTACAACCCAGTGGAGAAAGAATGCTTGGCTCTGATGTTCGCTATCCAGAAGACGCGGCACTATGTCGCTGGCCAGACTATTCATATCATCTCCAGGATCAACCCTCTTCGAGTACTGATGAGAAAGCCCAGTGCTCTTAATTCCTGACTCGCGACTTGGGCGATGCTATTAACACCATATGACATGGTATACGTACCGCAGAAGTCCATCAAGGGCCAAGCACTGGCTGACTTCCTAGCTGCTCATCCGATCCCGGAGGCCTCCAAATTATACAAGGACATTCCCGATGAAGTTGCAGAATGTAATTCCGTAATAGAAACTGACGCATGGCAACTATTGTTCGATGGTGCCTCCAGAACCGGTCCTAGGGGAAACGTCGTTTCAGGAGTAGGAGTCGTCCTGGTCACTCCTGATAAACTCGTCATCTACTGAGCATATTCTCTTAGCGAGCCATGCTCCAACGATGTGGCAGAGTACAACGCTCTACTAATCGGGCTCCAAATCGCTAAAGAGCTGGGGGTCGAGTCCCTGGAAGCTTTCGGTGATTCTTTGCTTATCGTCAATCAAGTCAGGGGAATATATGAAGTCCGGAATCCAGACCTCATCCCCTATCACTGAGCGACGATCGAGATAGCCATGACATTCAAAGGGTTCTTCCTAGAGCATGTACCTCGATCTCAGAATCTAGAAGCTGATGCCCTAGCCAGTCTAGCTGCAGATTTAGCCACTCCTATAAGAAGGCAGGATTCGATAATCCTTCTTAACAGAGATTTATTCTATGTGAAGAACAACTTTCACATAGAATGCAGCTACGCCGTGAACACAGATCCCCCTAGAATAGACTGGAGAAGTCCCTTCATAGATTTTGTCGCATACGAAATCTTGCCGGAGGACCCCAAAGAAGCAGTATCCGTCAAAAGACGATCATTACGCTTCTACTACGACGCATCTTCACAATGCCTATATCGCCGGACCTACGACGGACTGCTATTGAGATGCCCCTCTAACGATAAAGCACAGCAGATTATCCGTGAAGCTCACGACGGTGTATGCGGAGCACATCAGCCCGGTCCTAAGCTACAGGATCGCATCAGGAGAATGGGCTATTACTGGCCTACTATGATCGCAGATGCAATACGGTATGCAAGACAATGCAGAGCCTGTCAGGTTCATGCAGACTTCATACATCAACCGTCTGAACATCTACATCCTACGGTCGCATCCTGGCCTTTCAAAGCATGGGGTATGGATATCATCGGTCATATTCACCCGTCTTCTTCCAGGGGTCACCGGCTCATACTGGCCATCACGGATTACTTCTCCAAATGGGCAGAGGCGATCCCTCTTGCTGAGGTGAAGGCGTCTAATGTGATCAGCTTCATCAAGCATCACGTCATTTATTGCTTCGGGATACCCCGGAGGATAATTCACGACAATGGGCCTCAGTTCATCAGCCAAGCGTTTCATCGATTTTGCGATAAAAATCGGATACACAATATTGCCTCTACGATATATTATCTAGCTGCTAATGGTTTGGCAAAAGCTTTCAATAAAACCATTATCAAACTCTTAAAGAAATTCGTCTCTTCAAACAAGAGAGATTGGAATGAGAAGCTGGGCGAATGTCTCTGGGCATACCGCACAACGGTACGAACACCGACAGGTTATACCCCATTCTCGTTGGTCTACGGGAGCGAAGCAGTTCTCCCCATTGAAATCCAGATCCCGTCACTCAGGATAGCTGTGACTAATGAGCTGACTCAAGAAAAGAATGACCTGTTAAGGCTCCAAGAGCTAGAAGGATTAGACGAGAAACGCCTCCAAGCTCAACAGTGCATCGCGCTCTACCAAGCACGCATTTCCAAAGCTTTCAATCATAAAGTAAAGGAAAGAGTGTTCAAAGTCGGCGAGCCAGTTCTAGCCGTAAGAAGGCCGATGATTCTTACTCACAGAAGTAAAGGCAAATTCTAGCCCAAGTGGGAAGGCCCTTATGTGATCGAGACAACGTTCTCAAACGGCGCCTACAGGATAGCCCAGCCTAATGGAGACCTGTTAATGGCTCCTATCAACGGCAAATTCCTGAAAAGGTACTATGCTTAATCTCCCCTGCTCGAGTGGAATATAGCGAGGATCTCAACTCTGACAAAACAACTCCCAAAACGAAACTAGCTGGATCATATCATATCATGTCTGTATGACCTCTGAATAGATATATCCTGCTAAAAAGTTTATCGAGAGTCTATCATGTCCATACTACCTCTGATATCACTCTCGCCTAAAAAAAGAAAAAAAAAACTGTCATTTATATTCCGAAATGATGGGTCCACAAAAGTCAGAAAAGAGTCACTTTTATTTATTCCCGATAAAGAGCAGAATTACATCTGGGGAAGCAAAAAGAGAAAGGATACATCATGATGGGGGAGCAGTCAGATCGCGAATCAGCCGCTCCAGTGCAGCTATCTTCTCATTCCTGGAAACCAAGGCATCGGCGCGAGCCCGCTCCAGCCGTGACTCAGGATTGTTCGTAAGGGTCAGCTCAGCCCTTGCCCGAAGAGAGCCCGCACGGGCAGCTTCTGCGCTCTCTAAATCCTATAGCACTGTGCTCAGTCGACCAGTCGCTACATCTAGACCTGCCAACGACTGAGAAGCCCACTCCTCTGCCAGAGCGAGTTTTTCCTTCAGCTTGCGGGCCCTCGCTGCGTTCCTTTCGTGCTCGGATCGGAGCTTCGTCTCAAGAGCGAGAGCCTCTTCCACGACAGCTTTTCTTTTATCCATCTCCAGCTTATGTGTTTTGATAGAGTTGTCCAGGCTTTCCAGCTGTGTAGAAAGCTGCGCAATCATGAGGTCGTATCTAGCCTGGACCTCAGCATCAAAGATGCCCCGAATCAGCTGCAAGTATTCGTTAATGGGTTGCTCTAAACCATTAACCACCGCCTCCAGGGCGTCAGCTACCCCAGGATCGCCGAACTCCCTGACAGCTCCGATCGAAAACTGAGAAGTCTTCTTCAGGCGCTCGAAATCTAGACTCTTCGCCAACACTATTGATATCATCATTTTCAAATCGGTGTAAAAGAGGCTGGTATGTTGCTCGGTTAGCACAACTAGATCCGATTGAACTCCAGAAGTGGCCGCGATATCAGCAAGTCCCCCTCCGGGAATGATTGCAGACGAAGTGGCCACAGCCGCCGCCTCGACGGGTGGTGCGACAAAATGAGGTACAACAACGACGGTCGAAGTCATCAGCATACTCGCGAGAGGCGAAGTCACGATGACGGGTTCGTCCTCCTCTCGAGATGACAAAACCACTCCAGGCGAGCTGGCCCCCGAAGGTATTTCCTCATCGAAGTCGAAAGCCTCCGTATCATCGCCAGGAGCCGGAGCAGAGCTAGAAGGTGCTTCAACGCTGTACTCCCCGTGGACGCCATCCCCTGAGAAAAGGACCAGAAAGTTGATATCAATATGATGGTAATCTTTCTAAAGGGAGACATAAAGACGACATTTACCCGGAGCCAACGGTATATATGGCGCATCTGCAGCCGATGTAGCTAAACCACGCTTTAATGACGCAATGTGAACTATCATACCTGGAGAAGGAGGTGGGCCAACCGACATCGCCCGGAGTTCTGCCAAGCCTTCACCGAGATGCAGTCGAGGTTCGTCAACTGGAATCTCGCTAGGCGTGCTCGCTGACACAGCGGGAGTTTTATCCGTTGCTGGTCTAGGGAAAGATTCTCCCATCTGTCGCGGCCACGCAGGCAATCTCGCTCCACTACCTGGAGCAGTAGCAATGACAGCAACCTCTAGCGAAGATTCTCTGGTGCCGTCGGCCGGAACTGTAGAAGGTCCCTCTCTAAAAGGCGAGGAACCTCCAGCCAAAGAATTATCCCTGATATGGGGAGATACAAGCTCACTCCCGGGAGCCTCAATACCAAGAATGTGGAGAGGACGAGCAACCGTCTCCTTCCTCCTCTTACGAAAAGAAGCTTCCTTCGGGGCAGAAGCCCGTCGCTTCCCGGAAGAGACTACCAAAGCCCCCGCAGGCGGAGGCACTTCACACCTCGGCACTGACACCAGAGGCTCATCCGGAGTGCCAGACTCCTCACCCTCGTCAAAAGAAACCGAGGGGACTTCAACTCTTCCCCCAGGCTTGGGAGAAGGCACCCTGAAGCTTCCACGTATGTCAAAATCGCGATGGAAGGTGTTAATTGCCACATAGAACTGGGCGTAAGAATGGTGAATGCGAAGCTCCGTGGAGGTTGTAACGACCGGCACAATGAAGATTGCTCCCGTATAACCCATGATAAAATATCGCCACCCTCTGGCTCCATCAATGAGTCCGCCCCTGGACCTAAAGCTGGTGACGGCATTGCCCACGTGCAACTGATCGTACCCAAACTGCCTGGCGAACCGACTAGGCAAGTAGGGCTCGAAGAAGCAATGGTCTTCGCTACTGTACAGCAGATGGGAGGGTCTAATGCAGACCAACCAATTGAAAGCTTCCGGATAAAGATCGGTCTTCTCTCCACCTGAATCCTCAAGTCTCACCCCTGATTGATTGCGATGAACAGGAGAGGGAATACAGAGGAGCTTCCAGCCGTGACTGAGGTTCAACACCAGCCGACAATCCAAAGTTGTGTTCATATTCCAGAGAGAGTCCTTGTAGTTCGTCAAGAAGTTACCCCCCGAGCTGCTACCAGAGCCAGAAGACATCACCCGGGGATTGTGGAGAATTAACCATCCCATCAAGTACAGGTATGGTAATTCCACCCCGGGAAAACTCTCACGCCGAGCTTCATCGACGAGCAACCCATCAGTCATGGCTCTCAGGCTAGCCTGTATACGGCACACCATGGCAGGAAGCAAGCCCAGTCTTGCCCCGAACACCAGACGTACTGCCGGCCACAGGATTTTTCGTTGAATGCGGTCCGCGGACGCAATATCGGGCACTACTACTCGACGCAGCCATATCAAGAGGAAACCGGCCAGCTGGGCTTCCTTAGACAGAGGCCTGAGGCAGCGCCTCAAGTAACTGTAGGCCTTAGTGCCTTCAGAGTACTTTCCTACCCCCTCAACGAGAATCTGATCTGGAGCTTTAGCCTCCTCCATAAGATCCTCAACGACCTGGGTACTAAGCACGCCCAAACAGTTCACGGGCTCATTCTTGCCCCCCGAGACTTTCTCCGACTTGGCGGCCCTGGCTCGGTGGAAGAAGAGGTAGGACATCCACTTGGTGGTGTGAGCCAAATCAGAAGGCTCGTTATAAAAAGCGGTGCACGCGAAGTATTGACACATCAGCTCCTGATACACTTTCGCCACCCGAGGGTCAAAGTCCCCCAACTCCCGGTTGGTGGGAACATACTCTTCGTATGGGGTATCCCCCATCGGCAGTCTCGAGACCATTGCCATCTCATGGAGGGCCAATCCCAACTCCCCCAGTGGAGTGGCGAAAGTCCCGGTGAGCGAAATGTATCGCTCCATCAGTACCAAGAACAAGTTAGGGTTAGGAGGCAACCCAACACTAGTCGCACTCACAGCGGCATAGAGTCCAATGCCCTCCAGTTCTCTCCGAAAGTGCTTCAAAGCCCAGTCAACTAGGCAAGTCCATCAGAGGTTTGTTGGGGTGATCCACCCGTTGCACCGAGGATTCTCCTTGGGATATACCCTACCTCGTCCCATGAAGTCGTTGCAGAAGGTCGGCAATTGGACCGGCTGGATCACTGAGCTGTCTTCACTCGGGACACTGCCCGGGCACAGTCCCCTGAATAACGTCACAACGCTGGAAGGGCGGCTGACAAACGACCCCTGGTCAGCCCCTTTCAGATGAAAGATCTTTCCCGGCTTGCCGTAAAGATCGGGAGTCAACGTCCACGACATCCTCCTGGGATGCGTCGCATGGAAGAAAGCCGAGATGGGATAATCCCTCGGCATCGTTGGCAGATACAAAACTAAATTCCTGGCAGGAAAAACCCAGGGTTCCCTCTAGGGCTTCGTCTGGGACTATTTATCAATCATGTCCCCAAAGAGGAAAGCCGGCTTTATGTACTGTTCCCCGTCTACGTATGTCAGGGGCTCCCCGTTGATCATGTTCAGCAGCGTCCGCTCACCCTGAGCCGATATCAAGATCCCCCTTCCTTCAGGATATTAGGATCCGGAGATAGGAAATGTCACGTGGGACAGATCCTCCAGATAGTTCGAGTGCAGCATCCCGGCAGCGGAACCCATCACCTCGGCCAGTGGAGACTCACCCAAATCAACTGCAAAAGTGCAAGGAAAATATGTCATTACAAATCTTGCACAAACATACAGACCAAAGAAACGACAATCTGTGCTCTACGCCAAGATTGCACAAATTTGGTTATTTTACGCCGGAAGTCCCCTTCACAAGCGTAAAACTCAAATTTTACGATATACGCCAATTTTTGTTAGCCAGAGCTTTTACGCTCGGAACTACGAAAATATGGAGTTTTGACGCTGGCACATTAGAAATGTGGGCGTAAAAGATAAAAACGCCTCCGTGCATCATCTTCCTCAAAGAGGCTATCAGCACAGAAGACGACCTAGCGCGGTCACGTTCAACGTGTACGAATGATTTTTTTGTCGTTTTTGTCATCCCAAAAGGCTCTACCTCTAAGACCGGGTGCGCTGCTCATCGGCGGGATACTCGCTCAGAGTGAAGTTCACCTTGCCCGACCAAAGACTCCCTCGCTGGGGCAGAAGAATGAGAAAAAGAACCTATGCTCTTTCCCTTAGTGGAGGAGGTTTGTTTTGGCGCCATTTCTGAAGACTCGAAGTGCTCGGAGAAGGAACGAAGAAAAACTCGAACAGTCGAAAGCTCTCTTTCGCAGAAGACGGATAAAAAGTTTTTCTCTTAAAGGCTTGGGATATATATAGAGAGTTCGAGTCGACTCCTCGAATCCTCGGACGGACTCCTCGAGACCCTAACCAAATCTCGCAATTAATAGGTGGTTATGATTGGATGCTACGTCATCCCACTACTCTCAAAAGACGGACAGTCAGCGAATTCGAAAAAATCTTCGCGCAAAGCAGTTCGGCGGTTTCTACGCTAAGGAGCTTTCTACGCTTGACAGCAACAGATCTACGATTTTACGCTCGCAAGCTATAAGTCTATGGTTTTTTGCCCGGATGCCTTTGTGCTCGGTAGCTTTTATGCTCGAGAGGCAACAAACCTACGACTTTATGCTCAGCAGATACCAAATCGATGATCTCACGCTCGGTGGCGCTCAGTTTACGCTCAGAAGCAATAGATCCGCAAACTTCACGCTCGGAAAAAAAAAATTTCAGGAGCTACAAATCTACAGTTCTACGCTAAAGGAGCTTTCTACGCTCGACAGCTATGAATCTACGACTTTACGTTCGACAGCTATAAGTCTATGGTTTTACGCTCGGATGCCTTTGTGCTCGGTAGCTTTTATGTTCGAGAGGCTACGAACCTATGACTTCACGCTCAGGAACCACAAGTCTACGATTTTACGCTCGATGGTGTTCTACGCTCACAGGCTACAGATCTCCAGTCCTACACTAAAGGATCTTTCTACGCTCGACAGCTACGAATCTACGGCTTTACGTTCGACAGCAATAAGTCTATGGTTTTACGCCCGGATGCCTTTGTGCTCGGTAGCTTTTATGCTCGAGAGGCAACAAACCTACGACTTCACGCTCAGGAACCACAAGTCTACGATTTCACGCTCGATGGTGTTTTATGCCCAGAGGCTACAGGCTGATGATTTCATGCTCCACGACTTTCCGCATATCCAAACAGTCCCCGAAGCGGTCAATTGCAAAAAGTTCACACAGAAGATACTCGTTCTTGACCCCAAAGTACCCAAAACATACAGAGTTCAAACATTGAGAAATTACTCTTCTCGGGTCCAAAATTGGAGGTTCATCCAGACTGCAGTCTGAACATCTCATCTATCAAGATGGCAAACTCAGTTTGACAGACAAATCCTCGACCCTGTTCCAAAGGAGTTTCGAGAGGTCGTTCTTGAAGACGAAGTCTGAACAAAATTTTTGCTCATCAGAAGCAGCAGTTCAGAGCTCTACGCGGTCCCTCAGTCCTAGCAACAGGATAGTTCTAAATGTTCAAAAAAATGCTTAACAGCGTTCTATGGACTGTTCGCTACGCATAAAGGACCGGGCCTAATACTCTTCTTATCAGAGTTGGCGTAAAGAATCAGACGTGTCGAAGCTACACATATTCAGACTTTACAGCAACGTAGGGCAAGATGGTCATATGAAGAAGACGATTTTATTAAAAATCAAAATTATGATTACATATGAGGGAAATCCAATCTACAAGGGTTTTTCTCTATTTTTCATTATTACATCTGAGGGAAACTCTGTCTACAAAGAAGATACCCCCTCGTCGTCTGAAGGCCGCCCTTGGAATCTGTTCTGACAGGTTCTTGCATTGGTGATCCTCATCTTCTTCCAAGAAGATGATCAGTGGTAGGAGGATACAAAACTGGGCATATGACCCATCCTCTAACAGAAGGAAAGCAGGGTAATTCTGCTTTCCTACAGACCACTGCCACTCTAGCCGGTCTGTCTGCCTCTCATCACCAGAGGTAACTGGAGAAGGCGCCACTTGCAAGCAGCATGGTGAAATACGATTCTTCGTCTCTCCCAAAGAACCACCATACAAAGTTGTTGATTATCCCGAGCAAGGGAGGCTAAGATATCCTTTCATGATCCATCATTGCAGTGGACACTTGCTCAAAGACGCCATCTTTTTCGGCTCCCTATATGCTGGAAGAATATGATCTCCTTTTTCCTCAGGTCGACCCGACGAACTTCGACAATCATCTCTGCATGGTGATGGGAATGTGGGGAGAACAGGTTAACTCCCCCAGCCTTTTTATAGGCAAAAGAGATCACAGCGGTCCCCAATAAATCTGCCATAAAGTCCGTATCGACCGTTTCAACGCTCCATTCAGAAACGTTTCAAGTTACGAGGGGCCGTTCATGCTTCATTCAAAGCATTTCAAATTCTGAGGAATTTAAAAGCTTTGAAGGGGGTCTTATAGAAGCATGAAAAATACGCTGGGAGGAGCTACGCAGCATACTGATGCAGAGCAGCGTAAACAGAGGCCTTCAGAGCCATCAAGCGTACAAGCAGAGCTTTCTCCGCTAAACACAACGTGAAGTACAAGCTCAAAGGACCATCCGCGTAAGTGTAGTACATCCAGGCCGCTCCAGCATAAACAGGGTTCTTCATCGCCTCCATGGCGTAAAACTCAGCCGATCTCAAAGCATCGTTAAAGCGTACGAGGAACGCTTCGTCTTCCCCGAAATGAACCTGTCAAGTCACACAGTGAACCTGACCTCTGACTCCTGACAAAAAGTATTGTACGGCTACCCAGACAATGGCTGGAAACGAGGACAGACCCCTCGGGACGCGCACCACAGTATGATGGCGGATCTCTGTATTTAATACAGAGGATTTGGTTAAAATATCACCGAACTGTCGTTTACTGACGTCCCCTTAGCATAAACTGCTCTTTCGCGTACAAGGGGATACGCTGCCTTGTTTTACACAGGCAAACATGAGCTGTTTTACGCTCCGCAGTAGACAAACCGCCTGCCACGTCAAAAGCTACACTTCGTACGGGGCTCGAGGCACGTCTCTACGTCTAATTGCACAGAGCGATGACAGTTTCTCACAAGGCACGTCTCTGCGACGGATGCACAGAAGGGCTGCAGACCTTCAAAAATATGCCTCCGCATTTAATGCACAAGATGGTGGCAAATCTCTGCAAGAGATTTGATTATATCTTCAAAAGCTGTAATTTCGGCTAAGACGTCCACATCAGCACTCTGGCACGATACGCAGCGGCTTCTACGCCCATTCAAGATCTGTGCTCATTCGGCTTCTACGCCCATTCGGCTTCAAACGCCCACTCAGTTTCTACGACCATTCGGCTTCTACGCCTACTCGGCTTCTATGCCCATTCGGCTTCTACGCCTACTCGGCTTCTATGCCTATTTTGGCTTCTACGCCAGGGTGACAGTCATTTGGCTTCAATGCTAACCTCTTCTACACAAGGGATACCTACCTACGTGGCTTCTACGTCGTGATCTTCGCAGCAGATATACGCGTTTTGTCCCCTTAGTTGGACACGCATCACATGCTCACTCAAAAGGTCATATATACGCAGGCATTGGTTATTTTAACCATTGTGTAAAAGGGTGCTGTACTTTTCATTCCTCGATTTTTACACCGACGGAGTGGTCACTGTCACCAAAACTCTATAAATAGAGACCCCTATCAATGGGGAAAAAGTCAAAAAACTTTAAACTTGAAGATCGAACAAGGTCGAAACTTTGAAAGAAGGATCGAACAAGGTCGAACTTCCCAGAAAGATCGAATCGGAGGTCAAGAGAGAGAGAGAGAGTTCGAAGCTCAGGCAAAGAGTAGGGATCAACGACTTTGGCATCGTGCATCCACTCTCCTTTGCAACCTTCGAAGCTGCTACCTGTCTTCCACGGCACTTCTTCAACATCGTGTGGTCCAAGGGCTAAAGTGATCGACTGCAGATCAGACACCTATAGCAATTTATACCCAGATTAAATAAATTATACTCCCACATCCTCGTATAGGATTAAATTATACAAGTTTGTTTGTAAACCAAAGGGCACGGGTTTCGTATAAACCTCGTCATTGAAATACACTTTCATTCTTTCGTTTAATACCACAAACAAAGAGAGAATGATTATGAGTTACAAAAAGGTCAAAATGGAAGGCAGGCATGTCTAGGGTAAGGTTGTGAAATTTGTTGGAAGGCAAAAGCTAGGATAGCGCTCCAAATATCGAAGCAACGGCAAGGCGCAACAATTAAATAAAATTACGGTAATAAATCATAACCCCAAATAATTAAATTCTAATTAATACAAATTAATACATAATCCTATAATTCGGTCAGGTGTTCATCTAGTGGGCTTCTAGGTCAAGTCTACCAGCTCAAACATTGATGAACACTGTATATATATATATATATATATATAATATATTTAAATACACATCTTATGCAATTATTTAATTTAAATACATATATCGAGAAATCATTTATTAGAAATAACATAATATTAATAGTATATAAAAAGTCAAAAATACCCCTGTTTTGGAATATTATAGTGACAAGTCTACCCTCCTTAAAAGAATTTCGTCCTCAAAATTTAAAATCCTCATAGTAGTGTTTATTTATTATATTATTTTCCATCAATAGTTAAATTCACCAACCCACATAATCCTAAAATAATCCACCTTGTCATTTCACGATTTTCAAAAAATTCTGAAATTATTGTATTCCTGAAAAATCCACAAATAAAAATCAGTTTCCATTTTCCTCACAATTTCCTCCAAATTTTTAAGTTAAAAATTTAAATACTCAAAATTTAATATCTGCTCCTCAAATTTAATTTCAATCAATGTATATATATAAGATCTAAATCTCGTCCCAAAAAGTCTGAATCCAAACACTAATCCATCAATGATCTTATTCCTTGGTTTCCTTTTTCCTCAAAATACTCAACAATGCGATACTTATGGATTCTTCAAATGCAAAATCCATAATATAAAATTTTAAATTCATATCTCGCAATCAAATAGACATAATGATAATCTCCCAAAATTTTCTCAAGTTTTAATAACCAATTAATCATATCATAATCTTCCTAAAATTTATAAATCATCAATTATGCCAGGTTAATTTCTTAACTCTTCATTTAAGTTAATGTTTATCCTCGAATTTTAATGATAATTTTAATCATATCTCAATCTTCGTAAAATCAGTGATCCATCAATTCTCCTATATTAACTCCTTAACTCTTTATTTAAATTAATGCTTATCCTCAAATTTTAATCGTCTTGTCTCTTTTGTCAAGTCATAACCTCTTCATAGATCTTCGCTATGGTCAAACCCCAATTATCATGGTCTAAGAAAATTTACCTACAGTCGTGTAATCTAAGAAAAATATGTACGGTCATGTGTCTTTTGTCATGGTATTGCAGTCTTTGTCAGGGTGCACTACTAACTACATTCTAACAAGGAAATCATGCATACAACTACGGTACTAGGGAATCAGTCAATCAATCAAATAAAAAAGAACAGAAGGAAGGAAAGAATAGAACCTGCTAACACATTATCTGCAGTATCGGTCTCCTCAACCGTCATCGCAAATGCTCTGCCCTGCTGGGGTGGCTCCCTCCGCGGGTGCTGAGCAATCTGCAGTTCCACAGGTGGCCTAACTGGATCTCTATTATTTGGAGCTGCGCACTGAGCTAGAGGACAATCCCTCATTCGGTGTCCTGTATCACCACAGCGCAAACAAAGTCCTAGCCTCAATCTACAGCTCTCCCAAAGGTGACCTGGCTTCTTACAAAAATGACAAGTCTGTTGTGTCCCTCTCGGAGGCTGCTGTCGATCCTGTTGAACACGAACTGGTGCCTGGTACTATTGTTGATACTGAAACGTCCTCGGCTGTTGCTGAATGTGGGGACGCTTGGCTGGTCCCGCGCTACCATCCGTATCTCCAGAAATATTGTGACTCCTCTTAGGCCTGAGATCCAGATCCTCTTCTGCAATCTGGGCATCTATTAAGATATCCTCAAAGGTAGCGGTACGACGACCAGAAGTGCGTGACCTAATATCTCTTGTCAGCCCCTTTCTAAATTTTCGGGCACGATCTCCTGGGTCCCGAATCATAGACGATGCAAAACGGCTCAATCGACAGAATTCTGCAGCGTACTCGTCGACCGACATGTTTCCTTGGACTAAGTCATGAAACTAAATTTCCAAGGTTCCCAAGGCCACGTCGGGAAAGAACTTCTCCTTGAAAAGCAACTTGAAGGTCTCCCAAGTAAGTCCTTCGCCAGTGAGTCTCGGCTCCGTGAGATACCACGTAAGTGCGATATCGAATATCTGACTGCCAGCGGCTTCTATCTGCAAGCTCTCCGGAATCTGGGCCAATCGTAGGCTCCTCTCTATATCCTCTAGCCAGTCGTCTGCATAGAGTATCCCTTCGGTGCCTTTGAATTCTCGAGGCATCATCCTCTTGAAGTCCACTATAGTGCCTGATCTCTGCTGTTGCTGCTGGCCAAGAAACTGTTGGTATTGTGCTACTCTCTCCAAAGCTTGGAGAGTCACCTAATGAGCATTCTCCATGCTCTCTCTCATCAGCTCGGTTTGTGCCTGGTGAGTTTCTGCTTGCACCCTCTGAGCCTCATCTTGAACTCGCTGATAGTCTGCGTCACTCTCTGGGCATCTACCATGCCCTGGATCAAGGTAAACATCTATGCCCCGTCAATGGGCACACTTCCAGAAATTGGAGTTGGTGGAGGAGGAAGGTTGTCCGTCACAGCTGCGGCAATCCTCTGGGCAGGTGGGGGAGAAGGATCCCCGAAAAGTGCAGATACTCCTACATGCATCGGAGATGTAGGAGAAACTACGGATGTCTGTCCCTCAGGTGGAGAGGTGGCAGACCCCTCTAAGGCTGATGCTCCCACTTTCATAGATCGTGTCTTCGGCGACATCCTGAAGACAGATCCAAAAGAATCAATTAAGGCAATAAATACGATATCATCAAGGAAGGACAGTAAAGTTCTAAAGAAGCAACATTCAGAAGGAATAAGGATAACAGATAAATAGATTGGAAACATTCCTAGTTGTGATTGCATAGGTCAATGATTCATCCAAGGTTTGATACCTCTATCTCTTTAGGTACCACAGTTCTACTACAAGCACACTCACTGCTAGCCTTCTTACCTACTGCAATTGTTGATACTAGTTGCTCTTATCACTCAAGTGCATATCAAATGCAACACACCATACTAAGTACTGCTCCCTCTAATACAACCCTAGATGGACACCCAAGTCAGTTTGCAGTGCAATCTCAATCATGCTCAAGCCAACAGATCCTTACACATGCACTTCGTTTACTCATATACTAATATATCTCTTCTACTATAAAATTTTATCCTCATAATAAAGTCCTCAAAACTAACTCCTCGAACAATTTAAAGTAAAATGCATATACTTTCCTCAAAGTCAAATATTCAAAAGTTGAAACAAAAATTTAATCACTTCCAAAAATTCTTACAGCTTTGTCTAGGTTCATTGAATTGAATCTGAATCCTCAAAAAAAAAAAAATTAATAGCATAATATCTCAACTTCTCAAAATTCTTAAAAATTGAAATTCATTTTCAATCTTCGAATTATAATTTAAATCCACATCTTGTAGTCCAATAGCCCTAATATTAATCTTTTTCACTGTCCTCATTGACATGTGTCATCAGATAATGCCATAAATTAGTCCGTAAATTCATCTTGATATGAAATCAAACTCTACAATGACACTGAGATCTTAATTTACTAACTGATCAACAAGAATCAAATTCAATATCAACAAGTGAGAATGGACGGAAACAAGGAAAATGATTTAAATTAGAATTTATAATAAGATTCTCAGGGATCATCCCAGGAATCTCTCAAGGAATTGTGATTGAGTATCCGCTCTCATCCTAGTATTCTATGTCCTATATCCTATCGCAGGCACGCAGTAGTGTAACAAAGATGTCACACTACCACGACATCGCATAATTGTGAAGTTTGACCTTTATGGGCTACCACTAAAAACGTGTCACAACTCGCACCCAGAATTGGGGCACGAGTACGTGGGTACGTCCAGCCTACGCCGCAGCATCGGCGGTAGAACGCTGTCAAAGTCAAAGCACTATCTAACAAACTCGCACGAGTATCCAACTCCATAGGGAGACACGGATAACACAATATAAACGAACAACATACTCAATCACATAACTACAGCACGATAAGATATCGAACAAACAGAATTAAAATAAGAACAACACAAGTCTAAATGTAAATAATCTAACCCAACAAATATCCATGTCTTAACAAGAATGTCGGAGACAAATTCGGTACCAAATAGTCTGCTAAAAGAACTAACTAGATGATAAGTGATTCCGGCTAGACCTCCCAGAATCACGACTGAACTACCAAGTCCAAGTCTGCAGCTACTCACCCTGTGGTCCATAAAGTGTCGGACACCGGTCCTCTAAGGCATAGTCTGGAAAAATATTTCTAGTCAAGAAGGAGCAAAGTATATTTCTAATAGCAGTTCTATATTAATGATATAAACTATGTAGCAGTATATAGATGGAAATATACAAGATGGATGTACATGTACGAGAGATATACAATAAAGGAAATAATGGAAATACTGAAAGTAAATGCGGGATGGAACAATATGTCAATGAGCAAGAATACTATGACTAAGTGTGTGAGTACTAGCTTTAACATGTGATCGGCTTGGGAACTTGATCAGGCTGGTTACATATGATTAGCTATGATTCATGTAAGGTCAGGCTAACCATTTGGTTAGCTATGATGCAGGTAGAGGTCAGGCTAATCATGTATAATAGCTATAAGGCATGTAATGGTCAGGCCGCACCCGACGTGAGATATGGGGTGAGCTATGATGCATGTAGAGTGGGTATGATCACATATCTATACTAAAATACTCCCCACCCCCGACTGGTATAGTGGATCCAACCATGGTACGCTATGGCACGGGATTCCCTAGGAAGGTAGCAAGTCTCCCCGGAAATCAGTGTCTGTACATGTACAAGAAACAATAAAACAAGACTTGTACAAGCTACACCATGAACAAGGAATAACATCTCATGACGAGATCCGTATACACCAATCCGTGTAACCAGCGTATCGAGAATATGGATATTTACACTAGATACAATGAACATAGGGGATATCATAAAGAAGAAGCTAATCAGAAAATGTACTCGCCTTGGGTCCTTAGCTGGTAATACCAATATCCAGTCCCAGAGTATCGTCTGGAAGATCCAACAGTCGGTGGTTGGACGGAGTGCACTAGCCGGACGGGCTGACTCGCCGGAAGGGAGCTGACCGGAGAGGCAGGGAGGGGAGACTCGGCTGTAGCTGGCAGTGGTGGTGGTGGTTCGACTCGAGTTGGAGGTTGAAGGAGGAGGGAGGTCGGAGGAGGACGTCGGTGACGAGGTGGGCTGACCCGGGCTGGAGTACAGCAGTGTGAGGCGTCGTACAGGGGATGCAGGGAGTCGGGTGGCTCAACCGGGGGAGATGAGCAGGGTGGAGAGTGGTGGTTGTGTTCATGGTGGTGCCGGTGAAGAGTGGAGCGGGTTCAGGTGGAGGCCGGGGAAGAATGGGAGAGCAGGGAGCCGACGGGAGCTGGTTGGTTATGATGGCGGGGTGACGTGCGTGGCCGGAGCTCGGGATGAATGGAGATGGCAGTGGTGAGTCGATGGTGATGATGCCGGTGATGAGGGATAAGCGGAGAGGGAGAGGGTGGAGCATGGTCGGGAGTTGGAGGAGTTGTCGACCGGAGTAGGGGGTCGGGGCTCGACATAGGGGGAAGATGGAGGGGCTTCGGGTGCTGCGGCGAGAGCTTCAAGCCGGGGGGTACAGTGAGGTCCAGTCCGGCGGGGAGTTGCTCGAAAGGAGGTCGGCTATGAGCTGTCGATGTAGAGTGGTGGTTGTGGCTCTAATGGTGGTGGTTGGCCGGAAGTGAAGCGGGGTCGGGCTGCTGGAGAATGGAGTCGGGGAAGATGCTCGGTCGGGTGCACAGTGGAGTAGGATAGATTCCGGAGGGTTCGGCTGGAGAAGATAGCCGGGGTGCACAGGTATCAGTGTGGAGTTCCCCCTTGGTAAAATTCAAAACAAAGGAGAGGAAGAAGAAGGAAGAAGAAGAAGAAGAAGAAGAAGAAGAAGAAGAAGAAGAAAGAAGAAGAAGGGAAAGGAAATTTTTCCTACGTTGGAGAAGAGGGTGGAGAGTAGGGGGATTCCCTAGGTTTGGGGGTTAGGGCATGATGGAAAAGGTGAGGTGATGTGATATTTTATAGGAAGGGTGATGGGAGGTGTGTGGTGATGATGAGCCCCATTTTGAATGGGTGGCTCAGATCTGTCATGGAGAAAATCAATTATACATGGAGAGGGTTTAGTTGACTAGTCAAATTTTGGGCTTCTCCATTTGGTTAAACCAATGGGGTGTTGATACCTAATACAATAATTGCAAATTAGCCCCCTTAAATTTGAGTATTTGTACAGACACATAAAATAATAAAAATTTGGTGGGCAATTTGGTGTTTAGCGTTTTGTAGGGTGAGGGGGTGTTGTGTGTTTGGTATGGGCTTAATTAATGGGGTATTTGGATTAAGTCGGGATTAAACGGGATCAGACAAAATGGTATCCTCAATTAATTAGAAATAAATGCAAGCTGTGTTCTAAAATTAATTAGGAGTACATGGGGCCAAAATTAGGTCGGGTCACAAATACCATTAGTCAAGAAGACTCAGAACAAAATATTACCCTAATTTGGGTTGCACGAAAATAGGTCAAGATTGTCTCCAATTTCGATTGGAACGCACAACGATACAAAGTCGGATTTATTTAGAATTTAAATAAATGCCCGCGACGAATATTGTGCAGCTAAAATGGAGCACAAGAGAGCATGATTATGAGTTACAAAAAGGTCAGAATGGAAGGCATCCATGTCTAGGACAAGGTTATGAAATTTGTTGGAAGGCAAAAGCTAGGGTAGCGCTCCAAATATCAAAGCAACGGCAAGGCGCAACAATTAAATAAAATTACGGTAATAAATCACAATCCCAAATAATTAAATTCTAATTAATACATAATCCTATAATTCGGCCAGGTGTTCGTCTAGTGGGCTTCTAGGTCAAGTCTACCAGCTCAAACATTAATGAACACTGTATATATATATAATATATTTAAATACACATCTCATGCAATTATTTAATTTAAATACACATATCGAGAAATCATTTAATATAAATACCATAATATTAATAGTATATAAAAAGTCAAAAATACTCCTGTTTTGGAATATGGTAGTGACACCGTCACCTTAAAAATAACAACCTTCTTTACTCGCTTCGAGGCCGAAGATCCTGTCGGGGTCAAAGATCTTCTCTTCAGAGGATCCTGCTTGACTCCGTCGGCCGGCCTCAACTCTGGGTTTCAACCCTAGGGCCTCCCAAACGATAGGACCGGGCCCTATTAGTGATATCTCGCGATGCCTCCAGTCTCATCCCAGAGATGAAACTCCATTCCTGGTCATAAACCAGGATAAATTGTTAGCAGAGCAATAAAACTTCATGGCAGCATACAAAATATGAGTTTTATGGCACTACAAGGGTTCGGTAAACCGTGCATTATTGCACCCGGCATTGTAATATTGCCAAGCCTGGGCTCTATCCAGCAAACTCCCTACGTATCCCAAGCTTGAACTTGGGGTGCCTAACAGCAATTGGCTATAGCCGAATTAGCGAGCGAATTAGCTCGACAGATACGGCTCCAAGTATACCTTATCCTTATTTTAATACACCAAATGAGAAGGCCGGATCGACAGTAGCCAGTGGAAAGCTCTTATTGGCAAGCCCGAGGAGACAGTCCAAATATCCTGAAGATCTTTACCCTCAGTAAAGCCCGCATAACGGGGAGGTACTATAAAAAAGTCATAGCCATTCAAATGACTTAAGACCTTCCGGCAAGCAGGCACCCCCTAGTAACGCTACTTCATTCTACGATAACGGCGAAGGAAGGCGTCCCCCTCGTTGATGTCCTCCTGTATATCATGGTTCATTATAGTAGGGTAGTGCAGGATTAGCCAACCCATTTGTCACGCCCCAGTCCCAAAATACATAGGACCGATAATATGTACTCATGCCAGCTGTATGAACAAGTATAGAAACCAAATTTAATGGACCTAACCAATCATATGAAAGAATAATAAAATAGTCCAGGTGCCAGTTAACTAGATAAGGACACCCAAGACACTAAGCAACTATCATCCATAACGCTCAGGGAAACTCATGTGACTCTACCTCAAGGTCCTCGTCAGCAAAATCTCTAACTCGGTAGTCCGTAGGGTATAAGTGCTCGTCTGTATCTGGAAAAAAGTCAGATCCTCAGAGGAACATAACAAGTACACAAGAAATTGACATGCATAAAAGTAAAGCAGTAAACAATAAATAGGATAACTAAACCATCTATATGAAATACACTCGAGACACCTCTAGTGGCGCATGAGGAGGAAGAAATAGAAGAACCAGTCATCCCACCAGGCGTTCAATAGAACTCGGGGGTACACCGTTTACACCATTTACACAGTCAGAAATCAAAATCTTATACGCTTACTAGTAGATTCTTCCCTCCCAATGTACTATCTGAATCGTATACGCGGTGCAGACATAATGCAATAACGTCAATAAAATCTAGGAATTAGACTAACATCGACTACTAATACAAGGCGCGAACTCACATAACAATGGCCAGTCAATATGCTAGTCCATGCACTCTCTCTCACTCAGAGAACGTGTTGAACAAGTGTCAGGTCAGAAGATACCATGTACCTTCATAATATACCAGGTAAGTCTGCAAATCTAAGATGCATGCACACAACTAACAAATAACAACTAGGCATAATGTAACTGAATAATACAATTAAGCAAGGTGTACTTGCCTTCCGAACCAAACTGCGAGCACAACAAGTCCGGTCCAGAGCTTTCCACAGGAACATCTTGAACACCTACTAATTAATTATTACACTAATTAGACTCTAATTTTCTAGTTAAATTAGGTTATTATCTAGTTATTAATTCTACATTGGTTGTACATGCAAATAGCTACACACCATAATATTACTAGTCATTAAACATTTTTAAAACTATTTTTAAATTATTAATTATTAAAAATTATTAATTCTGAAATTATTTATAGTTATATGAAAATAACCAACCCAATATCATTGCATGCAAAAAGTCTCTACGGACGACAACTAGTGATTCCTAGCAACTACGCTATGTAGTTTATGCATGCAACTACCCTATTTGCATCAAAAAATTAATAACTAATAAAATAATACATTAAATATTCTATAATTATAATATATTAAATTTTAAATTTTATTTATATAGTCAAAATATGGTAACCTTCAAAGAACTACAACTAGTATTGATGCACTGTGTCCGTGTCTAGATTATTCAACAACTAGGGGTAGTATTTTATATAATATATGGTTTTACATGTATTAAAATATTTCTAATCACTACCTAACATTAATATGGTTCTACATGAGTTTTATTTCATGAAAAAATAGGAAGGAGATTTGAAGTTGAAAAACTTACGCGTACGTGATTACGGCGGGGACCTTCTTCGCCACTACGGCCAAACGAAGTATCAAACGAACTCCAAAATTTGTGCCACTTGATGGGGTGCTAGGGGACTTCAAATAGATGAATAAAATTAGATTTTTGAGGGGTTTTGGTCGCTTTTTACAGCAGCAATAAGCAGCAGTAGTAGCCAACCTAATATGGGGGTGTTCAGGTGAAGGATTGGCCTTGGGGTGCTTGTGGGGAAGCGTGAAGGTGTGGGGAAGGGAGAAAAGGAAGAGGAGATGTTAAAAAGAGAGGGTGTTGATGTTATGGTCATTCATAAGAGAGGAGAGGCGGCTAGGGCTAGGTAGAGGCGAGGGTTGCATGTTTATATATACTTGTTGGTTGTCCTTTTGGGTGTTGGTTGCTTTGAGTTGTGTTGGGCCCAAAAGGGACTTGTGTTTAAGGGTCCATAAGGGTTTGTTAGTCTTATAATGATCCTTGGCCTATTATATAATTAATTATTTTAATTTAAATAAAGTGCACAAAAGATATGCAAGATATGGTTTCCTAAAATGAAAAACTGGATATTTAAACTAGGATTTGAACCAGGTGATGTTTATGAAGCATGTAGGATTTGAACCCTTAATATGAACATGTTAGGTATAGTTAGTCTCATGGATGTGAAGTTGGTTAGATAAAAATGGTTGATGTTGCGCATTAAAATCGTACGCAACGACCAAGTGCTAAATTGTCAATATCTAGATTTTACGTCGCGAAAGTTGTGCGACAAAAACGAAGGATAGCGATGCAAATTTAAGAGTGACATTCAATCCATGAACCTAATTTATCTCGTCTAAGTCTAGTATGCAAAGTTGGTCGGAAGGTAAGGTCTAGTGTTGTACTAAAATCTTAAGACCATGGAAAAAAGTGTCTATAGTTCAATAAATTGTCAAATAAATATTTAAATAAATAAAAATTAATTAATTGCTAATTATCAAAATAATCCTATATAAAAATTCGAGTGCTTACAATCTACCCACCTTAAAAGAATTTCATCCTCAAAATTTAATATCTTCAATAACAAAAATTTTATCAACTTTGAATGCAAAAAAATAATATAATCATGGGGTTAAATCATTGGTTATAACTTCACAAGATCCTCAAATTTAACTTTTCATTCTCAAAACTTAAAATTTTTAAATTAAATCTTCAAAATTTGCCGTCTTCAAGATTTAAACCCCTGAAATTTAACTTAGAACCAATTCTAAATTTTAAAATTATTATTATTTTACTCGTTCAAATTTTATTAAAATCCTTAATTTTAAATTTTAAGTCAAACCTTATCAAAATCGGCAAATTTTAAATCTCATAAAATTTAAATATTTTTAGCTATTTAAAATCTAAATTTAAATCCGTCATCATAATCTCCTTAAAATTTAAACACAATTCCAAGTATATCATAATCTTAAATTCTCAACTCTTTATTTAAATTTATTTTTATCCTAGAAATCTAAACTCCAAAAAAAAAATTTTAATTCATCAAATATTTTAAATTTAAATTTAAATTCAATATATCATAATCGCCTTAAATTTCAAATAACAAAATTTAAATCTAAATTCGATCTACCATTATCTTCTCAAAAATTTAAATAACCAAAGCTCATTCAATATAATCTTATTCCAAAATTTAAATTTTTTTGAACTTCATAGTCTTCAAATTTTAAACTAAATTTCCATTCTCAAAATCTAAATTAATAATTTATTTATTAAAATTCAAACTTTAACTTGAATCCTCAAATTAATGATTTTTTTTCTAAATTCATCCTATAAAAAATTTAAATTCAATCCCCATACTCTTATCCTCACAGTCAAATATATATCTTTAAGTTTTTTCATATAATCTCAAAAAAATTCTAAATTTTCTTCAAACAAAAAACTTAAGGGCAAAAGCACTCAAATCTCTCTATCATATTATTCTTAATTGCGTTCTTAACCACCATCTAAGAGTTTCACCTGCAATATAAAAAAATTTACTATCATTTGAATTTGACATTTATAATTTCTACAACTTCCACCCACCTTATAACAAAATACTATATCAAAACTTTAAGTTTCTACAAGATTTTTTTCTTCCAAAAGAATTTTCATAAGTTCCTCTAATATGAGTTATTCTCAAAAACTTTCAACCCAACTACATATCTATAGTTTTTTTTAGCATATCCATATAATCATCCCTATCTTCCAAAGTATATTAAAAATATAACAAGCAACTAATAATGAAATATATTCAAGGAATATTTATTTCTAACCATTTTTTAACTTATACCAAGTACGGGTGTTCATCTCTCTAAATTAAGGGGAGACGAGAAACAATGATAGTGATGTCAAGAAAAATAAATGATTATAATTGTGAAGGCCAAGGGAGATAATCGAATTCAATGAGAAAATTATTAAATCAATTATGGATTGAGTTTCTATCTTGGTATATTCCTATTCGCAGGCTCATATTAGTATAGTTATGTAACCAATACGATATGCTCTAACATGTCTAGAGGGCAAGTATATTTGTCTAATAAGCTAAGTCAACTATATCTCAATCCACATAAAATAGTCATACAAAGAACGAACCAAGTGCAATAAGGTTGATCAGACCATAATACAATGATTCTAATTAGATAATGTATTAGTGGGCGTCTCCAATAAAACATATGTCATGAACAAGCTCGATAAAAGAATAATCTTGCAAAACTAGGCTATAATAGTGGCATAAGTCAAGATAGTCCAAAATATAAGTACATGAGATTATGATGAATGAATGTACAAATAGTTCAAATTCATCAAGAATCTAAGACTCGTCTGGTGTTTGTGTCTCCACAGTTGTCATATTAACTTCTTGTCTAAGTCTATGGTTGACCAATGTGGGTTTAAACCACTAGAATTCTGCAGTCTTGGCAAACACCATCTCCTTATGCTAACATATATTTCGGTGTTGTTCAATTATACCTTATTAGTGTATCTTAATAGCTATAGAATTCTAGGACACGCTACCGAACTTACAAAAACTCAACTAGTATTGTAATTGCTTTATGGAGATTCTATAAAATAGCCTTGTTCTTGTAAATAGAGTACAAACTCTTATTAAGGTATATAAGAAAAAGATCTTGGTAATATTAGGATATCCTTGTCCATTATGAAACTTTCTAAGGTGATGGTCTTCCTTAACTCTTACTTATAATCAGTGCTTATAGAATAAAATGTGTTAATATTGAGAATGGAGAAGTTGCTGGCTCGCAACGTGAGGGAGAATATAATTTGTATTGAGATATATTGATGAAGGTTATATGATTTGGAACTAAAGGATAATTACAAAATTATATTCTAACCTAAATGAACAACTCAACCTATCAAGGTTCTAATAATTATCAACAAAATCAGAATTTAAGATTAATCAAACCATAATCCTATCAAACTATAATCCTATCATATAAAAAATTTATTTTGCCTAAAATTAGAGGGGTAAGGTGGCATGATTTGAAAGATGAAGGAAAATTTTAGTCATCGCACAAAATAACGAACATCAAAGTTAAGGTTATAAGAAAACAAGATATAAAAGTAAATAAGGCTCTTGATGATAGCGTGGTTTGTTCAGAGGAGATGGTATGCAAGTTATCGAGGTCGGGGTATGATCAAGGAAGGGTTTTAATTATTTTCTAGGTGCAAATGATTATAGGGCATAACAAGGGATCTATTATTGATAGAAGGGATAAGTAACGTAAGTGGATATCATGGTGTCATAAGAGAAAGTGATATGCTAGTCTCCGTGTTCAGGGTATGGTCAAGGAAAAAAATAGTTCTAATCATTTACTATGTTTAATTATTTAAAAAGCTATAATAATTGATCTATAATTGGTGGATGGTTAACTCAAGATGGGAAAGCATATAAATAGTTAGATGATAACATATTTTCTAAGAGGAGATGATATTCGCGAGGATATGATAGTCTCCTAGGTTGGCACAATTTAAAAATAGAGTCAAATTCTTGCAATGGTTAGATGTTTAAAGTAACGGCAAGGAAGTTATAATAAAGGAAAGATAGTTACCCAAGGTTGGATGATATGGCACTGTCGGTGACTTAGGAATACTCAAATATGAATTAGCGATGATCATTGATTTTAGGGGATCTGCTAGGCTAAAGATAGGGTACCCTTACTCCTACTATGGTATTGGTTTATTTCTCTTGATTTCCGAAGATACTGCTCTGCTAATACCAAGACAAGAATCTAAATTTATAATTTTCATATTTTATCTCACTATAGAAGTTAGTTTTAATCCTAATATCCAACAATAAATTTCTATTGGTTCCTCAATACTAGGGTCAAACAATATGGTCAAATTTTTAACTAACCTTACTATTTTTTACTACGCTCAAGTCATACCTAAATATAACAAGGGATAATGGTAAATCAACTTATAGGGCAAATTCTAAAATTATTTATAATTATATAAAATAACCAATCCAATATTATTGCATGCAAAAAGTCTCTACGGGCGACAACTAGTGATTCCTAGCAACTACGCTACGTAGTTTATGCATACAAATACCCATTTGCATAAAAAATTAATAAATAATAAAATAATATATTAAATATTCCATAAATATAATATATTAAATTTTAGAATTTATTTACATAGTCAAAATATGACAACCTTCAAAGAACTACAACTAGTATTGATGCACTATGTCCGTGTCTAGATTGTTCAACAACTAAGAGTAGTTTTGTACATAAAATATGGTTTCACATGTATTAAAATATTTTTAATCACTACCTAACATTAACATGGTTCTACATGAGTTTTATTTCATGAAAAATAGGAAGGAGATTTGAAATTGAAAAAACTTATGCGTATGCGATTACGGCGGGGACCTTCTTCGCCACTTCGGCCAAACGGAGTACCAAACGGACTCCAAACTTTGTGCAACTTGACGAGGTGCTAGGGGACTTCAAATAGATGAAGAAAATAGGGTTTTGGTGGGGTTTTGTTTGCTGTTTACAGAAGCACGAAGCAGCAGTAATAGCCGGCCTAATATGGGGGTATTCAGGTGAAAGATTGGCCTTGAGGTCGGCCTTGGGGCGCTCGTGGGGGTGCGTGAAGGTGTGGAAAAGGGAGAGGAGGAAGAGGAGATGTTAAAAAGAGAGGGGGGCTGCTATTGTGGTCGTTCATAAGAGAAGAGAGGCGGCTAGGGCTAGGTAGAGGAGAGGGTTGCATGTTTATATATACTTGTTGGTTGGGCTTTTGGGTGTTGGTTGCTTGGAGTTGTGTTGGGCCCAAAAGGGACTTATGTTTAAGGGTCCATGAGGGTTTATTAGGCTTCTAATAATCCTTGGCCTATTATATAATTAATTATTTTAATTTAAATAAAGTGCACAAAAGATATGCAAGATGTAGTTTCCTAAAAGGGAAAACTGGATATTTAAACTAGGATTTGAACCATGTGATGTTTATGAAGCATGTAGAGATTAAAATGAATGAGACACCCTTAATATGAATTTGATAGGTCTAGTTAGGCTCATGGATGTGAAGTTGGTTAGATAAAAATGGTTGATGTTGCGCATTAAAATTATACGAATGATAAAGTGCTAAATTATCAATATCTAGATTTTACGTCGCGGAAGTTGTGCGACAAAAATGAAGCATAGCGATGTGAATTTATGAGTGACATTCAATCCATGAACCTAATTTGGCTCATCTAAGTCTAGTATGCAAAGTTGATTGGAATATAAGGTCTAGTGTTGTTCTAAAATCTCAAGACCATGGCAAAAAGTGTCTATAGTTCAATAAATTATCAAATAAATATTTAAATTAAATAAAAAAATTAATTGCTAATTACCAAAATAATCCTATATAAAAATTAGGGTACTCACACCATCAAATAATGATAAGGTAACTTCACCCGAGGGAAGTCACCGATATTGCCTTATTTCGATGTCGGCTTCTCCACAAACTCAAGTAGCCCACGTTAGATGTTGCAAACCCTCGCATGGAGGAGAGTGAGGCTGTAACCAAATACAAGCTTCACAGCCAGCACGATAAGATTCTTACTAACTATTTCAAGAGAATCTGAGCCACCTAGGACCACACAGTTACACAAACATATCATTAGATAGCCTGCGAGCGCCGCTTTCGGAGACAACTCAAACATGTCATGGGTGAAGTAAGAAAAGATCTCAGGATCCGATTTGTCGTCAACATTTACTGGAGGGTCCTTCTCATTCAAAGAAGTCATCAGGGCTTGTATAGTCTCCAGTGAAGAGGCCTAGCGAGTAATGAATTGCTCTTTCCCTGAATCCTCCTTGAAGAGATATATTTTCTAAGAAGAAACGTGAGGGAAAGCCCCCGTTTTGTCTAAGCAATGGCCTACCTGGTGATGGCATAATAGTTCTTTGTATACAGCCATCATTTCAGGATCTTTCACCTCCAAAGTTGTAAGCTCCTCATTGCAAGGGGCGTATTCCTCGTACGGCTCAGTAACCCCTGGGAGCTTAGAAATATTATGCATTTTATGAAGGGCTAGGCCTATTTCTCCATCAGACATAAAGAACGTTCCATAATAATAGTTGTACATTTCAATAAGGGTGAGGAACATATGATGGTTCCCCTCCACCCTGTATTGAGTAGCCCTGATAGCATAATACAGGCCCAGAGTTTTCAAATCCGTCTCATATATTGAGAGGATCCACGAAGTCAGATCGCTCCACTCACGATCAATATGGGTCCAGCTAGTCCCCCGAACGGAACCCGGAGGGTAGGAAAGATAATCTAAGAGGTATTTCACAAAAGTGGACACACCAAAAGTCAATAATTCAGGAGCCACTTCACTTACCAGGCTCCCAGAATGCAGCACTCGTAGGGAATAAGAGGGCCCATCTCTAGCATAACCAAAAGTATCCCTCTGACTGATACTCATTTTGATTTTGAAATGACCGATCAGCATCCCACCTTGAGTAGGAGTAAGCTCCCAGTTCATATTCCTCTTCGAGGCAAGACGGGTAAAGGCCGAGATAGGCAATTGACGTTCAATCTTGAGGACCCATAACTTCACATCATTAGCTTCAAAGTTCTATTCCTCTTTGAATTTTAGCTTTGAATCATCCTTATGGGTCACCCTATCCCCAAAAAGGAACTGTGTCTTCAAAAAGTACTCCTTCGATCCGTCCGCTACAGGGATCTTCCCCGGGTGCATCATACGTTGAAGGAAAGTTAAGTCATGTTCCTTAATAAGTCTCATTATCTTTGAATATTGCCCGCCGCAATAAGAGCTTTAGCCGAATTAACCACCTTCTCTATAAAGTCCAAACCTAACAAACTGAGGGCAAAACCAAAAAGATCTCACCCAGAGATAGCACGATCATTGACACTGCATAGGCAAGGAAAAATAGAATATTAAAATCCAGCAAGAATAAAGTATCGAGCATGCGCGCATGATTCCTTGGCACATGACCATGACTAGGAAAGCAGCGCTACAGAGGCGCATGGCCCCACCCATGTATTTTGGGAGCACAGCACAAAATTGGTCGTACCGACAAACGCGAAGGAAGGAGGTGCATAGTCTTTCGAGCGCATGCTTCATAACGGGTATCTTAAGGATAATCATGCCCATGCGCGAAAGTTGGGCATGCCTATAGGCGCATCTACATGATGAAGCTATAGAGAAAAGTCAATGTGCCGCAGTATCAATCTATCCGCACATGCTTCAGATAGGGAGCAACCCATCCATGCAGCGAACCATAAAAGGAAACTATATATATATATTTCAAATCTAAAGAAAAAAGTGTGAAAAGGTTTTATCAAGAAACTCCTGTCGTCGTTACCTCTGACCTCCCCCATCACGTCGTGGTGTGTCGACTCAACAATGGTTGTTTCGGCCGAAGTCTCTGCCGACTGAGCTTTTCCCTTTCCCTTGCCTTTGGGAGCCATAGAGATCTGGCGAGGTCAATGAGGCGGAAAGAAGTCGAAGAAGAAAGGGTAGGAAGATGATGAAGGAATAGTCTATATCTTATCCAAAATTGCAAGTATATATAGAGATGGGACGCACGATGGCGGCTGGCGCTTCGGTACTCGTTGTTTAGTAGACGGTGCCTCGAGAGACGAGCTTTCCCCCAAAGATGAATCACCATCCTTGACTTGACAGTCCTTCAGTCATAGTAAGTGGCCTCCCCATGCACCAAATAATCAGATACCCAAAGCTAAGTGGCCTCCCCATACGCACCAAGTTGAAAAGTATACCACAGATGCGCCAAACAGCTTGTTGTGCCAAGCTGAGAAGTACTCTACAAACGCGCTAAAGCAGTTCATATACCTATCTCCTCCATGCTTCTGTTCAAAGTATTCCAAACTTAAAAACATTATAAATTTTAAAGTTTAGAAATTTTGAAGGGGGTCTTACAGAAGCATGGAAAATCTTCACCATGCGCCAATACGATCCAAATCCATGCGCTACTATTGTACTAAGGGTTTCCATATGCCAAGTAGCGCCATGTGCCATGCACCACTATTGTACTAAGTGTTTCCATGTGCCAAGCAGTGCCATGTGCCACTATTGCACTAAGTGTTCCCATATGCCAAGCAGTGCCATGCGCCACGATTGTACTAAGTGTTCTTATGTGCCAAGTAGGGCCGTACGCCACTATTATACTAAGTATTCCCATGTGCCACTAGTATACTAAATGTTCCTATGTGTCAAGTTATGCCATGTGCTACTACTACTCCATTGACTTCCATGCGCCAAGCGGACGTACTCCCGAGGTGCAATCAGAATCATCATATGATACATGTCATGAGTGTTATGGGCATCAGCAACCCCAAATATCATGCGACCACATGGTAATTTATGATAGTATGCGTCGCTGATTGCAACATGTACTACTATTCGATAACATGAGATGCACACATGCATGTCCCCTTAAAGATATAAATAGTGGGCATTTCCCAAGAAAATAGAGGAGGCCTCCATCGTAAAAAAGAAGGCAGAAGAGCACGCACGCACACAACTCATAGGAAAAAAGGAGAAAAAGACATAAGTGTCAGCCTCGTCGCCCTCCTTTGTCACGGATCGTCAACTGAGTGAAGGAGTCGTTGCAGTGCTCGATCTCCTCTGTTACAACTTTCCCATAATCTTTATTTTATTTCTTGTACTTAGACTCCACGTAGTGGAGATTTTTTTGTACTATTTATCAATTCCAATCAATAAAAAAAGAGTTCATGTACCTTCTTTTTTTATGTCGACAAGCATGTGTCACTGAGACAAAGAAGTTTCTCTCGTACAAGTTCAGTATGAAGGACTTGGGGGATGCTAATGTTATCTTGGGGATAATAATTATTCGGACAGACACTGGAGTGGCGCTGTCTAAATCTCGTTATATTGAGAATATGCTCACACGCTATGGATATTAAGATCTTCCAAGGATCGATACTCCATATAGGTGTGACAAGAAGCTGAAGCCTAATCCAAGGGAAGGTGTCAGGCAGTTGGAGTACTTAAGCATCATCGGGAGTTTGATGTATGTAACAACTACCACAAGGCCTCAAATTGCTTTCATTGTGGGGATGTTGAGTCAGTTCACGAGCAATCCAAGTGTTGAGCACTAGAAAGTTGTGAAGAGAGTGATGAGATATATCGATAGGACTATACTACACTATAAAAGTTATTCGAAAGTAGTGGAAGGCTTCATTGATGCAAGCTGGTGCTCAGAAGTAGAGAGCAAAAGGTCCATAGGAGGATATATTTTCTCCATAGGTGGAGCAGTTATATCATCGAAGTCAAAGAAGCTGACAATGCTCTCTCATTCCTCTATGGAATCTGAGTTCTATGCACTAGCGGCTGTAGCAGATAAAGTAGAATGACTTCGAGAGCTAATGTATAATCTTTCTTTGGTTGGTGCACAGATTTTGGCGGTACCGATCTACTGCGACAACCAGGCGACTACAGCGGTAGTATCAAATGATATCTTCAATGGTAAGAAGATAACTGTGAGGCTTAGACACAGGATAGTGAATGATCTTATTAAGACTGGAGTCATTACCATGATTGATGTTCGGAGCCAAGAGAATCTGGCAGATCCGTTCACCAAAGGTCTCAAGCGCCAGTTGGTCGAGAACACAACAATCAAAATATGCTCGAAGATATTCTAATAGTGTCTTTTTAATTCTACCATAATATTTTATGTTATTAGTTCAAATAAAAATCTACTAGGCATCTAGATTTTGTTTCAAAAAAGGATTATCTATTGGGAGAATATCAGGAACAGTGAGTAGTCATTTGAGACATGGAGGGGATACGGACCGTGAACCACTATTGTCTACTAATTGTTCTATGAAGAGAACAAGTCCTGTGGGAGGATGGTCATGGGCCTTAATGAGTTCTCGTAAATTCTCAATGTCTGACATAATTTACAGGAAGCATGGGTGGCTCGGTACTACAAAGGGGATGGTACCCCCTATGCTATAGTGACATAACACTACGATTAGGTAAGAGCCTCGGTCAAAAGCCATGTCACAGTGGCAATAGCACTACATATAGGCAGGTAGCCTAATACCGAATATATGGAGAGTAGTGCCATATCACTACAAAGTTGCCGGTGACCTCATGCTACAGTAGCGCGACACCACCAAGAGGTTGCAGACCTCGAATTTGTGTCATGTTGTAGAGGCATAGCACCGCAAAGGAGCACAATACTTCATGTTGGGTAGTACAGCACTACAAAGAGGCTTAGGACCTCATGTTACTGTGGTATGACACCACCAAAAGGTTGCGGACCTAGGCTTTGGGCCATGTCCTAGCGGCATAACATCGTAAGGAAGCACAAGGCTTTATGCTAGAGAATTTTAACCTCTTTAAAAGAACTCTCCTAAGCGTATGGAAAGAGATGTAGGTCGTCCCTTAAAAGTAAACTTGTAGATACCCTAGATATATACATTGAGACCAGGTCAACACAGGGCCTTAAATGTGCGACCAGATGTACAGCTGATGTCATTGTGTGCGTGAGAAGAATTGTAGTTGTGGTAAAAAATTTAAGGCTTAGTCCATTATTGTATCATACTGTTATTTGACTCATACAGGAAAATTTAAGTCATAACCGACATCTATCCTGATGCATGATGGACAGTCACTATGGGAAACGCTCATCCCATATATTGAGATATATGGGAGATTGTTAGAGTTTTTCTTTGGTTGGGAGAGGTTTTTCTCTCTCAAAGCTAGAAAGATTGTCCCACATTAGAAAATACTCCAAGTGGGTATCTCAATATAATACCATATGGGTATTGAAAGATGCACATGGGGTGGTGGCCCAAGGGTAGATGTCATGTGGGATATTTTTCTAGTAGGATGAAGACTAAACTCCTCATAGAAAAAATTTATGCTTTTTGTTCACTCTCTTGGAAAAAATTCCATAGGAGCTAAGCCCCAAAGGGGTTTAGTGACTAGAACTCGGACTCGGGCACAAAGTGATGCTTTGATGGCGCACTTTGTATTTAGCAAGTCAACAACGTCGCATGGCGCTTGTGCGTATATGTTGCGCTCATTTTATGCATGAGATTTTGTGCGATTTGCATGTGTGGGTGCATGAGCGGGCACATGAGCGGACGCTTAGAGGGCTATGTACGGCTCTACGCGGGCTATGTGCAGTTATACGTGTATGCGAGCATGAGTTGCTGTGCTGCTGGCTTATGTGCGCAGCAGCGGCTACGGCTATGCTACTGTGCGCATATGTGCAAAGAGCGTTTTCATGACCCGCTCCCACTTTTAGGATACGAGTACGTGGTCATGCCCAGCATCAACTATAGTATACTGTCTATGATAAATAATGGTCCACAATAAGTACACAATTCACATATCATCCAAAACTAAATCATGACAAAGAAATAAACTAATAGTCTCAATAAATAATTTGAAGAAATAATCTACTATAACTCAGATGGTATGGAGGACAAACCTGGTAGAAATAAAATAAAAGCAACTAGAACTAAAGTCCACTGAGCCTACTCGCTAAGAAATAATACAAAAAAGCATAAGGAAGAAAATATGCTACTCCGCATATATAGAAGCAATCGGCACGTTGATAACGCCAGTGTCACTAATGTACTCACCATAAATTTTGAGGTAATTTACATCGTCTAAAGCTGAAAATTAGTTATCCAGTCAGGATTGGAGCAAGTCACCATAATACTATACCACACAATATAATATACAAGCATAGAAGAAACAATAGTAAGGAAAGATGACTATAACATGAAAAAATATGACAAAAAAAGTACCATTGTAACATGGAAATAATTTGGAAGCACAACTAAGGCATAAAAACAATAAAAGAGTACAAGTAAGTTATGACTAACCATTAGAGAATATGAGCACTACGAGTACAACAATGACATAGTAACAGTATGGAAGTATTATCACGTCCAGTACCAGAATACAGAGACGGATACGACTAGCTACCCCGTACAAGGTACTATATGTCGTACGACGATCACGGCTGTAACTAGACAAGGGGGTGCATGCTACAATCAAGAATCCTAGGGTCAAGAACTTCTATGTCTCAATCATTCAAACAAGAAGCAATAATATAGAATATTTTAGAATAAGCAGTAAGACGTCCCAAACGCCACATTAGAATATTCTTTAGAGATCTGGCGGTACAGAATAATATGCCAGATGCAAGATCAAAGTATACATGACAGTGAGTTAGTGAGTTAGCTGCAGTCTTAATATATATATAGTCATATAAGGAACTAGTGTCCAGATTTGCCGGCTAATAGGTGTCGATGGCTAAATACCCAAAAGATAAAATGTACAATGATGAGCAAGGAAAAAGAAAATCCACTTGTTATCCTCGGCGGCCATGTTCCTGGTATACACCATGAGTCGAGAAAAAGTATGCTGGATCCTTGGGTGCTGGCTCAAAACCTGGCCATGTAAAACCAGTGGGGTTAGACCCCAAACAGCAAGTACCATAAAGAAAGCAGGAAAGGAGAACCAAAAACCCTAGTAATAAATATATAATAATATATAATAGTTTTGCATCGTAACTTATGTCCATGGCATATCCTAGCACAAAGGTCCAACCCTACAACCAAACAAGGATAAAGGTTGAATCCATCAAACTATGATAGTCCATTTTCCTAGGCTACTAACAAAATAATACAATCACAACCAAGTCCAATTTATAAAATTGGCCAATCACTTGTACGGCTTACTATTTGTGGAGTCTGAGGTTATCTCAGAATTATGCATAATAGGTATTCACGGATCAAGCCATTGCCAAACATGAGCTTACCGAGCCAAATAAAGGAATATATAAGCACTTCACGAATTACACCAGTTCCCCGTAGGGCCTGTCACTCTCACTTTTCTAACTAGGGGTAGTTTGGTAATTTGGCAAGGGTAAATAATTTTAGGAATAAATATCAAATATTAGTGTGATGATTGTATTAAAAATTTAGGTATGATTGAGCTATAAATTATTTGTGACTTGTATTATTTATTTTAGTTAGGAGGCTAGTCCAATAGTTAGACTTCTTGTAAGCCCAATTAGACTTGTCATGATAACTTGTGAGCCCAACTTGGACCCAAGCCCATTAGATATTTGTCACTAATTAATTAATGAGAATTAGCTTAATTATAATTAGTTAGAGACTTCCAAAATTATCTTTCCTAATTGTTTCTCATAATTCACCATGTAGGGATAACTTGGACCTTTGTAAGTGACTTAGGGAAGAGAAAAAGGGGCCGTCCACTATTAGAGGGGGCTCTCCTCTCTCACCTCTCATTCGCATTCATTTTAGATCTAGAATTAGATCCCCAATTTCAATTTTTCCTCCATTGAATTCCTATTCAATTTACCTTCATTTTCTTTTTAAATTCATCACTCTTGGGGCTTTGGAGCTTGGAGAAGCAAGAAGCACAAGAAAGAGGAGCTTTGGAGCTATAGATCATGTCCGAAACGTGTCCAATTTTATTTTTATTGGGAATCCATCTCCCAATTAGTAATTTATGAATTTCCTCTTCTTTGTATCTTCTTAATCATGCATTTGAGATTTAGGAATCACCACATAGCATAGGGTCTACCTATAGGAACAAGTTCTAGGCTAATTGGTTATATATTGTGAATTCTATGTGGTAATTTGTGCGCATGTTAGGAGAATTACGAGATTGACACACCAATATTGTGTCATGAGACTAATTAGATCTAATTAGACTTAGATCGGGATTATGGGACTAGATACGTGTCCATAAATGGAAGTGTGTAGGTTGTATCACGGTATTTTACGATACGGTGTGATACGGAACTCAATTTGGATGTTTTGTACAATTAATCCTCAATTCTCATTAAAGCAAGTTGCATTATCTATTATATTGTATATGTGATATGTAGAAAGGGTTATCATGGAGAAATTGGATTTTTGGCTTCTCAATTAGGAGTGTATCATAGTGTATGAGATATTGCACATCTAGTGTTTGATCTAATAATTATAGCGTGTATCTCTCACATACATCTCTCAAATAACACACACACAATAGAAAATATAATTATATAAGTATAAATATATCTATCAATATATATATATATATATATATATATATATATATATGAGAGTGTTGCTCAAGTAGCATAAGTTCAGGTATGGAAGAGAGGCAGTGACTGTGGCCCTATTGGTTGTGCTAATGCTCAGTTGTGTCAAGGTAGTAGCAGAGGGGAGCTTTGGGTTAGTGATGAATGCAGGTGGTAATACATGGAGGTGATTTCAGTCTTTGTGACTGAAGAGACTGACTGATAGTGCATGTTGTGAGACCAGTTGCGTGTACCAGTTACTCATTTATGTCTAGTGTATGTATGCATGTGTTGATGAGGAGTTGTAGCAGATGTTACTGTTACTATTTTTGGTGATATGTCTTTAGGTGTCGAGTTGTGTTGTGTGTAGGTGCAAGAGTGCACAGCAAGTAATATCAATATTGTACATAGATAAGTGTGTTAGTGTGTATACGAGATTGTGTGTGTGTTCTAATTTTAGTAGAATATGGGTGTGTGGATGTTAATAACTGATACACTGATGAGTAGCAGCAACCAATAAGTGGCATGGTCGCTGCATTAAAAATGCAGCAGGTCTCAGTATCACCTCAGTAGGTGAATTAACTTTTAGACATGCTGAGTAGAAAAGAGAGGATAGCAGTGTACCTGTGCAGTTGGTATTATTGGGAAAGACTTGGATGATAAATCCAAACTGATACATATGAGTATCAGTTGAGTATGCAGCCTTGTATCAGTGGGATATATACTGGGGTGTGTATCAGTATATCGGGGGGGAAGTAAGATGAGATTGTGTGTATGGCAGCTGTGAGTATTGTTAGTATTAGGATATTTCTAGATATTTGGTTTTAGGATGTATCAGTGCTGGGTTCATCTATGGTGTGCCAATATTAGACACTGCTAGTGAACTGATGCTTTGAGATGTTAGTGTGTGTATATATATATATATATACTAGGAGTTTCCAGTTAGTAAAAGGTTAGTTACTTAGTTAGAGTATCAGTTAGATGTTAGCCTAAATTAAGTATCAGTTAATTAGTATGTATCTTATAGATATTGGTGTTAATGATTAGATGTTAAGATAAGAACATCATCTACCAGTAAGGAGATGGGGTATTACCTGGTGCAGAGGCTAGGGACTGTGGAGCATGTCTAAATCATACTTGAGTGAAGTAATTGAAGGGAAGGAAATACTTGGAAATGCGGGTAGGTATTTCTAAGAGGATATTTATCAGTTGAGTGCTGCAAACTGTGAGATTCATATAGGATAGGTGTATCTCAGTTAGTTAATTAGAGTATTAGTTAGTGAATTAGCTAATTTAGTTAGTACAAGTCATGTATCAGTAAAGTTAAGCCAAGTTAGTAAGTTAGTATGATATCAGTAGAGTTTATCAATTAGAGTATCCATGTTAGTCAGTGATAAGTATCACTAATATGGGTAGTTAGTTACCAATAACATTAGCTAGATGTCAGCTAGTGTATAACTAGATACCAGTTAACAACAATATTAGTTAGATGTAGTTAGGTTGGTAAATGTTAGTATTATTAGTTAAATAGGTGTCAGTATCACTATAGTATCAGTTATTTCATGAGTATTAGTTAGCTATTTATATATAGTTATGTTAAGGAGAGACCTAGTATAAGGTAATTAGAGGCCATTATAGATCAATTAACCTAGTTGGAGCTAGTTTAGCCTAGAATCGACCTAGAAAGCATATTAGTACATTATTGAACTTAATTATCCTTCATTACACAAATTAAATTAAGATTTTCTAAATAGGATTGTGTGACACCGGCTTGGACATCGAGATATACCCTTGGCTCAGGACTAGAGACGAGTACATTTCTCTGTTAGTTTTTATTTTATGATAGTGTATATATCACATGTTCTAGAACTGTATACTTAATTCTGACACAGTGGTTTCACAGACTGGTACTATATGGATCATGTTGATGTTGTCCCTTACTGTGTTCAGTGGATACTCCTTCATATATATTTTATTATGTGTATCGGGTGTGTTCACATACTGCTCATGTTCAGTGTGCCCAAATTTGTGTCTGTAATGTGTCGTGATTGGATCCATAAGTATTAGTTGGGGATGGGGGAGTAAGAGTTGGTGATCAAGGCCAAGTATATTCGTATACATGTCGATTACATATCACACGTGTAATCGAGTTACCATATTGTATTTGTGTTCAACCCAAACCGATCACATAATGAACTTATATTCCATGACACATTAGCTAATTTTTTCTATTTCTATTTATTTGCGGTTATTTTATTACATGTTCTTCATTCCAATTTATTACTTGTTCACTCTAATTCATTATATTTCTTATGTTTAGTTATCCTGTATTCTTTTCTATTATCTGTTATATATGCTCAACTATGTATTTGGAACTGCTTTCAGAGGTATGTACTTCGCTTCAATCATGACTAGATATATTTTTCAGATGATTGGCTTATGGATCAGTGTCCACCTACTACAGGCCGCAGGACGGTGTACCATTAGAGGATACTCCTTTAGAGTATGAGGACCTAGTACCAGATGTCAAGGAGGCCTAGAATTATTGTTTAGACTTGTATTAGACTCTATTGAGGTTATTGGCATGTATATATCATTTCAAACTTGTGGATGTATTGTGACTCTTTTCTTTCATTATTCTATACCGTGCTTTATCCCCCTTAGTTTGTTATGTGATTGAGTATTGTTTACCATTATCATATATCTTGTTGTTCCTCCGTTGGGAGTTGAGATGACATTGACAGATACTATATATAAATATATATTATGTAAGATATTTAGATGGCATAGTTGACTCAAACAGCGTTCTACTATCGATGCTGCGGCGTAGGCTGGACGTTGATCAGTACTCGTGCCCTTATTCTGGGTGTGGGTCATGATAGGGCCACTGTGCTAAATTATGGTATTAGCGGTTCTAATGTTCCTATAGTGAAACAGTGGCTCAGCATTATTTATAATAGGTCAGATACTGCAATCCACTAAGGCGGATGATATACAGTATCTGTGTTAGCCAGCCCACAATGTACTAGAATGAATCTATGTGGAAAGGTTTGTTGGTATAATCTCAGGATACGGTAACCTCCCAATGTTACTACCACTTTTAGTTGCCTAATTAACCCTATATTGTTTTAAAATCTCAAGGCGTGGCCACATGAGAATTTTTCTTAAGATGTCGTACAAAGTACGGGCACGCTAAATACGAATCCATGGAAGTTCAATCTGGATTCACCCGAGCGTGTATGCAATATTCAATAAATCAATATCCTAGCCACGCTTTGGTACTTTACTCACTTAACATGCCCATTCTGGGGACAAAGTCTATTTATAATATCACGCATTCACGAATTTGGAGGCATTCTCGATGCACAACCCAATTATAAATTACTTAATATATAACACGGTATATCGTACCTCGGTGCACATTAGGTCATGAACAATATCAGGATATAATGGTATCAGTACAGATACAGTATTCGAGTCCAATTACCAATTTATCATTGGGTCACATGAATCTTTATCATATTATAACACGAAGCTTATGTCATGCACATAGCCGGTCAGTCACTATTAACTTAGTCTGGTCCACACAGAATACCTCAATCCAACATATATTCATGTCATGTATGAAGCCAATCTTAGCACATGGTCATAACTAGCATGAGTTCTGGTTTCTAAGTCCATTTTCCCTTAGAATCACAATACAAGCAATACCAGGATCAACCACATAGAGGATGATGAGAAACATTCCAAATAAAATAGGGAACACACAATAAAAGTTCTACGTGCACGCATGGAGTCACTAAGGATAACACACGCATAAAACTATACGCATGAAGGTCAGGCGCATGAACTAAACAAGCGCATGCTTAGGGTGCCGCATAAAATCAGGGGCGCATGAAGTCTCATGAAGTCAGGAGAGCATAAAGTGCGCGAGCTAAAAAGGGGTGGCACAATTTGTCAAGTTAACTAACACGGTACACTTGACAAAACTATGCGAGCAAAAATAAGGCGTGCTTTCAAAGAAAGTGCGCAAGCAAGCTAGCTAAAAGACAAAACACACAATCCGAGGTCAAAGCTCGACAGTCAAAAAACTCGTCAGTTGAGGAGCACACAAATCAATAACACAAAAATTAAGAAAACAACCAAAGCTTTGTCCCTAAGAAAACGAAGAGTGAAGAAAGTGTGCGAGCAGACCAAACGTAAAAAAAGTGCGTCGGCTGACGAAACATAGAAAAAGTGTGCAAGATTACCAAATGCGAAGAAAGTGCGCTAACTAACTATGGTGCACTTTCTCTTAGTTTTCCAGGGTAAACTTGATTGAATATGCACCAAAGTGCGCCAACTGAGTTTTCTCTCGAACGTGCACCACTGACTCAATGAGTATGACTGGCGCACTTTTGCTAGAAGACCGAGTACAGTATGATTAGTACGCACGAAGAGTTGGGACAACACACCAATGTGCCCAAAGTGAAACATATATATTTTTATACAAAATGGACCATCTTGTATACTCTTCACAGAGCACTATTTTTCTTCTCTAGTCAGCCATTTTTGTATATGTATGGTATCAAGTTTCAGTACTGAGCTTAGCTGGACTCGAAAATAAGCACGGCCAAAAGCAAAGTTACATAAAATATGGTTCTCAATACTATGAACTAATTCATTTTGTAAAACACAAAGTTTTATAACATACAAAGTTTTGGGAGATCAAATCCCATGAAAACAAAAGTGAATCCATAGACCCAAACTCAGGTCCATGCAATTCCAACCAAGAAAATCAAGAGCAGCAAGTATTAAAGATGAAGGGGTGCTCGATCACAACAATATGAGATAGAAATAAACAAAAACTATTAAGAACTAAAAGCATGCATAAATCCATAGTTATTCTCATGTGCAAAATGTACTTGCTTACGGAGGAAGAGAGAAAAGGAAAGAAAATAAAGAGTAGAGAGAGAAATAAGAATATATACGCGTAGGTTTGAGATGTGGGCCATTGGATTACTCAAACTCATCCAAGATACACATGCCACCAACCAAACCAAACCCACTCTCTTCACTACCCTCGGGTCCAGTCTAAACAATGGTCAGGCTAGCAAACAATATGCGCCAAAGTACGCCAAGGACAATATGCACCAAAGTACGCTGGAAAAGAGGACTATTTCTACCCACCTTAAAAAAATTATGTCCTCGGAATTCAAATCCAATATAAGGCTAGAGAATTCAGGACAAGCATGATACGAATCTACTAGCAAATCTATACATGCAAGCAATAACATCACAATACATAGGTAAACGCTTGATCACAGAATCTAAGATACAAAGGCATAAGGTATAATATAACTTCTGAATCAAACAGGTGCGGGTACCGAGATCATATATTTTTCTCTTGCTTCCACGTCGATTCTCCAAGAGTGTGATGCCCCCAGGCAACTCGAACAAGAAAAATTGTCCGGTTCTTAAGTACCTTCTCCCTTTTGTCCAGAATGGATACGGGTTGCTCCTCGTAAGATTAGTCAGTACCAACGACTAATTCAAAGTGATCGAGGATATGACTCGGATTCAGGATATACCTACGCAACTAAGATAGATGAAATACATAGTGCACCTCACGTAGAAAAAGTGGAAGGAAAAGACGATAAGCCACGTCGCCTACCCGATCGAAAATGTCAAACGGCCCAACGTATCGCGGACTAAGTTTCCCACGGACCCCGAATATAATAACTCCATGGGTTGACAAAATCTGCAAGAATATGTGGTCACCGACAAGAAACTCTAAAGGCATACGATACTGGTCTGCCCAATGACAATGTCAATCATATGCAACCCGAAGTTGCTCTCTGATCTATCTGACAACTTCTACTGTCTGCATGATTATTTCAGGGCCTAACTAACATCTTCTGCTCACCAATGTTGTCCCATGCCAACGGTGATCTATACTTCCTGTCGTATAGTGCCTTAAAATGTGACATCTTAATATTGTCCTGATAACTGTTGTTATACGAGAATTCTACTAAGTGAAGGTGATTCTCCCAAGGCCCACCAAAGTCTAGGGTACACGATCATAACATATCTTCCAGGGTCTGGATGGTCCTTTCTGATTACCAGTCTATCTGGGGGTGGTATGCAGTACTAGATCTTAATTTGGTACCTAATCTCTCATGCAATCTTCTCCAAAAATTAAAAGTAAACCTTGTATCTCAGTCGAATACTACGCTTACCAGCATGCCATGTTGCCTCATAATCCGTCTTATATACAAATCTGCCAACTGCTCTGTAGACTGTCCAATTTAAAGGGGAGAAAATGGGCTCTACTTTTGTGAGTCGATCCACTATCACATGAACTACATCTCGACCAGTCGGGGATCTAGGTAAACCAGCCATAAAGTCCATGGTGATGTGTTCCCACTTCCACTCTGGAATAGGAAACAGCTGTAATAATCCTGTCGGTCTCTGTTATTATGCCTTCACTTGTTGACATATCAGACATCGTGATACGAAGCATACAATTTCCCTCATCATTTTGTTCCACTAAAAGTGTTGCTTGATATCTTAGTACATCTTTGTACCTTCCGGATAAATGGAATGCTGAGAACTATGTGCTTCAGTCATAACTTCTTACCGAACATCCCCGCTTGGTACACATAGACGATTCCCAAACCTTAGCATTCCATAAGTATGAATCGTCAACTCTTTCCGAAGATCGGACTCACATTCTGCTAGCTTTTGAATCTTTGGGTCCTGTTCCTGAGCTATCTTGATTATATCCATCAAAGTTGACTAGATCTGTAGGCTAGCCAGAACTCCTGCATCCTGTGGAAGTACTATCTCGATTCTCATCTCTCGTAAGTCTTCTAGAATATGCTTCTGAGTTGTCAACATGAATTCTCCACCTCTTCTACTAAGTGCATCAGCTACTACATTTGCCTTGCCTTGTCACCCTCACTTTTCCAACTAAGGGTAGTTTGGTAATTGGACATAGGTATATTAAATTTAGGATTATTATATTAAATATTGTACATGTTATAAATATTTATTTATTATATTATTTATTTAATTTTAGGTGTTAGATTTATTTTTGGACTTATGTATTGGACCTAACTAGTTTAGATTAGATCCATGGACCAATATTTAATTGTAGTTAGAATTGAGCCCAATAGTAAACCCATTTATTCGGAGGATGAATTAATTAGTAAAACCAAATAGACTGTAACCTTCCCTCCTTAATTATTTCTTCATGACAAGTCCCAAGGGGTATTTTGGATAATTCATAGTAGCTTGGAGGAGGGAAAAGGATCGGCCACCATAGGGGTGGAGCGAGACTCTCTCTCTCTCTCTCTCTCTCTCTCTCTCTCCTCATTTGTTATTTCAAATCTAGATCTAGAATTTTTTTCTCTTCCAAATTTCTTCATTCCCACACCAATCTCAACTTAAATTTTTTTTCCAATTCCTTCCCTATTCATCATTGAAGGCTAGTAGAACAAGAATCTATAAGGAGGAAACAAGGATCTACAAGGAGGAGCAAGAATCTACAAGTTTGAGGCTCTTGGCACCCAATTTGGGGATTTTATTGGAAATTCATCTCCCAATAGGTACAATTCAGTTTTTTCTCTCTAATTAGACTCTAAATCTATAATTAAATTATTAGTAACCCTCCCATGTACTAAGGCTACCTATAGGAATGGGAATTAGGTTCATATGAGGCCTATGGAGAAAGTTATGTGGTATTTTGTGTCAATTTTGAAGAATTTTGAGATTGGCACATCTTGTGTTTATCAATAGGTCAATTAGACCAAATTAACATGTGCTTAATTGTATGTGACTAGTGTCGTGTCCATAATTGGATATGTGTAGGCCATATCCCAAAAATTTGGAGATACGGGTTGATTTAGTGGTTTTCTTCCTACACGGGAGTTTGAGCATGTCACATTTTGACACGGATACGTAGTTTTGTAGTTAACTCTTCGTGTTGTTCATAATTATGATTTTAGACTTGCTCGTGTCCTTCGGGATATGTTTGGTTGTGTGATAGATCTTTATCGCAAGCGTATCATAGAATGAGTGTGATACGGGTGCGGTGCACTCCACGTGTTTGTTTTATTGCATTTAGATTCAATATACTTGGTTATAGCTATTAGAGTGATATAATTATAATGGTTGTATGATATATATGTATATGTATATGTATATGTATATGTATATGTATATGTATATGTCTATGTTTTATTTTGAGGTGTTGGTGGTCATGAGAGATAGGGGGTTCATATGCATTACTAGTGTGGTTATTATTATGTATATACTTAGTGATATATATATATATATATATATATATATATATATATATATATATATATATATATATATATTGTTAATATGTTTATATATGTATGTAGGTATAGTTATATTATATGTGTGTGTATGTGTTGGTTAGTGATATATATTTATATATGTGTGTATGTATAGAAATATATATTTATATTTACATACGTGTGTGTGTGTGTGTGTCTAAGTGAGTGAGTGAGTGTAGAGTGTCAGTGTGTGCAGTAAAAGGGGGTCGAGTAGCAGCATTTAGAGCAACTGCAGCATACATTCAGTAGCAGCATTAGCAGCAACTGCAGCATACATTCCGTAGCGGCAACTGTAGCAGCATTAGCAACAACTACAGTAACATTCATTAACAGCAAGGGCAGCAGCATTAGCAACAACTACAGCAGCATTCATTAGCAGCAAGGGCAGCACATTAGCAGCAACTATAGCAGCAGCAACAACAAGAACAAGGGCAGCAGCTGCAGCAGCTAGAGCAATGCACAGCAGCAACTAGAGCAGCAGCAACAGCAAGAACAAGGGCAGCAGCTAGGGCAATGCGTAGCAGCAGCTAGAGCAATACACAGCAGTAGTAAGGGTAGGTCAGCTTGACTTATAGCTCAGGTTAGTTAGTCATATTGATAACTAGTTATATATATATATATATATTGTTAAACTAGTTAGTTATATGTATATATATACGTATTGGTTGTTAGTAAATTAGTTAGTAGAGTATTGTATAAGTTTAATGCATGTTAGTATATAGTTAGATGTATAGGTAGTTAGTTGCATATTAGAATTTGAATTACCTTGTGATACAAAGGTAATGTTAAGGTATTGGTATATACTCAAGGTATTGGATTTGAGTATCAAGATGGGTGTGAAGGTGGTGATATACCGTATTGGTTCAAAGCCAAGGTATCCACTTTGCATTAGTTAGCTAAGAGTACTATATATATATATATATATATATATATATATATATATATATATATATATATATATATATATATATATATATTTATATATATATATATATATATATTTATATATTTATATATATATATATATTTATATTTATATATATTAGTATTTTTCTATCTAATAACTTGCATATCTTATGATATGATACTTGTTGGTAACCTAGTATCTTAGCATAGCTGGTATAGCCTAATTACATAGTGTATGGGCCTAATATCCTAGAGTTAGACTCATACAACCTAGAAATAGTTAGTTTGACCAAGTTTGACTAGTTTGACCTAGAATTAAACTAGTCTAACTTATTTTTATTCTAAAATCTTGTATTGATGCATATACCATATATAGGTCTGTGTGATACCAGCTTGGGCATCGAGAGATACACCTTACTCAGGACCTCAGACGAGTACATTTCTCTGTTAGTTTTCATTTCAGAATAGTGTATATATCTCATGTTCTAGAACTGTATACTTGATTCCGACACAGTAGTTTCATGGATTGGTACTACATGGATCATGTTAGAAGATGTTATCCCCTACCGTGTTCAGCGGGTACTCCTTCACATGTATTTCATCGTGTGTATCGGATATTAATTTATTGTATTTTGTGTTCACACACTGCTAATGTTCAGTGTGCTTATATTCGTGTTCACACACTGCTCATATTCAGTGTGCCCATATTCATGTTCGTAACGTGTCGTGATTGGATCCATTGGTATTAGTTAGAGATGGGAGAGTAGGAGTTGATTGTGTAATCAAGCCCCAGTGTATTCGTGTACATGTCAATTACATACCACACTTGTAATCGAGTTACCTTATTGTATTCGTGTTCAACCTAAACCAATCAGATAATGAACTTATATTCTAAGGCACATTGGTTAGATTTCAGTTATTCTTTTTTATTGCAGATATTCTATTATATGTTCTTCTTTCGAGTATATTACATATTCACTCTAGTTCATTTTATTCTGTTGTTTAGTTATCTTGTATTCTTTTCTACTATTTATTTTATATGCTTGATTATGTATTTGAAACTGCTTTCAGAGGTATGTACTTCGCTCCAATCCTGACAAGATATATTTTTCCAGATGATTGGCCCATAGATTAGTATTCTACATTCTACAGGTCGTAGGAGGGCATACCATTAAAGGATACTCTTATAGAACAGGAGGACTTAGTTCCAGAGCCTGAGGAGGTTTAGTTTATTTGGTGGATTTGTATTAGACTGTTATTGAGATTCATGGCATGTATATTATTTCAGACTTGTGGATTGTATCTTCATTTTTTTCTTCGTTATTCCATTCGTGCTTAGTTTGCATTATGATTGAGTATAGTTACATTGTGAGATACCATATTGTTTCTCCGTTTGGAGTTGAGATTATTGACAGGTATTATATATATATATATATATATATATATATATATATATATATATTGTGTGAGATGTTTAGATAGTAGAATTAACCCAGACAGCGTTCTACTATCGATGTTGTGGCGTAGGCTAGACGTACCCATGTACTCATACCCGAATATCCGGGTGTAGATCGTGACATGCCTGGATGGTATTGAAGTTCCACGTCATAGTCTTTCAACAACTCCAGTCACCTCATCTGTCTCATGTTTAAGTCCTTCTGCGTGAATACATATTTCAAACTCTTATGATCTGTAAAGATCTCCACCCGATTATCATAAAAATAGTGCCTCCATAGCTTAAGTGCGAACACTACTGCTGGTAACTCTATATCGTGAGTTGGATAGTTCTTCTCGTGATCTCTGAGCTGCCGAGAAGCATATGCTATCACTCTCCCTTGCTGCATCAAAACATATCTAAGCCCCTTGCCAGATGCATTATAATACACTATGAATCCTCCAGAGCCTGCTGGGAGAGTAAGGATCGGGGCAGAGAATAACTTTTTTTTCAACTCTTCAAAGACTATCTAGCACTCTGCTGACCACATAAATTTAAATTTTTTGCGCGTCAACCGAGTTAAAGGTGCCGAGATCTTAGCAAATTCTAACATAAATCTTCTGTAGTATCCTACCAAGCCCGAAAAACTACACACCTCTACCACTGTCTTCGGAACTGGACAGTTCTCTACTGCATCTACTTTCTTGGGATTAACTGACACTCCAGCTCCAGAAATAATGTGCCCAAGAAAGGATATGTGATCCAGCCAAAACTCATACTTACTAAGCTTTGCATATAACTGATGCTCCCTCCAAGTCTGCAGTACAATCAAGAGATGTTCTTCATGCTCCTCCTTATTACGATAATATACAATGATGTCATCGATAAATACTACCACAAATTAGTCTAATTATGGCATGAAAATGGTTCATCAAATTCATGAATACCGTTGAAGCATTAGTCAGTTCAAATGGCATAACTAAGAATTCGTAATACCCATATTATGACCTAAATGCTGTCTTCGGTATATCCTGCTCCTGAACTCGCACCTGATGATATCCTGATCGCAGATCTATCTTGGAGGAGACTCTTGCTCCACTTAATTGGTCAAATAAGTCATCAATCATGGGCAATGGATACTTATTCTTCACTATCACCGCATTCAATCACTTGTAATCTATAAATAACTGCATCGATCCATCTTTTTTTTTACCAATACCGCTGGTGCTCCCTACGGTGATCTATCGGTCTGAATGAACTTCTTTGCTTTCAGTTCTTCCACGTATCGATATAATTGATCAAGCGCTGATAGTGACATTGGGTATACCTTCTGGGATATTGGTTCTGCTCCTAGCATCAACTCTATACAGAATTATACTTCTCTAACTGGAGGTAATCCAGGAAGCTCATCGAGAAAGACGACATTAATTCTTCAACTATTTTGGGTATCGGGTCCTCTTTTGTTGCTACTATTGTGATTCCTTCCTTATAATGGTCTTCTGATATTCTGCTAAGAATTAACTCTTGTAGACCAGGGACTCTAAATAATACTTACCCTCATGATAATCTATCATCGCATGACTGTCTCTCAACCAGTCCATGCCTAAGATAGCGTCAAAGTTACTCATAGAAAACTTGATTAACTTCGCAGGTAATAAATGATCATATATAACAACTGGACACGCTAAGAACACCCTACTAACTCCTATGATCCCATTGTCAGTGAGTATATTTAGCCTCTCTGGCAATGCCTCAAACTTTAATCAAATATATATCGCATATTATGCAGATATAAATGAGTACGAAACTCCAGAATCAAATAATGCTATGTCAGGAAAGGTTGTAACAAAAATGTTACCATCTACTACGTCGTCCGATGCTATAGCTACTTCCAGAGACAAGGTGAACGCCTGCCCTTGGCCTTGTCCAGCTCACTGTTGCGGCCTTTCCTGGTGTCGTTGTTATGGTCTCTGTTGTTTTTGCAGCTATTATTGTTGGTACAATTGAGCCTGCATCGATAATGGACGATGATCTATAGGTCATACTTCTACTGCTGGTCTTCCTTGCTGCATTGTCCTTGGAGTCGGCAGTGCAGGAAACTATTATATTGGCCCTCCTAGCCACTGTATTATTGGACAAGTGGCAACCCTATAATCAGGACTTCCATATCTCAAAAATTATCCATTCGTTGTCCGATAAATATTTTGGGTATGACCTCCCTTGCCATAATACGTACAACCCATCGGTACTCCCAGTCGATGTTGTTGTTACTGCGGCTGCCTTAGCTGTTGCTGCCAAGTAGGTGCTATCAATATCGAGGTCACTGGCCTCTTCTTGATTACGTCATGGATGCGAATTCCAGGGGATAATGGAGAAGTTTGCGGTACTGTCCCTCTCTCGTTGCTTTGTCCAAGAGGCCACTTCCGGTTTACTCTTCTTGATGCCATCATCTGAGGGGTAAGCTCAACCCTCTTGGCCGCTATCAATACTGCCTCAAAGGTCTGGTAGTCATGTACCTCTACCATGTATAAAATCACCAAGTGAATTCCCTGCTGGAACCCCATTGTTCTCTCCAGCTCTGTTGTTACCATGGTTGGAGCAAACCTGCTCAGTCGGCAAAACTCCGTCGCATAACCATCTACTATTTTTCCAGCCTGCTTGAGGTTAGTGAACCTCTGTTGTAACTCGCACTGAGCCATAACCCCAAATTATTTCGTCCTGAACTGGGTTCTGAAATTGTACCACAAAATATGATGCCTCAATCCTACCTCCATCGTGGCCCACCAATCTCTTGAAAGATCCTGAAGCTGCAAGCAAAATAGGTCAACATATTCCTCGACCGAAATATTAGTTGTTGCCAGAATGGCCTCAATATCCTAGAGCCAATCATCTGTCAAAATGGCGTCCTCCGTGCCATCGAAATATATGGGATTCAGTTTACAAACCTAATAGATGCCCCTAGAATCTACTCTCCTGCCTCGTTCCATGGTCGTCTACAACCCTTGGTTCAACAGGATATTTTGTTCTTGTTGTTGAAGATGTTGACGTTGTTTTTCCTGATGTTGTTATTGTTGAACCATCATCTGATATTGTTGGGCAACCAATATTCCTTGAATAATCTCTACCAAGGCCAGGGTATCTAGTGCTGCCGGTACTACGGGAGGTACGTGAACATCTAGAGCCTGCTGCTCTGCTGCATTTATCGTGGGCTCGACTTGGATCCCTGGCTAGGGTTCTACAGGACCTTGTTCCACTGGAAACTATGCCTCTTTTTCTGCTGCAATATCTGGAGGAGGGAAAACCCTAAAGAAGAGCACAAGAAACATCAAGTACAGGACGAGAAGGAAAAAGGAAGCAACCAGTTTGGAAAATTTTAAGTTGAGTATCGAAGAGGACAAATTTAGAATTTCAAGAAGGATCATATTTGATTGAGACTCCTATTACCATGACACCGCACAAGTCTGTAGAACAGAGACTTGCATGGGCCACCACTAAAACCTTGTCATACCCTAATACAAAAATACGAAGACGGACACGGCCAGCTACCCCATATAAGGTACTATATGTCGTACGACGATCACTGCTGTAACTAGACAAGGGGGTCCATGCTACAATCAAGTCTCCTAGGGTCAAGAACTTCTATGTCTCAATCATTCAAACAAGAAGCAATAATATAGAATATTTCAGAATAAGCAGTAAGGCATCCCAAACGCCACATCATAATGTTCTTTAGAGATTTGGCGGTACAGAATGATGTGCCAGATGCAAGATCAAAGGATATGTGAAAGTAAGTCATCTGCAATCTAAATATATATACTCATGTAAGTAACTAGTATCCAGATTTTCCGGCTAATAGGTGCTGGTGGCTAAACGTCCAAAAGATAAAATGTACAATGACAAGCAGGAAAGAAGAAAATCTACTTGTTATCCTCGACGGCCATATTCCTGGTATGCACCATGAATCGAGAAAAAGTATGTTGGATCCTCGGATGAAGGCTCAAAACCTGGCCATGCAAAACTATTGGGGTTAGACCCCAAATAGCAAGTACCAAAAAGGAAGCACGAAAGAAGAACCAAAAACTAAGCAATAAATATATAATAATATATAATAGCTCTGCGTCGTAACTTAGGTCCATGGCATATCCTAGCATTGAGGCCCAACCCTACAACCAAACAAGGACAATGGTTGAATTTATCACACTATGATAGTCTATTTTTCTAGGCTACTAACAAAATAATACAATCATAACGAAGTCCAATTTATAAAATCGGTCAATCACTTGTACAGCTTACGATTTGTAGAGTATGAGGTTATCTCAGAATAATGCATAATAGGTATCCTCAGATCACGTCAATGTCGAACACGAGCTAACCGAGCCAAATAGAGAAATATACAGGCACTTCACGAATTACACCAGTTCCCCGTAGGGCCACTGTGCTAAATCATGGTATCAACGATTCCCATGTTCCTATAGTGAAACAGTAGCTCGGCATTTTTTATAATAAGTCAGATATTACACTACACTAAGGCGGATGATATACATTATCTGTGGTGGCGAGCCCACAGCACTGGAATAAATCTCTGTGGGAAGGTTCGTTGACATGATCTCGGGATACCGTTTCCTCCCAACCCACTTTTAGTTGCCTAATTAACCCTATATTGTTTTAAAATCTCAAGGCATGGCTATATAAGAATTTTTCTTAAGATATCGTACAATGTACGGGCACGCTAGATACGAATCAATGTAAGTTTAATCTAATTCACTCAAACATGTATGCATCATTCAATAAATCAATATACTAGCCACGCTTTGGTACTTGAATCTCTTATCATGCCCGTGTTGGCGAAAAAGTATATTTATAGTATCACGCGTTCAGAAATTTAGAGGTATTTTTGATGCATAACCCAAATATGAATCACTTAATACGTAACACGGTATATCGTACCTCAGTGCACATTAGATCATAAATAATATCAGGCAATAATGGTATCAGCACGGATAAGTATTCGAGTCCAATTACCAATTTATCATTGTGTAACATGAGTCTTGATCACATTATAATACGAAGCTTATGTCATGCACATAGCCGGTTAGTCACTATTCACTTAGTCTGGTCCACACAGAACATCTCAATCCAACACATATGCATGCCATGTATGAAGCCAATCTTAGCACATGGTCATGCCTAGCATGAGATCTAGTTTCTAAGTCCATTCTTCCTTAGAATCATAATACATGCAATATCCGGATCAACCATATAAAGGATGATGAGAAATATTCCAAATAAAATAAGCGAACACACAATAAAATTTCTACGTGCACGCATGGAGTCACTAAGGATAACACGTTCATGAAATTGTACGCGTGAAGGTCAGATGCATGAACCAAACAAGCACATGCTCAGGGTGCCGCATGAATTCAGGGGCGCATAAAGTCTCATGAAGTCAGGGGCGCATAAAGTGCACGAGCTACAAAGGGATGGCGCACTTTGTCAAGTTAACCAATAAGGCGTACTTGACAAAAGTGCACGGGCAAGAATAAGGCGTGCTTTCAAAGAAAGTGCGCGAACAAGCTAGCTAAAAGATAAAACACATAATCCGAGGTCAAAGATCAACAGTCGAGAAACTCGTCAGTTGAGGAGAACACAAATTAATAACACAGAAATCTAGAAACCAACCAAAGCTTCGTCCCTAAGGAAACGAAGAAGAAAGAAAGTGCACGAGCAGACCAAATGTAAGAAAAGTGCGCCGGCTAACGAAACATAGAAAAAGTGCGCCAGATTGCCAAACGTGAGTAAAGTGAGCTGACTGACTGTGGTGCACTTTCTCTTGGTTTTCAGGAAGAACTTTGATTGAATACGCACCAAAGTGTGCCAACTGAGTTTCCTCTCGAAAGTGCGCCACTGAATCAAGGAGTGTGACTGACGCACTTTTGCTAGGAGACTGATTGCAGTATGATTAGTACGCACGAAGAGTTAGAAAAGCACACCAATATACCCAATGTAAAACATACATATTTCTATGACAAAGGGGTCATCTTGCATACTCTTCACAGAGCACTGTTCTTCTTCTCTAGTCAGCCATTTTGGTATACGAATGGTATCAAGTTTCAGTACTGAACTTAGCTAAACTCGAAAACAAGTACGACCAAAAGCAAAGTAACATAAAATATAGTGCTCTACACTATAAGCTAATTAGTTTTGTAAAACACAAAGCTTTGGAAGATCAAACCCCAGGAAAACAAAAGTAAACCCATAGACCCAAACTCAGGTCCATGCAATTCCAACAAAGAAAATCAAGAACAACAAGTATTAAAGATGAAGTGTTGCTCGGTCCCAACAATATGAGCTACAATAAACAAGAAATCTTAAGAACTAAAAGCATGTATAAATACATGGTTCTTCTCTTGTGCAAGATTTACTTACCTACGAAGGGAGAGAGAAAACCTAAGAGTGAGAAAGGAAAAGGAAATAATGTGCATAGAGTAAGAAATGGAAATATATAGGCTTAGATTTGAGATATGAACCGTTGGATCACTCAAACCCATCCAAGCCACACATGCCACCAACCCAACCAAACCCACTCGCTCCACTACTCTCGGGGTCCGGTCTAAACAATGGTTGGACTAGCAAACAATATGCACCAAAGTACGCCAAGGATAATATGTAACAAAGTGCGCCGGGAAAGGGGGCTAACAAGTATACGCAAAAATGATGACCACTAGACAAGTAACAACAGTAATCAAGTCACGTATACTGTGTGTTTTAGAATAAAAATATTCAACATGTGGTTGGGCTAAGAATAAGACAGTCAAATACGTGAGGTGCATTGACTGAATAAACTCTGTAAGACGGTCTGGGATAACGATCTATGGGGTACCACATGTCTACTAGTCGTATTCTCTCTTCCGACTCTCTCACAAGTAAACATGATCACTTTAACATTAACTTTAACTTGAACATTAAACATAGAACAGTGAACATTGGATGAAACAATTAGTGAACATGTATGGTATCGATGATTAAGTATAACTTTCGTGCAATAGAAATAGAAAGGTAAATCCAACAATGCCAAGAAAATAACAACATGCAACAAAGAATAAATATAATATAGGCCATAGTGATACTTGTTTGCTCGAAAAAATGATGAAGTCACAATTCTAGACGTCGTCAGATCTACCCCATCACATAAATTAAAATAAGTTAGATCTAGAAAAGTGGTCGAATAGGTTTTCTATTCTAATCTATTTAATTCTGAATAAATAATCTAAAATATTAATTTAATCTAATTATATTATGATTTTAAGGTTAACCTTAGATTTTCGTCCAAAGAAAGTCAACTTTACAAATTCGGAATCTGTAGCACGCAAATCGAGGCGTTCCATTGATCAAAAAGTCAACCAATAAAAAACCAAGATTTTAGTATGAAATATTATAGATTTTAGTACTACAAGACTACTAGAATCGATGGTTTCATTGAATCTTGAATCAGTAAAAAGTTATGGACAATAAGGCTTACAGATGGTAATTTTGGTGGTTTACTAGTGAATCTTATGTTCAATGAATTAAACAGGATGATAAAATACTCTAGTAAAATATGGAAAAAAATAAACATCATATATCTTTGTGTCAGCTTTCTGAAACATCAAACGGTTCGTGAAAACGAGTTTATGATCTCCCAAAATCTCAAAAATACTGAAACATGTCAAATTTTGGACAACTGGCACTCTACGAATTTTACAGAATAATAGGTTCAGTATTAATGAAAACAAATTTTATATTCAAAAACTATACCTCAATACGGTTCCAACACAGGATACGTTTGGAGTCCGAAGTGTCTCACCCCAGTCCCAAAAATACATAGGACTAGGACACATAAGCATGCCAACCGCATGGATATGGCAACTCCAATATATGGAAACCATAACCCTTACATACGCTATAATATGAATATCAAATCCATAAGTGGTATAAAATATATCACAAGTCACAGGGTACAATCTAAATCTTATCCACAGAAAATTAATATAAATAAATAACCAGTATCTATGAAACTAGATCTCAATATAAGTATCTAAGGATGATAGTTGGATGGAAACAAATCCACTACCAACTCGAATAGAAAAGTATAACACAATATACACAATATAAGAATATAAGCTAACGACCACGGGGCTCGAAGAGAAGACATCCTCGAAACATATGTAACCATCCAAATCTGCACTCCTGCGAATACTCAAGAACAAATACACCTGGAAAGGGACCAGGTCCTCAGAGGGACGTAACAAGATACATAGAAGCAAGCCAATTTGAATACAGTGAACATGCATAATTTTTGAAAATATATAAGTACGCTGTACAAGACAATCTATACGAATGCAAATGAGGACAACTTTTCGACGTATGGGTAAGGGTAGGCTACTCGATCTAAGCCTCACAACTCACACACCCGTCTAGAATATCATCAGCCGACATACCGTGGGGGTAGCGACCCTCGTGACTCCATCAATCGATATACCGCGGGGGTAGCGACCATCGGACATAACTACCATAGTGCGTTCTAGTTACTACGGTTTACCAGAGTGGTTAAAGCCCATACGCCTACTGATTGTCCTCTATGATACTAAGTGTCAAGTGTGTGTCAACATATCTAATATATAGTAATGATTGAAAGAAACTACACATGCAATGAATAAACAAAAATGCAATAAATATACAAAAATATACTAAGCATGCAAAATACTGTAAGCAATTTGGCAAGATATCTTGCCTGGTAAGAAAGCTACAAGGTGTACTGTCCAGAAGTCAAGCACACAAGATCAGAAGCTACGGCCTCAGAAAAAATATCTTCGGATGCTGAAATAGATATCACCAACGTTCCCAGAATAAGCAAAATAGCTAGAAAGCACTTTCCTTTTGTCCAATTTGGACACAGGGGCAAAACGGTAATTTCGGGTCAATGTGGGGTCCACGTGTGGTCCACTTTGCACCAAAAAGCATGCCAAGGGTAAATGTCTCTAAATGGGATAAATTATAGGTCAAACAACTCTAAATATTAGTACAAACCCAACGGTATGTCCAAATGTGGATTCCGATGGGCCGAACACAAATTCGTCCAAAAAGTCAACTGTGGGGCCCGCCAATTGGCGACTTGGTCAATTATCTCAGAATTGCATAAAAATTGGGTCATAGGAACAGCATGTTACCATGATTCTGGTGGCACAAGTTTCGTCGTAATCTGACGAGCGTGCACAAAATGTGCACGGCTTTTGCAAAAATTGCGACACGGGGTTTGTCCGCGGACACGGGCTGATTCCGACGCGCACACGCGTCCGAATCAGTTTTCGCGAACTCTCACGTGTCCGGGTACACTGTGCGCACCGTTTGGTACACTTGGTATATGGCGGGGCGGTCCCGTTTGGCCGGGCGCGCTCAGTTTGACAACTTTTGGAAATCTGGAAATAGTGTGTTTTGGGGGTTTTCCAACAAATTTAATTCGACCTATAGCAGTTAATAATCTAATATTATTTAACAGAAATTAAACTAAGTCAACTGATCTTCGCATACCAAAAAGAAAAATCGGATTCGGATCTCTGTTGTGGGAGATACGAAACCGGGAACATAGGTGATCACCGCAGTTTTCTGCGATACCCAGAATTTATCATTTTCTGCCAACTTTGACGTTGTTTTCGCCTAGGATTTTGCGCTGTTCGAGGTCTACTATTACACAGATATTGGAGAGTATTAAGGGGTGAGCGTACCGGTGAATACGGGGTGGCATTTGGTTCAGCGAGGTGACGGGAAACAGCACTGGAACACAGGTAAGTTGCTGCTGAATTCTGCAGTTGCGCGGGGTACGCGGGGTCGCGGTCGTCGGGGTCGGTTCTGGACGGCCTGGGCGGCGGTTCTGGCTGCGGTGGCTGCGGCGTTCAGGTCTAGATGGGAAGAGGAGGAGAAAGGATGATCTAGGGTTAGGGGTTTGGTTGAAATAAAGTGAATATATATATATATATATATATATATATATATATATATATATATAAAGATCGAGAGGGGGGGTTTAACGCGCGGGTTCGGGGGTCGTTACTGTGAATGGGCTGCTGTTTGTTAGCAAAGGGGGCTGCTGCATCCAGCGGGTTTGGCTCACTAGCGGGGGGCTTATTGCCAGCGGGTGGGATGAGAATGGGGTTTGGGTTTGTGGGCTAACTAAGGACCCATTAGCTAAAGTATATATAATTTTTTTCTTTTCTTTTCTTTTCTTTTATTTTCTTTCCTTTTTTTCTCTTTTTTTCTATTTAACTATATATATATATATATATATATATATATATATATATATACATAGAAAAATTCTAGAATTTATGTTAGAGCATACAATTAAGCTGGCATCTGTCCAAAGGATCTCCTACATGAAATAAATTAGAAAAAATTTATACCGGCTCCATAAATCTCCTAAATGCATAAATACCTCAAATAAAAATTAAATAAAATCTATTTCTCCTAATTAGCTCATAATTACTATAATTTAATTAATAATTAATTAAAAAAAGGTAAATACGGTTTTCTAGGATTAGGGGTTTTATATTCTACCCAACTTATAAAAATTTTGTCCTCGAAATTAAAATTAAGCCGCGGTAGAAAGTCAAGGATGGTATAAGATTTGCATTGTTTAAAATGCAAGGCTAGGTTTAAAGGAGTGGGCGATGTTGCGCGACCAAAATGTAGTACAAGGGAGCTTAATTATAAGTTGCACAATGGTCAGAAGGGAAGATGGGCATGTCTAGGATAAGGGTGTGGCATTTGTAGGAAGGCAGTGGCTATGTAGTGCTCCAATTATCGAAGCACGGTAAGGTGCGCTAAGTGATATAATTATTACAAAAATTAAATATAAAAAAGAACACCGTATTCTATTTCTAACTGGATTCAATCTAGCCTTAGTCTCACTATCTAAGCCAAGTAGGTCTAATTTTGGGTGAGGGATTTACAATCTACCGAACTTAAAATCTACCCATCTATCACCTAAGGCTATACATCTAGGAAAACTATTCCTTAATTATTTAACCATGTTATTCAATCCTCAAAGTATTACACCAAATATATCACCGATGATATGCCCTTAATCAATTATAAAATAGAGTCACTAAGTCATGTGATTAGCCTTATGGGGTATATCTAGTACTATCAGTGTCAACTTATACCAGCACGAGGTTTCGTCTTTCCAAAATAAGGGAAGATGGAGAGCAATAATAAAGAATTCAAGGTGAAGGTGATAGAATACAAGTACGAGGTTCAAAGAGATTAAAGAATTCGAAAAGAGAGTTGTCAGGACAGTTGTGGATTGAAATCCTATTTTTGATAATTTCCTATTTACATGCTCATATCCGTACAGTTATGTAACCGATACGATATGTCAGACATGTCTAGGAGCAAGTATATTCGTCTACTACCATATATCTCAATCCACGTAAAGTAGTCATGTGAAGAGCGAACCAAGCGCACTAAGGTTAGCTAGACCTTAATACACCGATTCTGATTAGGCAATTGTATCATTGTGTGCACCCAATAATACATATGCCATGAGCAAGCTCGATAAAATAATAAGCTTACAAAAACTAGGCTATAATAGCAGCATAAATCAAGGTAGTACAAAAAATATAAGTACGCTAGATTATGATAAGAGAAGTTACAAAATAATCCAAGTTCACAAAGAATATAAGGCTCTTACAATCTCTACAGTTATCATACTAACTCCTTGTCTAAGTCGATAGTCGACCAAATAGGGGTATGTGCTTCTAATTTCTACAGTCTGAATAAATACTATCATCTTATGCTAGCATACAATTGATGTCATTTAGTTACACTTCAATAATAGGTCAAAAGGCTAGGTGATACTATGTTATGGGGGCATACTACCCAACTTATAACAATAAACTAATACTGTAATTGTCTTAAGGATACCATAGAAACTCCTGTTAAGGTCTACGAGAAGGGGTCTTGGTACTTATTAGGGTATCCTCTTTCATTACATAGGTCATGGTCGTCGTAAGTCTTAGTCTTAGTGCATGTGTCAATAGTAAGAATGGAACAGTTATTGGCCTCAAGGGAAAGGGAATATAACTCGTATCGAGGTGGGGGTACATGTTACGCAATTTAAAACTAAGGGATAAGCACCAGGTCTCAATCTACAAGAATAGCTTAAACCATCAATTTCTAACTACTAAGCACAAAATTTCAAATTTTAACATTAACCACTATAATCCCAGCAACTATATGTCCTTAACACAGAATAAAATCACCTGGCTTACAATCAGAAGTGTCAGATGGCACGAGTTGAAGATGAAGAGTAGAAGAACAAAATTTAGTCATCGTGCAATTAGCGAACGTTAATGTCACGCCCCAGTCCCAAAATATCGAGGGACTGAGCACGTGATAATGGCCAGCAGCATACACCGATGGACAAACCCAATTTAATGGATCCATCGGGGCATACTTAAGCTGTATTAGGGTCTACATCAACAAGTCAAAACTAATCTCATCCACAGAAAAGATAATAAGAGCATCAACAATAAGGAAAGTAAATTAAACATCCAGTCTCAGCAAAGTATTCGAAGAACAACCCGATATAATGTCTGTTACAATTGTTCTCATAAACATGAAAAGAGTTTTATTTAAATATATTAAACTGAGCATAGGGTAGCAGATGTTCAGGAGAAGTCCTCAGCGATCACCTCGTCCTCAGGTACTGGTACTGTTCCGAGAAGTGCTCATGTTCCGTACACCTCAGGATAGGTCTCGTCTGCTAACCCTGGGGACATAATCCGGATCCAGGTCCTCAGGGGACATAGCAAGGTACAGATAAAACAAGCCAAATATAATGCAGCAAAGCAAAAATAATGAAACAATAAGGACAACTACAGAACCATCTATGTGAAATGCAAGTTGAGAGCATCACTGAAACTAAGGCTGATACCACTACAAGCTCTGTGTCGGGGAGCCGGTAGTAGTTATACTATGTGTTATACTATGTGGTTACTATGGATTTTATATATATATAATCAGCCTGTAGCCTGTGTGTCTCTCCCCACCCAATGTAACCACAAGTCTCATGTCCATAACGTCTCATGTCCATGTCACATGTGATCATATCTAATGCATCAAGTCATAATCTAAGAATATAATCTATGTCCATCCTGTATCCTACACAGAACCACCTTGAATATCTCAGGAAGATTCTGTCAATGTATGGTGTCAAGTGTCCTAGATTGTAGTGTACTTGATAATCAAGCACGAGAGTATATAGGGTATCGAATATCCATCACTAAATGACATACTCAACTCCGCGTACGGGGTTGGCACCCGACTGTGATCGGACACAAAGTACGTCATACGGTCCTAGGTTGTAGCATGTACAATATTCTAGAAAATAAAGCAAAAGAACTAAATAAACTAATAAACTGCAATTTATGGCAAGGTACACTTGCCTGGATTTCCGGTTCCAATTGTCACTTGGGCTTCAGTTGGGATTGCAGGCAGTACTCCGGCTGCTGAAACAAACGTCACCATCAAAATCAGAAAATGTCAATCAGCTAAGAACGCCTGTCCTTGAGTCCAATTTGGAGACAAGGGCAAAAACGTCATTTTCGGGTCAATGCGGGGTCCAGATGTGGGCCGCTTTGCACCGAAAAATGCGTCAGGGTCAAAGGTCTCAAAATCAGTCCAACTTAGTGTCAACAGGTCAGGAACGATGATACGAACCCAACGGAACTTCCAGAATTGGATTCCGATGAGCCGTTCTCAAAATCGCCCGTCAAGTGGAGCCTGTGGGGCCCACAACACGCGATTTTTCCAACGTTCTCAGAATCGAACCAAACTTGACCCACAGGACCAGCGTATCGCTACGAGTCCAATGGCGCAAGTTTCGTCTCGATCTGACTTGTTTACACTAAGTTACAGCAAATTGCAGAAAAGTCGGATACGGGCCGTTGTCCGCGGATACGCACTGATTCCGGTGTGCACGCACATCCAAATCAGCTTCTGCGAAATCCCGCACGTCCGTATCAACGACGCGGACGCATCGGTGAAGACCGCACGTGACCAAGTCGTCCCGTTTGGCGGGGCGTACCCAGTTCCGGGGTGAATCAGGGCTTAGGTTTTCCTGTTTTTGGATCGCGGTGTGCGATCACCACAGGACGCGATGCCCCGAACGGTTTGTCCGGGCACCGAGAGGGTCATACAGGCTACGCGATACAATTTACGGAATCGAATTCCGAGCTACGAGGCGGAAATTACGAGTACCTGAACAGAGTCGAAAATCAGTGAATTCCTTGCGTCCAACTCGTGTCCGACACGCGATACTGTGTCCACTGTGCTCGACCTAGGGTTTACTGTTCCTGCTTCGTGTCCGCCGGAGACTCGTCGGAGGGCTCGCCGGAAGAGGCGCTGGGCTCGCTGAGGCGGTGGGACGGGTTCGCCGGCGCAGTCGGAGGCTCGAGGGACTGCTGGGAACTCCGGCTAAGGGTTCCGGGTGGCCGACTGTACGGGGGTGGCGAGGTCAGAGCGCTGCGGGAGGGAGGCGAAGGAGAGGAAGGGTCGGGCGAGGCTGGACTCGGGCGGAGGGAGGCCGGGTTCGTCGGGGACGGCAAGCGGGGCTGATACAGCGGCGAGGCGGAGGGCTAGGGTTCCGGTAGGGGAGGAAAACTGGGTCGGCGGCGGGTTTAAATAGAGGAGGAGGAAGATGATGGGTTGGCCGGTAGCGGGGAGAGGAAGAGGTGGGGACGGCGGCTCTGCGAGCGTTGCGGAGGCGAGGCGGCGCAGCTAACGGCCGGCGGCGGACGTTACACGGCGGCGGGGGAACCGTAAGGTCGGGGAAGGGGAAAGGTGCTAGCGGGTTTCGGGTCCGACGGGTCGGGCGGCGGGTGGACCCGACCCGACCCGGTAAGGAGCGGGCTGGGTTTGGTATTGGGCTGGGCCAGGATGGGTTGGGCCGATCTAGGCCGGTGGGCTTAATAAAATAAATAATTAATAATCTAATTAATTTAATAATTAGGTAAATTAATAATAATAGTTTTTAGGTGTTTAAAAATTCATCCGGGGTCCAATAAATTCCCGAAAAATTACCATATTTCTAGTTTTTCATTTTACACCATAAAATATTATTTTCATAATATTTTATTATTATTAATTAACAATAAAAAATCCTTTAATAATTAAAACACTGGTATTTAATTACAGGAAAATTCGAGAAAATCCCAGAAAATTATGATAAATCCAAAATTTTAAATTTATAAAAATCAGGGGGATTATAATATACCCCCCTTAAGAGGATTGCGTCCTCGCAATCAAAGAATAACCGGTCAACGGAGATGACACGGTTGCAAAATTTTATTTGAATCACAATAAAGAAAATCAAGGTTCAGGGCTTGAACACATAGGAAAAATCATTTCCCTAAGTAGAAATTATACAATTTCCCAAATGTGGGAAATCTAGAAAATTACAGTTTTAGAAAACCAGTTTATCTTTAAAAAAACATATCAGGTTAACAATTATAAAACATTCTGATTTATTGGCAAGTTCAAAATTACTTAGATTACACTAGGTTATCAATTATAAAACACTCTAGGTTATTTGCAAGTTCAAATTAAATTACTAGGTTATCTATTATTAACAAGTTAAAATTTCCAGGTTAGGTCTAGGGTCACGAACCAGCAGGCACAAAATAATGCAAAACTAGAAACAGAAACTATAAAAACTTACGCGCATTTGCTACTTCATGGTTCTGCGCGTCTCCCACAGTCATTGTGAAGGCTTGTCCACGTCCTTGTGGTGGATTCCTCTGTTGCTGCTGCTGCTGGACTTGTTGGAAGAGTGCTGCCTGCGGTGCCAAGGGTGGCCTTGGTTGATACCCTCCTGGTGCTGGTAGAGCTTGTTGGTTTGCCCTTGGTGCTCCTCCTCGATGATAAGGACAATCCTTGGCTAAGTGTTGATTGGTTCCACAAATCAAGCACAATCCCAACTTGCGTCTGCAGTCTTTCTCTAAATGGCCTATCTTGCCACAGTATTGACATGTAGGTACTGTCTGCGGAGAGGCTCTGGGTGGCTGGTGTATGTGAGGCCTCTTTGCAGCTTCTTCTTGTGGTGCTTTGGCTGCTGTGGAAGACCTTTTCAGACCGGTCTCTCTCCTGGTGACGCGTTCCATGCGTCGTGCTGCAGCGAGAACGTCCGAGTACGAAGTTGGTGCGACAGATCCAATTAGCTTCTGCAACTCGATGTTGAGGCCGTCGAAAAACTTTTCGGCCTTCTCTTCTTCAGTCGGGATCAAGGTAGGAGCGAAGCGACTCAGACGAATGAACTCGGCGTTGTACTCTTCTACCGTCATAGCTTCCTGAGTGAGGCGATTGAACTTGTCCCTCAGTTCTGATCGAGCGATAGCCGGTATGTACATCTCCTGGAAGAGTCTGGAGAACTCTTCCCAAGTAACTCGATCTGGTCCGAGCCTGGTCTCTTCAGATAGCCACCAGTGATGAGCATTGTCCGTCAACTGCATTCTAACGGCGGTCATCCAACGTTCTCTTGGAAGCTCAGCTGCTTCCAACTGGTGTTGTATGTTGGTGAGCCACTCATGCACTTCAGTTGGTCCTTCTTTGCCCGAAAAGGTACGGGGCTTGAGTTGACGGAAATCGGTGATAGATCCCGTTGCTGGTCGCCTAGCTTGTGGGTTCACTTGCTCCAAGGCGGTTACTAGGCTGGTTCTCAAATACTCCGCCTCGTTACGCTGAGTCTCTTGATGAATTTGCTGTTGGGCTTGCATCATTGCGTAGATCATCTGGAATATCTGTTGCCCGTCTATAGGTTGCCCTTGTGGGAATACGGGCATCGGTGGAACGAACTGCGGAGGCGGCGGAATGTCATCACGCCGGAACCTTGAATTCTGCTGGGCTGCTTGATTGCTTTGAGAAGATTGCCCTCGGTCTTCGGGTGTTATTCCTTCATCATAAGTGACCACAGCATCGTGTGGTGTACTCAAGGGATTCTCGTCTCCTCTTCTTGGATCCATTACTCTGCATCAAAATAAAACATAAGAAGCGCACTGGATTCAAGGCAAGATGCAAGTCAAAAGTTAATTTGAATACGATACAGATATCAAGAACGTTTTCAAGCAAGTGGATGAGATCCTAAAAAAAAACTTATCCTATTCTTATTGCAAGCCTGTTCGGTCCCTAAGTTGAAACCGAACAATTTAGTCGTTGACCTGCATGGGCCACCACAAAAACCATGTCACGCCCCAGTCCCAAAATATCGAGGGACTGAGCACGTGATAATGGCCAGCAGCATACACCGATGGACAAACCCAATTTAATGGATCCATCGGGGCATACTTAAGCTGTATTAGGGTCTACATCAACAAGTCAAAACTAATCTCATCCACAGAAAAGATAATAAGAGCATCAACAATAAGGAAAGTAAATTAAACATCCAGTCTCAGCAAAGTATTCGAAGAACAACCCGATATAATGTCTGTTACAATTGTTCTCATAAACATGAAAAGAGTTTTATTTAAATATATTAAACTGAGCATAGGGTAGCAGATGTTCAGGAGAAGTCCTCAGCGATCACCTCGTCCTCAGGTACTGGTACTGTTCCGAGAAGTGCTCCTGTTCCGTACACCTCAGGATAGGTCTCGTCTGCTAACCCTGGGGACATAATCCGGATCCAGGTCCTCAGGGGACATAGCAAGGTACAGATAAAACAAGCCAAATATAATGCAGCAAAGCAAAAATAATGAAACAATAAGGACAACTACAGAACCATCTATGTGAAATGCAAGTTGAGAGCATCACTGAAACTAAGGCTGATACCACTACAAGCTCTGTGTCGGGGAGCCGGTAGTAGTTATACTATGTGTTATACTATGTGGTTACTATGGATTTTATATATATATAATCAGCCTGTAGCCTGTGTGTCTCTCCCCACCCAATGTAACCACAAGTCTCATGTCCATAACGTCTCATGTCCATGTCACATGTGATCATATCTAATGCATCAAGTCATAATCTAAGAATATAATCTATGTCCATCCTGTATCCTACACAGAACCACCTTGAATATCTCAGGAAGATTCTGTCAATGTATGGTGTCAAGTGTCCTAGATTGTAGTGTACTTGATAATCAAGCACGAGAGTATATAGGGTATCGAATATCCATCACTAAATGACATACTCAACTCCGCGTACGGGGTTGGCACCCGACTGTGATCGGACACAAAGTACGTCATACGGTCCTAGGTTGTAGCATGTACAATATTCTAGAAAATAAAGCAAAAGAACTAAATAAACTAATAAACTGCAATTTATGGCAAGGTACACTTGCCTGGATTTCCGGTTCCAATTGTCACTTGGGCTTCAGTTGGGATTGCAGGCAGTACTCCGGCTGCTGAAACAAACGTCACCATCAAAATCAGAAAATGTCAATCAGCTAAGAACGCCTGTCCTTGAGTCCAATTTGGAGACAAGGGCAAAAACGTCATTTTCGGGTCAAGGCGGGGTCCAGATGTGGGCCGCTTTGCACCGAAAAATGCGTCAGGGTCAAAGGTCTCAAAATCAGTCCAACTTAGTGTCAACAGGTCAGGAACGATGATACGAACCCAACGGAACTTCCAGAATTGGATTCCGATGAGCCGTTCTCAAAATCGCCCGTCAAGTGGAGCCTGTGGGGCCCACAACACGCGATTTTTCCAACGTTCTCAGAATCGAACCAAACTTGACCCACAGGACCAGCGTATCGCTACGAGTCCGATGGCGCAAGTTTCGTCTCGATCTGACTTGTTTACACTAAGTTACAGCGAATTGCAGAAAAGTCGGATACGGGCCGTTGTCCGCGGATACGCACTGATTCCGGTGTGCACGCACATCCAAATCAGCTTCTGCGAAATCCCGCACGTCCGTATCAACGACGCGGACGCATCGGTGAAGACCGCACGTGACCAAGTCGTCCCGTTTGGCGGGGCGTACCCAGTTCCGGGGTGAATCAGGGCTTAGGTTTTCCTGTTTTTGGATCGCGGTGTGCGATCACCACAGGACGCGATGCCCCGAACGGTTTGTCCGGGCACCGAGAGGGTCATACAGGCTACGCGATACAATTTACGGAATCGAATTCCGAGCTACGAGGCGGAAATTACGAGTACCTGAACAGAGTCGAAAATCAGTGAATTCCTTGCGTCCAACTCGTGTCCGACACGCGACACTGTGTCCACTGTGCTCGACCTAGGGTTTACTGTTCCTGCTTCGTGTCCGCCGGAGACTCGTCGGAGGGCTCGCCGGAAGAGGCGCTGGGCTCGCTGAGGCGGTGGGACGGGTTCGCCGGCGCAGTCGGAGGCTCGAGGGACTGCTGGGAACTCCGGCTAAGGGTTCCGGGTGGCCGACTGTACGGGGGTGGCGAGGTCAGAGCGCTGCGGGAGGGAGGCGAAGGAGAGGAAGGGTCGGGCGAGGCTGGACGCGGGCGGAGGGAGGCCGGGTTCGTCGGGGACGGCAAGCGGGGCTGATACAGCGGCGAGGCGGAGGGCTAGGGTTCCGGTAGGGGAGGAAAACTGGGTCGGCGGCGGGTTTAAATAGAGGAGGAGGAAGATGATGGGTTGGCCGGTAGCGGGGAGAGGAAGAGGTGGGGACGGCGGCTCTGCGAGCGTTGCGGAGGCGAGGCGGCGCAGCTAACGGCCGGCGGCGGACGTTACACGGCGGCGGGGGAACCGTAAGGTCGGGGAAGGGGAAAGGTGCTAGCGGGTTTCGGGTCCGACGGGTCGGGCGGCGGGTGGACCCGACCCGACCCGGTAAGGAGCGGGCTGGGTTTGGTATTGGGCTGGGCCAGGATGGGTTGGGCCGATCTAGGCCGGTGGGCTTAATAAAATAAATAATTAATAATCTAATTAATTTAATAATTAGGTAAATTAATAATAATAGTTTTTAGGTGTTTAAAAATTCATCCGGGGTCCAATAAATTCCCGAAAAATTACCATATTTCTAGTTTTTCATTTTACACCATAAAATATTATTTTCATAATATTTTATTATTATTAATTAACAATAAAAAATCCTTTAATAATTAAAACACTGGTATTTAATTACAGGAAAATTCGAGAAAATCCCAGAAAATTATGATAAATCCAAAATTTTAAATTTATAAAAATCAGGGGGATTACAGTTAAGGTCGCAGAGGAACAACATATGAAATTAAAATAGAGGGCTCTAGATAGCATCATGGTTCTCTAAGGGGGAGTGGTATGCTAGTTTCTATGTTCGAGGTATGATCAAGGAAAAAGTGTTAATTACATTCCTCTAGGCTTCCTAAGGTGCTGTCTACTAATAATAAGACAATGATCTAAGTTTATGGTTCTCCAATACTATCTAACTATAAAGATTAGGTTCAGTCCTAATTTTCAATCTTGGATTTCTATTGGTTCCTCACTACTAGGGTAAAACACTATGATCAAATTTCTAACTAACTCTAGTAGTATCTATACTACTCTAAAGTCCTTCATAACTATGTCAAGGGGTAATGGTCGATCAATCTATAGGTAAGGAATTCTAGGATTCACTAGATATTCTAAAGTTAGTAGTGTGTCAACACTCTGGTTGTACTCTTAATAGGAAGGTTACCCTACTTATCATCTAACAATAGGGACTTCTATATTCTAGGAGGGGGCTATACTCAAGGAACTATTAGGGAAGCACATGAATCAAGCATGATGCAATAGTTTAAATAGGACAGATTGAAAGGAATGTGAATTATAGTCAATAGTGGATGAGATCCTATATTCTAATCCTATTTGCAGGCTTGCTCGGTATAGTAACGCAACCGAGACAATATGCTCTCGACCTGCATGGGCCACCAAAAAAATATGTCACGCCCCAGTCCCAAAAATACATAGGACTAGGACACGTAAGCATGCCAGCCGCATGGATATGGCAACTCTAATATATGGAAACCAAAACCCATACGTACGTTGTAATATGAATATCAAATCCACAAGTGGTATAAAATGTATCACAAGTCACAGGGTACAATCTAAATCTCATCCACAGAAAATTAATATAAATAAATAATCAGTATCTATGAAACTAGATCTCGATATAAGTATCTAAGGATGATAGTTGGATGAAAACAAATCCACTACCAACTCGAATAGAAAAGTACAACACAATATACACAATATAAGAATACCAGCTAACGACCATGGGGCTCGAAGAGAAGACATCCTCGAAACATATGTAACCATCCAAATCTGCGCTCCTGCGAATACTCAAGAACAGATACACCTGGAAAGGGACCAGGTCCTCAGAGGGACGTAACAAGATACATAGAAGCAAGCCAATTTGAATACAGTGAACATGCATAATGTTTGAAAATATATAAGTACGTTGTACAAGACAATCTATATGAATGCAAATGAGGACAACTTTTTGACGTATGGGTAAGGGTAGGCTACTCGATCTAAGCCTCATAACTCACACACCAGTCTAGAACATCATCAGCCGACATACCGCGAGGGTAGCGACCCTCGTGACTCCATCAATCGACATACCGTGGGAGCAGCAACCATCGGACACGACTACCATAGTGCGTGCTAGTTACTACAGTTTACCAGAGTGGTTAAAGCCCATACGCCTACTGATTATCCTCTATGATACTAAGTGTCAAGTGTGTGTCAACATATCTAATATATAGTAATGACTGAAAGAAACTACACATGCAATAAATAAACAGAAATGCAATAAATATACAGAAATATACTAAGCATGCAAAATACTATAAGCAATTTGGCAAGGTATCTTGCCTGGTAAGAAAGCTGCAAGGTGTACTGTCCAGAAGTCAAGCACACAGGATCAGAAGCTACGGCCTCAGAACAAATATCTCCGGATGTTGAAATAGATATCACCAACGTTCCCAGAATAAGCAAAATAGCTAGAAAGCACTTTCCTTTCGTCCAATTTGGACACAGGGGCAAAACGGTAATTTCGGGTCAAAGTGGGTCCACGTCTGGCCCACTTTGCACCGAAAAGCGTGTCAAAGGTAAAGATCTCTAAATGGGACAAATTATAGGTCAAATAACTTTAAATGTTAGTACGAACCCAACGGTATATCCAAATGTGGATTTCGATGGACCGAACACAAATTTGCCAAAAAAGTCAACCGTGGGGCCCGCCAATTGGCGACTTGGTCAACTATCTTAGAATTGCATAAAAATTAGGTCATAGGAACATCGCGTTACCACGAGTCCAGTGGCTCAAGTTTCATTGCAATCTGACGAGCGTGCACAAAATGCGCACAACTTTCGCAAAAGTTGCGACACGGGGTTTGTCCGCGGACACGGGCTGATTTCGACGTGCACACGCGTCCGAATCAGTTTTCGTGAACTCTCACGTGTCCGGGTACACTGCACGCACCGTTTGGTACACTTGGTATATGGCGGGGCGGTCCCGTTTGGCGGGGCGCATTCCGTTTGACAACTTTTGGAAATCTGAAAATTATGTGTTTTCGGGGTTTTCCAACGAATTTAATTCTACCTACAGCAGTTAATAATCTAATATTATTTAACAAAAATTAAACTACGTTAAGTGATCTCCGCATACCAAAAAGAAAATTTTGATTCGGATATCTGTGGTAGGAGATACGAATCCGGAAACATAGGTGATCACCGCAGTTTTCTGCGATACCCAGAATTTGTCATTTTCTGCCAACTTTGACATTATTTTCGCCTAGGGTTTCGCGCTGTTCGAGGTCTACTATTACACAGATATTGGAGAGGGTTAAGGGGTGAGCGTACCGGTGAAGACGAGGTGGCGTTTGGTTCAGCGAGGTGACGGAAAACAGCGCTGGAACACAGGTAAGTTGCTGCTGAATTCTGCAGTTGCGCGAGGTGCGCGAGGTCGCGGTCGTCGGGGTCTGTAAACTCCCTCACCCAAAATAGGTATTTGTGTATATTTTATATTATTATATTTATTATAGATATTGAATTTATTTAGAGTATTCTCTTAGTTAATTAGAAAATAATTTTTTTAGTATATTTACTTATATAAATATTTATTTAGAATTATTTTAGGTTATTTTAGATTTTTGGAGATTTTTTCTAGAATTTTTGGTAATTAAAACTTAGGAAACATAAATTTTTAGGACTTCTATGATTTACTATACGACCATACTTGCATGTCGTTCCTACCAAATATTTATTTTAGTTTAAAATATTTAATTATATTTTCTGTAATTTATTTAGAATTTTAAGAAATTTATTTAGATTTTTTTTTAATTATTTAGGATTTATTTGGATATATATAGTCTTAATATTAGATAGATGCTAATTTAGTGTTAATAAATATTAATAAGATTTTATAAATTATTTGTATTATCTTTAATTATATTTAAGATTATAAATTATTGAGATAAATTCAAACTCTATTTTAAATTAATTCAAATCCTGAACCTACTAGGAAATCAACTTCATGCATATCCTATCCTTATTTAAATTTATCATAATCCTATCCAAATTAACCAATCCTAGTCGTATTTAATTAAGTAGTGTCCACCATTATAAATACCTCATCATTCATATTTTTCTTCCCAAAATTCCTCTCTTTTTCGTCCAAAAATAGTCAAAATTCGTCATAAATTTAGCCTCATTTTATACTAGTTATGACGAATTAAAAAAACGATATCTCCTAGCTCCGGACTCCAAACGCGCTCCAATTTTTTTTGTTAGAATGATATTGAGGTTAGATTTCTGTTTTTATAAATTTTTTTACGAAATTATGAGTATTAAATTCTGGAAAATTCGTAGAGCACAGGATGTCCGAAAATAGACGTGTTTCGATGTTTTTGCGATTCCGGGAGAACCAGGAATCAAAATCATGAACCGTTTAAAGTTTCGGAAAGCTAATGTCGAGATCATCGACATATATATTTCCCAGAATTTAATTCGAAGTATTTATATACTGTTAATTTTGTAGAACTTCTAGGTTAGAATTTAACCATCGGTGCACAATACAAAATTTGTATGTGACATAATTTCCAAAAAAATTTGAATTCAGACGAGCCATAAATTCTAGTATGTTTTTTATGCTAAAATCTACAAAAAATCATGCATGAAAGTCGAGTTTGTATCGGTTGACTTTTTGGTCAACAGATCACCTCGATTTGTGTGCCATGAGTCTCGAGTTGATAAAATTCAGTTTCTTTGGACAAAATTTAGGAATTAACATAAATATCAGAATAATAAGATTAAAATAGGATTTTAGAGTAATTATTCCAGAATTAAATAAATTAAAATAAATTAATGGCTATATTATTATATAGTTATATGAATATATATGTAAGTAAATGCTAATTGATAATTATGACTAAATATTCAGACTGTATGACCCTAGGACATCGTAGACTATCCCATACTTACCTTGACCATGTTGACCCTAAGAACTTGTGAATTTGTCTGCCTTGCGTACATTAACGTACTGGCATAGACACCTGTCAGTTGACTGACTGATTTCGTACAGTACTTGAAGACGCGACACCCGCGCAATTCAACGCATAATTGACCGTATTAGATGACTAGTGTTACCCCTAGTATACCCCCTGAATCCAGTATAAATGTGGTTGAGTATGTGCTAGTGTAATGACTAATGATTCTATTATATTATATTTATGTGTACATAGGATATTGGATTGTTCTGTGCGATTTCTGGAGCAGGTTATTGGTACATTGCAGCTTTCTGGCCAGGCAAGTATACCTTGCCATTGTACTGTTATTTATATTCCATATGTTGCATGCATCTTTATTTTCTGTCTTTAGTTCATATATTTTAATTGTTATATAAAATGCTCGCGACGGTGACGTCGCGACATGTTTTATTTATGTATTGCATTGACCTTGTTCATGAGACTACCCCATTATCATGTAGCGCCACTAGGTTCATTGGCCATGACACAGTTGTTACACGAGTTGTGAGTCTCATGTAGATCACGGACTTGCGTGCAGGTCTGGCCTCCTGTACGTATGGGCCGTGCGTTAGGAATAACTGCTGTTAGAATTTTTGTATGCTAGTAGACTCAGCAGTTATTAGAGGTCTAGGGACATAGCCTATTGTAGTACGATGGTCCCATCCTTGTCCTTGTTTGGTTGCAGGATTTGGGCTAGGGTACTAAGAATAGGCTATGAACCAATTGTGTCATGGATGTGACATGCTTAGAGCATGGGTGGGAAGAACAACAAGTACCGCATTTGAGCTCCTTTACACTTTTTCTATTGTGCGCCCGGATTCTCCGCTGGAGATACGGGTGGTGATGACCACTATATATTATATTATTATCAGGCGGGCCTCCGGCGTTCGAAAGTCGTCGTGCCTTTTTAGGCCCCTGGATCTCCAATAGAGAACCATGCCAAATCCCAGATTTTCAGCCAGATAGCTCACTTGTGGAGAAAGTTGTTCTTAACTGCATTCACTTTAGACGGTTAGGCGACCCCTTTTGAATATTTATTTCAGTACTTTATTGGCATGTGTTTAAGTATCTTGTTATGTCCCTCTGAGGACCTGGTCCGCTGCCAGGTGTACCTGTTCTTGAGTATTTGCAGGAGCGCAGATTCGGATGGTTATAGATGCTTCGTGGATGTCTTCTCTTCGAGCCGTGATCAATAGCTGGTATACTTATATTGGGCTTGATTGTGTTGTACTCATATTGTATTTACTTTTCCATTTGAGTTGGTAGTAGATTTGTTTCCATCCAACTATCATCCTTAGATACTTCTCATTGAGATCTAGTTTCATAGGTACTGTTTATTTATTTCTATATGATTTTGGTGGATGAGATTTAGATTTTATCCTGTGACTTGTATTACATTTATACCACTTGTGGATTGATATTCATACTACAGCGTACGTATGGATTTGGTTTCCATATATTAGAGTTGTCATATCCATGCGGCTGGCATGCTTACGTGTCCTAGTCCTACGTATATTTTTGGGACTGGGGCGTGACAGGGTCGGTTCTGGACGGCCTGGGCGGCGGTTCTGGCTGCGGTGGCGGCGGCATTCAGGTCTAGATGGGAAGAGGAGGAGAAAGGATGATCTAGGGTTAGGGTTTTAGTTGAAATAAAGTGAATATATATATATATATATATATATATATATATATATATATATATATATATATATATATATATATATATATAAAGATCGAGAGGGGGGGTTTAACGCGCGGGTTCGGGGGTCGTTACTGTGAATGGGCTGCTGTTTGTTAGCAAAGGGGGATGCTGCATCTAGCGGGTTTGGCTCACTAGCGGGGGGGGGGGGGGCTTATTGCCAGCGGGTGGGATGAGAATGGGGTTTGGGTTTGAGACTAATGATCCATTAGCTAAAGTATATATAATTGTTTTTCTTTTCTTTTCTTTCCTTTTTCTTTCTCTTTTATTTATATATATATATATATATATATATATATATATATATATATATATATATATATATATATATATATATATATATATATATATATATATATAGAAAAATTCTAGAATTTATGTTAGAACATACAATTAAGCTGGCATCTGTCCAAAGGGTCTCCTACATGAAATAAATTAGAAAAAATTTATACCGGCTCCATAAATCTCCTAAATGCATAAACACCTCAAATAAAAATTAAATAAAATCTATTTCTCCTAATTAGCTCATAATTACTACAGTTTAATTAATAATTAATTAAAAAGGGTAAATACGGTTTTCTAGGATTAGGGGTTTTACACGAAGCTAGTCGCAATGGCTTCTCGAACTTCGAGGAAATCCTAGAACTCCTCCTCCTAAAACTCCTCTAAAACGGCTGAAATAAAAATCCTAGTCTATAGGCATATAGAGGAGAGAGGGGCTGACGTCTGGGCCTGCTTATCTGTTGCGGGTCACGGATACGTAGGACCAGGCAGCTATTGACTGGGTAATTAATTTAAAATATATTTTTTAATCCAGGAAATTGATTTATTAATTAGTTTTAACTAAAATAACTCCAAATAAATATGTATAATTATCAGAAAATTCTAGAAAATTTCTAAAAAATGTAAAATACTAGTATATACCCTAAAAAATTGGGGCCATTTTATCTTCCTAGGCTATTTTAAAACTAAATAAATCCAAATAAATTCCAAGAATTTCAAATAAATTATAAAAAATATATTTAAGCAGTTTAAACCTAAAATAAATGTTTGGTAAAAAATATACAAGTATGGTCTCACAGTAAATCATGGAAGCCCTAAAAATTATGTTTTCTAGGTTTTAATTATCTAAAAATTCTAGAAATTCCAAGAAATTCTAAAATAGCCTAAAATATTTGTAAGTCCTAATATGAGTCTCTATGAGTTATATGAACCTTAATGTTATATTATTATCCTTACAAACTATACTTAGTATTTTAAAACAATTTTTTAATAAAATTATAAGTGTATTCTAATTATTATTCTTATACGATTTTTTGATAGTAGATGCTACAAGTGTGGTTGGCACATGATCCCGCTGATTATGGGATTTGAATAGTTATGGAAAGATTGAGTCAATTAATTAGATCTAAAATTTTGGGATTTGAATTTAATTCGTTCTTTTCTTTCCGTAATTTGTTGGCGGCCAAGATTAGGATTAGGGTTTCCACCCTGCTCTATAAATACTCTCTTCGTGCCCCTTTGAGAACTTACTTCAAAATTGAGAGACGAAGAGAGTATTATCATATTGCCACCATTGGAGTCCAAGGTTCGTGCGAGTTCCAGACAGAGGTGACGGCGAACGTTCCAGTAGTTCTTCTCAGAACTTGCTGGTTCCTAGGAGAAGATCGTGTGGGGGCAAATCTTGCTTTGAGCAATGGTGATCGATAAATATAGTATATTATACTTTGTTGGAATCAAGTTTTTCAGAGGAAAAACTCGTTTGCGCGAACTTCTAACTCTCGACTACAAATTCAGGATCAAACAAAGGGTATACTCCTGTTCCTGGCCTTTGTTACTCCATCTTTTGATTAAGCCTCGAGGCTAACCAAATCTTTATGATTATCTATATTAATTAGCAGAATTCTAATAGAAATTGGAGATCAACTATATATATATATATATATATATATATATATATATATATATATATATATATATATATATATATATATATCACTTTCCCGGCCCCCTATTCTCGAGAGCACATAAATTCCCAGCCAAATACACCCTTTCGAGATCCCAGGGAGCCAGAACTTGTTCCGAACTTGTCACACCTGTTCTCAAATTTGGTATTCCTGAATTTATGATATTTAAAAAAATTCCTGAAAATGTATTCCTGTTGTATTTTACATGTTGGTTCTTGTCACATATATTGTATTTTAATTGTTTTGATCTCTGTTTATCAAGAGAGACTATCTGAGACCAGCAGTGAACACATTATAAATTGCCTTGGACCCGCACTAGGACCGGTACATAGAATGGATACCTGACCCGGTTCACTTTTGGAACCACTAAGCCTATTTTAGATGGTTGAGATTTGTTTGGAGAGTGTCATGACTTAATCCTATAGTTAACCCTATTTTTCTACTTGGTATATATTTGAGTATTTCTCTCTCCTCCCTCTCATTCTTCATTTCCTACTTTCTTTCTTTCTTTCTTCTTTCTTCTTTCTTCTTTCTTGTTTCTTGCTCCTCCCCTCACCCGAGCACCAACCCGAAGTCCTAGCCCTAGACTTGGTTCTAGAAAGAGGTTTGTTAGTCCACCAAGGCAAGTACATCTTGCTTAAAGTGGTGAAGGCATGATTTTTTTATTTTTATATATATGTAGTAATTAAAAAAGTATTTTTGATGGAATTTTTTTTCTTGATGTTCTTCTTCATTTTAGTTTTTGGTTTTGATGGATGGTTTTATGTAGATCTGAGTTTTAAAGTTTGGGTTTTCATGGGTTCCATGAGTTTTCTTTAGTTTTGATCTATTAAAATGTAGTATTTTAGAAAATAAGTTTTTTTACGTGATAGAGCATTCCATTTCAGGTATTTTGGCTTTTGGTTCACTTGATTTGGACTTAAAATGAAGATTTAATAATAAAAAAAATAAGTTTTTTGAATTTTTGGAGCTTCTTTTATGGAGTTCGTGTTGTTTTGGGATGAAGGAGTCTCATGGCCAAACTTTATGTGCCTCTCCCAGAATGCGCCTATCTTGTTGGGAACATGACTGTCTCTGCATATGCGTTCCTAAGCCGAATACATGGAACATTGAACACATAAGACTCTCCAGGGCAAGAGTTCATGCGCCCAGAGTCTATGCATCCAAGAATGTATGCGCTAGCTTGGCATACGACTTAGAAATGACATATGTAACTTTTCTTTGCTCGTCTTTTTGTGCACACATTTTTATGTTTTTGTCTTTTCTTTGACATACATTTATGTCACGTCATATATGTCACATCCATCATTTCTCTGACACGTATTTATTGTCCGTCACTTAGCACTCGTCCCTAGTCGTGGACTTTGCTCTGACTCATGCGTCTCAGTAGTTCAGGTATCCTATGCAGTCGACATAGCTATGCGCCCATACGCCATCCCTCATGAGTATACTTCTCATGCGCACATGTGATCCCATGCGACCTTAGTGACCCCTGTGCATGTTTTGTTGTTTCACTTACTTAATATTTTCTAGAATATTTTTATTAGGTGGTATGATTCTATGTGTTGATCCTAGTGCTTGCTTGTGTTGCGACTCTAAGCACGATTGGACTTAGGGAATCTAATCTATGTGATAGAATTTACTGTGTGCATAACCTGATATAATGTTGACTTTACGAGATGTGAGTGTCATATTGATTCAGCACATGCTAAGTGGACTCAGATTAGTAGATTAACTTACCCTTTTGTCTGTCGGATAGAGTGAGGGACATAGTTCTGCTTAGGAGATGATCTGTAATCCCGTTTCTTGTTTGGTTTAAGGATTGTTGTTCTGCTCTAGAGTGGTTCAAACTTTTCCCTTACTCATGTTCGGTGGCGTAATTATGAATTCGAGGATTTTACATGAAATTAGGCTTCCAATTGATTGATAGTTTGTGTACCTGATTTGAGGAGATTCTATTTAATCAAGTGATTCAATATGATAAGAAGATTCAAGTGACTGATTTATTGGCCTGACTACCCGTATCCGAGTTGATACTCCTTTCGCACCTAGTGTGCCACATAATTTTACTTGTGCACCGAAGTACGACAAACCTTGCTTGATGTAACATTACTATGTGACGCTTGACCTGATTAATATAGTTATCTGACTGACTGATAGGCCTGGTATCTTAACCTAATTATTTGTATCTGTGCTGATACTTTTATTGCTTGAACGTGATTATTGGCTCACTTGTGCACTGAGTGTGTGACAATAGCATGCATATACATTGAGATGCGACTTGATGATACTAAGTGTACATGTTATGCGTTATTTTTTCCTAGCACGGGCATAATGACTGGTTAGTAACCATAGCATGGTTAGGATGATTGACTTCTTGATGTTTGATTGTTTTTGTATTACGCTCGGAGGAATCCAGATTTAGCTCTCGAGCAATAATGTGGATTTGTACCTAGTATACACGTACTACGGTACGATATATAGGGGGATGATCTTGTGACAATGACATGATATTCCAGCAACTATATGGTTAATCTAGGTAAATAAAGATGTAGTAACATTGGGAGGGAACGATATCCCGTGCACATTAGCCACCTCTGACAATTGTCATGGCATGCAAGGCTGACCCCAATGGATATTGTGTCACGTCCGTACTAGTGGACGATAATATCTAAATACTATATTGTACAATACGTTCTACGTGATTTAGCACGGTGTCCTTATGAGGGATTGAAGCATAATATATAATGTGCTATGTGATTACTATGGATCGGTTAGCCCCGCTAAACAGCTCACGATTTGAGGATAGTTATTTTATATATTATAATTCTAGGATAACTCAGACTCTACATAACAAGTGGTAGGACTGATTGGCCGATTTAAATGAGTATATGTTTGTAGCCTAAGGACATAGAATATTGTGGTACGACGGTTCAACCATTGTCCTTATTTGGTTGTAGGATTGCGCCAATGTGTCACAATAGGTCATGGGCCGAAGCTACATATTATGTTATATATATGTCTATATCTTTGCTTATACTGTGGAATGTCTATTTTGGATTCTTATTGATGTGTTGTATCTTCGTTGTGTTCATAATTTGTGAGTCGTACCCTATCTCGGAATAGTATGACACCCTTTGTCCTTGTTTGGTTGGAGAGGTGTCCTACTGCTTCGATGAAAGGACATACGCTTACAATTAGGGCACAAAATCTTATTTTATGTACTTTATTGGTTTTGCGTTATTCACTTGTGCTCCTTTGTGGTACTTGCTATTCGGGGCCTGACCCCGCTGGTTTTGCTTAGCTAGGTTTAGTAGCAGATCTCGAGGATCCTGTCCTGTATTCGCCCGATGGCGCACACCAGGAGGATGTCCGTCGAGAAACTTGAGTGGATTTTTTCTCCCCAACTATAAGTGTCATTTTGTATTAATATTTTGGCGTTTAGCCGACGGTACTTATTAGCCGGTTTATCTGGACATTAGTTCCTTTACATGATTGTATATTATTCAGACTCATGATGATTTATAATTATGTACTCTTAAAAATGTACTACTTTATCCTTCTGTATAACTGGTTTCATGATCATTCTGATAGAGCATCAAGGATGCCTAACTGCTTTATCTCGTATGCTCATTCTTACTATTTCTTGGTTGATAATTGAGACATAGAGTTCTTGACACTAGGTGACTTGATTGTAGTATGTACCCCTTGTCTCTTGACAACCTTATCACATTACGGGTTACTTCAGAATTCCGTAAGGTATGGTTGGCTAAGTCACACGTCCGTTCTCCAGTATTCAAGTTATGGGGTGTAACAGAACTCCTCGCCTTTAACCCACGACCACTACCCCACAGTTCTCGATGTACCTCGATGTCGCATGGTGACCGTCAACTATCCTCGATGTACCCCGATGACGCATGGTGACCGTCGACTGTCCTCGACGTACCCTGATGCCGCATGGTGACCGTCGATCCTCCTCGACTTTCTGTGAACAAAGAAAACTGTTATAACAGAATATACCTAATTATTTTTAGAAGTACGAACGAGTTGTTCTCTACTTTTGATCGACTAATCCCTATAGCCAATTTAACATGAATGATTTCGTATAACCTATCTTCAACTTTGCCAATTTCTAGAATTAAATACAATATAAACAAGTTTAATTTCGATCCAAAAAAATTGACAAAATATGGCAAACATGTTATGAAGTACAGATGATCCTAGATCTTCATATGGTAACGTAAAATACACCAAACACATTTTCTAATCTAGAGAAAGTGACAAGATCACATATACCTGCTGCAAATGTTCCTGCAAGGATAAACATCTACGAAGATGTAAAACTTGCCTTGAAGGAAACATAGTCCCTGGAGGATGGTATAGTGTTATCCTTGAAAGCTATGGTACCATACCCAATGTGCGATATAGTACACTAACGGCTAGCCAATTACCTACCCTTGGCCTGAAGTACGATAGACCATTCAGTTCATAGGACTCTCTCCCCTAGAAGAGGCGAAGCTTGTCATCCCTGAATCCCATAGCTATCTCAAACAATATAATTCATGAGATTAGTCCATATTATTGAAGCATCCAGGAATATACGAGTGCACAAAATCCCTTATCCAAGAATCAAGTAATCTTTGTCCAGTATTCATGCTTAGACGAGTTATAGAAAAAATATAAGATAATCATTGATGATATTTTTATATATTCAGTGGCAACTAAAAAATATAAAGTACGATGATATTGAACTGTATTCTTTTAAAGAATGTCAACGTAGAACCTATTGTCCAAAGTGGAAAAGAAGTAATACAGGCTGAGTTAGATTCCTTAGCATAAGACAAAGTGCCCGGGCTCGTAGTTCCAATACCACCCAATGTAAAACCTTTCAGATACAAGTGGGTCTTCGTAAGAAAGCGTAAAGAGATTAATAAAATAGTGAGATATAAAGCATGCATTGTGGCACAAGGTTTCTCTCAATGTCCTGGGATTGATTATGAGAAGATGTATTCTCCCATAATAAACGTTATTACGTTTCGCTACCTTGTCAGTTTAGTAGTTTTCAAAAATTGAACATGCAGTTGATGGATGTAGTTACGTTATATCTGTACGGGGAGATGGATACTAAAATTTATATGAATATCCCTGAAGGACTTCGTATGACTAAATTAAATAGTTCTAGACCCTGAAATATGCTCTAAATCAGGTTGATGCATTCACTTTACTGATTGAAACAATTCGGTCGGATGTGGTATAATCAACTAAGCCAGTATTTGATCAGTTAGGAATATATGAATAACAAAGTATGCCCTTGTTTGTTTATTAAGAAGTCATATTTAGGATTTATGATCATAATCTGAGAGACGGTCAACCTTAGATCGGCTAAGATCAAAAATGCTTTGTTTGTGATTGAGACTAAAATAAACTGCTTTTGCTATCGCTTCACTTACTACATATGCATCAATACTTACGATAAGGTTAAGAAGGTATTTGATTTTGATAAAAGCGAAGAAAAAGGGGATCAAAGCCCGTTTTTGGCTCCCTCTATTAATAGATAAGGGGCCCTCCTCGTCGATGACATAATTTTCATTAGGACTTCTGAAGAGCTTGAGATAAATGTCTCGAACCTGAAGTCAGAATTTGAAATAGAAGATCTGGGGGAAACTCATTTCAGCTTAGGTCTACATCATGAGCATTGTACAAATGATGTCTTGGTTCACCAATCAAGTTACACCTAGAAGGTGTTACCTCAGTTTGACATGGATAAAGAAAAACCTTCGAGTACACGCATGATCGCCTATTCTCTATATGGTAAACAAGACCCATTTCGTCTTAAAGAAGATGATGAAGATGTATTGGAACCCAAAGTTCCATATATAAATACAATATGCATATTATTGTACTTATCTTAATGCACTAGAATGTATATATCATTTCGTGTGAATCTCTAGGCTTGATTTAGCACTGCGCCAACATGTCGCCACTGGAATGGCATTAAAGTTCTTATTTTACCTTAAGAGTACTACATACATGGTCTTATTCTATCCTATGCATCTCGAAATGGATCAAACCCCCTTGAACCTCAAAAAGATATATGCCTTGTCAATTATGTCGATGCTGGTTATTTGTCTAACCCCGTACAAGACGAGATCCCAAAGTGGTTACATATATCATTTATGGGACAACAATATCTAAAAAGTTTAGAAAGCAGACACTGGTCGTCACTTCTTCAAATCATGTCGAGCTCATCGCCTTGTGCAACATGTTCGCCAAGTCCCCGTCGAAAGATTGAAGTTAAACAATAACAACAAGAGATTAAAGTTAAACAAATACGATCCCATGATAACTTGACTGACATGTTCACCAAGTCCCTGTTGAAGTCCACTTTCCAGACGATTGTTCATGGAATCGGATTATAGAGGCTCTTTGAATTATAATGCTTGTAGTTTGAGATAATGTTGAAATAAGGAGAAGTATCCAAAAGTATACTTATTTGACCTTAATATACTCCTTTTTACTTAGGATATTTTTTACTGGATTTTGGCACATAAAGAAGGTTTTAACGAGGTACCTACCTTGAGTTGGTTATACCTCTAGATATTTTCAATTCCTGAAAATATATCGACTTTGACTCATTTTCTCTCTCTTAGATTATGGTTTTTCCACTAAATTTTTTAATTCAAGATTTTGGTGAAGTCTATCTACATTTGAATAATCCCATAAACTCGTGTTAATCTGATACATGAAGACCGATGCTAATCATCCTTGAAGACTGATGCTAATCATCGTTAAAGACTGATGTTGATCATTCATGAAGAGTGATACAGTTTATAATTTAGTTGTGCACAATCATGGAGGATTGTTGTAGTTAGTTCTATCTAACTACTTGATATAATTGTGCAAACCAATTAGGAATATGTATATTTTCTTGAGATACGATTGTTATCGTCTGTAACCAACATGTTATCTCTTGTAACCAACCCATACCTGTATATAACCACATCTATTTGAGAGTTAGTTGCTCTATTTAATACAAAAGAGATCTCTCTCCTTTTCTTTTCTCTTCTTCTACAACAGTTTCTACCACTGTTTGCACTATAACAAAAATGTTAAATTTTGATTATATTGTTATCAAATTTAATATCATGTACACTCCAAAGTCCATGTCATGTCCGTATCGTGTAGGATATACGTACCAAATATGCCACAAAGACTCCGAAATACATTAGGATAGACTAAAATAGGTGACTAATCTGTATCTTCGTGTCTGAAAAATGTTGTGTCGAATCTTTATAAATGCAACATAATAGTTTAATATATATTACTTGATATATTATCGTTAAACAAAAAAGAAGAAGTTCAATGTATATTAATTAATATATCATTACCAAAAAAAAAAAAAAATCATAGAAACACAATGTAGATGTGGTTTCAGAATCGTAATCACAGTTGCAGACGCACCGTATTTGTCCGAAATTACTATGGTTATGATTCTAAAATCATACCCACACTATGTTTCTAAAATCGAGATTGATAACCACATAAAGACCTTACAAGTAAAATTAAGTAGTAAGGTTTAAATTAAGTAGTAAGGTTTTGAATAGAGAACTCCACGAAGAATAAGAACAAGAAGGTTCTCTAATCTATATGAAATAAAAAAGGAAAAAAAAGCATTTAAAATGGTATTGGGCAGCCCAATTATACAACCCAGTAAGAATTGGGACAAAAATAGGGTCAGGTCAGTGCACTAACATTTTTGTCCCTTCCCAAACCCTAAACATCTGCTCAAAAGTCAAATCCACCAAGTAATAATCTATCATCCTCTCTAACCATTATTATTGTTCCTCATGAACAATTGATTGATTCCAATTTTGACATATTCTCTTTTTTTTTAATCACCACTAGTTGCAATATGTACGTAAAGTAGAAAATTTTCTTTAAATATGCTAAAAAAAAAAAATTTCTTCTTGATTATGATATTCTAGTGTTTTAGCTGACGACTACAATGATATGGACATGGGGTTTGTAGTCATCCATTATGTATCGTTGTTATTATTACTGAATTTTTCTTCCATTTATGGGATTTATTATATATTGGTTGATGTATTCTATAAATAGTTATTTACTTGATTGGGAATATTGATTAGGTACAGCATGTTAGCTGTTGAAGTATCGAGACACCATGATATTGGATTTTGATGATTGCATATGGTTTGCGACATGAGGACGGCTGAGCATTGTATTATTCTTTTCTTGTCTAATGTGATGAACAAACTTTGCTGATGATATTATTTCCGGATGATAACAAATTAGTAGACTGTAAACTAAGTATCTATGTTGCTCGGGCATGAATATGACACGAGACATTACATACATGACCGCATGGACATGGCACATATTTTGCCATATCCTAGCATATTTTGGAGTATTGTCTCTGCCCATTACGTGTCTGACGTGATGTGACTCAGACATGCCACCTGTTTCTGCAGTGTCCGTGCTTCGGATGTGCCAATATTTCCTGTCCACTCTGTCTCGACGAGTAATCTAGGCGTTCCTTGCACATTCAACATACCTCTTGCCAAGGGGATGACCTGCATTATTCTCTCTGTATCCCAGGGTCAATATAGTTTTCTTAAGTCTATTTTTCAATCCAAAATTCTTTCCGTATATTTGATTAGATAATTTGGCTGATTTTCATAAAATACGACAAATCTTTTGACGATGACACTTACATGAACATCGGGTATATACTCTCATAATCAAGGGCGGAGCTAAGATTTTAGTTTACCCTGGACTGAACTTAAAACGTCATGGATTTTTTTAACAAAATAAATGTTGTGTCGGTATCGTCATGTCCATATTTATTGTGTCCATACTGTACCTATGTTTGGCCAATGTAGAACAGTGTCCAACATACTAAAAAATTGAAAACCTGACAAAAAAATATTTAGTTTACCAGGTAGACTCTTTAGGCATAAATTTAAACACAAAGATCCTTTGGTATCATCTTTCACCATCAATCCACGATGTGATAGAACTCGTAGAGGGTGCGGGGGTTCAGACGGTTGGAAAGTTCTAGGAAAATAGGTTTACGTAGTTTACCGCCTACAGCAGCACACATTATTCTGATATTTCAGGACGGTCGATATGTGGTTACTCTGTACTACGCGTGTGGTGTCGTTCGATTGTCACAACTATCTCTTTTAAATCCAATGTCTCAGTTCAATCCATATCCCAATTTTCCAGTGTGATACTTACGATCATCACAATCTCCTAATTCCCCAATTTGATACTTACGATCATCACAATCTACATTTTTCTGATGACACTGGCTGGAGCCTACCCCATTCTCATCTCCCAAAAAATTGGGTGGGCTGGAGCCCACCCCGGCCCACTGATGGCTCCGCCATTGCTTATAATCCATTTACTGCTAGTTTTTAGTTTTATGCTCCTAACTCTATTAACGATGGTAATGTTGGTGGATATGTTCTATGTATCCTTGGGAATGTTGATTCGTTTACTCCCTTGGTTTTGATTTCTTTAAGATGGCTTGTTTGTTTCAAAATAAAATTATTATGGGGCCGAGTAGCTAAAGAAATTTCTGAAATCGCTAAATCTCAAGACACCATGTTTTCCTTATCCTCCTGAGTCAATCATGGTGCTACTGAATTGTAATGATTGCATACAATTGTGGCAAGAGGACAATGGAAATTTATATGTTCTTTCTTGTCTATTGCGAATAATGAAATCTTGCAGATAATAATATATTGGTAGTTCTTCTATAAAATAATAAGAATATATAGTTAGGCGCTCTGATAAGAGATTGGCTCTCAGATGTCCTGATGTCCTGTATGATTTGGCTTGACTAGGAGTTTTTTTTCTCTACATGTTTCAGATAGAGCTGCACATTGTGCTGGTTTATACAATTTACAAGAAGTTATTAATTCTTGACCTTGAGGAAACTGATAGAAGCAAGTTAGGAGTGAGAGGATATTTGTTAAAGGAGCTGCTAGAACTAGGGCGCTAAACAAAACTTGAACTGTGGCTTGAAAAGGCATGTGGTATTTGTTAATGTTAGAGAGGACATTGCCTCAGTAGTGGAGCAGTATTGAGGAGTTTAAGATATCCCCTAATAATTTGGTATGAAGGCTATTCTCGTTACTACTGTATCTAATAATCTCCAATCACTACGACTATATCCATAAAAAATTTGGGCGTATTGAACATCTGACCTTGCAAAATTCTATCTCAGGGTAAACATACTTAGCCCCTATTGTCCAATACTAAATTCCTTTTGTAAATTTTACAAATTAATTGTCCTATTTTCATACAACACGTCAAAACTTTTGGAGAACATGGGAATTCCAACTTTCCAATCTAATTGGTAACTTTTAATAGTATAAAAATAATTAAGTAACTATATTTGATTTTGAAAAGAATTAATTAAACACATTTGAACACTGTTTCCCGTAAATTTGCAGTCACTCTTTGTGATTCATTGTTATGGAAGCATGAAGCATTAGACTTTTGCTTCACTTCATAGCAAACATATACAGCAAAATGCACTCTCATCCATAGTTTAATACTAATGTGTAGTTTGATAATTTACTGCCATTTTTTTGTATTACTAGTATACTGAAATTTGCTTCAAAATTATTCCCTGAAGCCATTTAGTTATGTAGATTGTTTCCTAGAATTAAAAGTCTTTCAAAAACCCTCTTTCTCAGTTTAGTTTAGCTCAAAGTCTTACCTGTAAGTCTCTTTTCCCCAAAGGCTTTGCCCTATTAAAATATTTTTCCTTTTCTAGCATAATTATTTCAAATATGAGATGCCCACATTATATTCGACTTTCTCACAACCTTTATCGAACTTAACAATCTAACAATCGAGGTTTATGTGGTGTTTGTCTTGGTATTAGGCATACTTTGTGAGTATTCTCAGTGCACTGTAGGCAATTTCAGATGTGACTTGGAATATTTGAGTATCGAATGTCAACGATTTATAACAATTAAAAAATGTTTACATTTATTCAAGTATATGAAATGATTGATTTGAGGATAAGCATAATTTCATAAACTGGATATGTACTTGTATTTTGGTTTCAGATATGAAATTATAATATTATATTACCTAATATGATATGCAACTTAATCTATATGGGCTAGTAAAAGTTATTTTGAAACTGAAAATGAATATAAACCCAGATCAAGTATATTTTCTGCCAGTTTTGGAAACTTTTGTTAAAATTTTGGCAAAGTTTGGCCTCTTTGGTTAAAGTTTAATACTAAGATGGACAGTTCTTTAAACTTTCAGCCAGTGCTTGGAGGTTGCCAGTTCAGCCGATGCATACCCAGGTGAAATTCTAGCAAGATCAGAATCCTGAATCACTATACTAATGCAATGCAACAGTAGAGCAGATAAGAAAATTATCTCAAAATAATATAAAATCTAGCAAGCAGGGAAATATGAGATTGGTCATTACAACATTTTATATATATATATTGGATATTTGTACATATGCATGCACAAGTAGATGTGTACATACACCCATAGCTACGTGCATAAACTAACACACATGGAGATGGAATCTTCCACCTCGTCAAACACTGTAGCCTAGAAGTCTAGGCATTCTGGTTAGGTTCTTATGCAATTTTGACCATCTAGGTATAAGTTAATATAAACTATTTTTATCAACATAGATGTATATAATTTGTATTCATATGTAATATAAAGATAACATCGAAATTTTGTAATAATTAACTAGCTTTTTTCTAAGATTGAAATCTTGTTTTTAGTATCACTTCCAAACCCTTAGGAGTGTCGGTTTTGGCAGTTCTAGCGGTTTTAGATCAGTTTATTGGGCTTTTGGGTTTAAAATCTCAAAAAATACAAAATGTAACAAAATAAATTGTTGTATTTAGGAATAAATTTATGTAATTTTATGTTTGCTCTGAACGAAATAGTGATCAACATTAATGAAGTACATACAATAGATAATATTCTTCTTGTTTTGTTTTTAGAATGTAAGATAGTACCCATGCATAGATGTACCTTTTCTTTACTTAGCTTCTCTCTTGTTTTAGTCTCTAGTTTTAATGCCAAATCAGGTAGAAACAAAAGTGAGAGACTTACTGTCTCTTATAAATATGGACTTGTTCTTGATATATGAAACCAATCCCATTGAGTTAAAGCATATTCCCATAATGGCATCAGGGCATGGTTCATCTTGCATCTAGCTCATTTCCTCCACAAAAGTTCCCAAAACCTAATCCTCCATCTCTGTCTTCCTCGTCAAAAACTCCAATGTTAACCTAGCTTCCATCTCCATCTTCCTCATCCAAAACCTAATACTAACCTAGTCTCCATCTCCATCTCCATCTTCCTTATCAAAAATCTTAAGCCTACATAAGAGGTTGCTTCCATCTCAATCTTCCTTATCCAAAACCCTAATCCTAGCCTAGCGGCTAGCCTCCACCTCAATCTTTCTCAACTAAAACCTTATATCTAATCCTATTTCTTCTCCTCCCCCTCCCCCTCCCCCTCCCCCCTAGAAACCCTAATGTCTCCTTAATGCCACAACCACCCCGCCCTAACCCTAGTTCTCCCTCTTCTGAACCCGCCCAAACCCTAACCTAGTCTCCGTGCTCTGAGCTGCTAAACCCTAACCCTTGTACTCCCTCATCTGACAGTTGTCTACCTCTCTACCTCTACGTCGCCGTCACCCTTTGTCCCTCTAACCCCGAACTCCATCTTCCCAAACCCTATCGCTACTAATGTCCCCTCCTCCATACGCAATCAGCAACCACTTCTTCTTATTCTTCTTCCTGACTCCGGTCCTTCAAAATTGCCACCAATTCCCAACCATAATGTGGCACCACTTGTTCCAATACTAATCCTCTACTCTTTTGTGCCTCTACAATGATCGACAAGTGGCTTGAATTCCCGCCTCTACGCTTGCGGCAATTGTCGTCCTATTTCGGCTTTAAAACATTGGTTAGTTATTTCCTTTTTCTAATTCTATAAATTCGAAAAGAAATAAAAAATTATGCATACTATTTCTTTTGTATTCCTTTTCAGATTTTTCTTATTGCCTCAACTTTTCTTCATGTTGCTTTATGACGATTCCATGTAGGTGAGGAATGTGATAGTGCTTTCCTTTACATCTACTTGCATGTGGTATTCTAATGGCGTTATCAAGCTCTTCTTTCTCGACCATGTCTACTTCCTTGGGGGGTGTTGCTTACTCCTATTTCGATCTCAAGTCTCCTACTCATCATATGCTAAGGTGCAACAATAATGCCAACTATCTCAAATGTGCACATGCTATTCAATAAGAATTGCAAGTCGTGCTCTCTTCCAAGGTTCACAATATCGATATTGGAATCAGTTTCAGATCCTTCATATGAGTATTGGTATCAGCAGTATCGACACTTTTGACTATTTTGGACTAGAGTATCGGTTTCTTCATTTCGAAAAGTCAAAAATGATAAAAACTAGTTTAAAAAGCTACAAAATATTTGATACTTTTAGACATAATTTAATATATAATATATTGTTATTGTTAATTTTAAATAAAATAATATTTCACTTGTAAAAAAAATACTATTTTTGATTTACTTGTCTTTAGACATGACGCAATAAATAGTTTTGAATAGAATAATACCAACTATGGATGAATATTATGGATTTATTGATATACAACTTCAAAAAATGGTAATGGTTATTGAACTTTATAATTCAATTTCATTAATTTCTTAATGATTGCTTTGGATTATTTTTTATTTTTCAATTAATAAAATATATAGTAGTTTTATCGATAAGGAGTCTTATCGACATAGTGTAACATGTCAATGTTTGACGCAGCTCAATCATTTTGTTTCTTCTGTCTTCTTTGTTTATTTTTTCTTTATTGGGTTAACCGAGAAAGAGTCAGAAAAATCGGTATCAATAGCGGTCAGTATCAAATCGGGACATACCAAAACCGATACGTATCGATCGTTTCGTATCGGTATCGGACGATATCATAAACTATGCTCTCTTCTATTACCTCGTTGATATTCCTCCCACCGATGCCAAAAAGCTCCTCCTAATGGCATCATAATGATAATGAGGTGTGGACATGGCTCGTCAACTTTATGGAAGCCTCTTTGTGCAGGTAGTCATGTACCTCCCTAGTGCTAAAGAGATGTGGTCACAACTCAGGTAGCTCCACTCCTCCGAAGATGAGCTATAAAGGTTGTATGATATATTTCTGGAGCTCACCACTATGAGGAACAATCTTTTCGATCTTTGCTATCTTTACTGATATTTTAGCAACAAATCCAATGAAGGAAAAGTTTGACCGATTGGGTATCTTTAGTTTTGTGGCCTTCTGGAGGAACAGATCATACTTTAGCCCTTTTATAGTGACTTGACTATGTCAAAAGCAACAACATAAAGCTATTGTTGGCATATTTTCATCTTGCTTGGATGCAACCTTATCTTGGCATTGTTTGCTACAACATTCTCTCCGGTGACACTTACACTGAACATTAGGGGTGAGCATTATTCAGTTTTGGACAAAAAACCTAACTAAACCAAATAAGATATTCGGTTCGGTTTGAAAACATTTCGGTTCGGTTTCGATTTTGAAAATACTAAAATTTCTTATTCGGTTTCGATCAAAAACCGAAAACCGAATAAGATTTATACAATTATGTAAATATCATTATTCTATGGATATTTTGTGATTAAAAATGTGTATATTTTGAAAACAATTATATATATATATATATATATATATATATATATATATATGTTTTGAAATCCAACTTTAGACACAACTTTGAAATACAACAAATATGTTTATAAAATTACAACTTTTAATATAATTTAACCACGATTTCAATTTTGGGTTCGATCCATTAAACAATAACAATAGTTCAACCGAATAACCGAATAGCTTATTCGGTTCGGTTTCGGTTTTGACTAATTTTGGTTCGATTTTGGTTTTGGTTTTAGATTTTTAGAATTTTGGTTTATTCGGTTTTGACTATTTTGGTTGAAACCGAATAAACCGAATGCTTACCCCTACTAAACATTATCTTTACGTCTACTTTCTGAGTATCTCCACCTAGGAAGCATTGATCCCCCCTTTTCTGCTTTCCTTTCTCATAAGGACGAGTGGCGATAACTACCTTTGGACATCATGTCTATATATCATAGTTCGCGGTATCGACTGATATATATAGGAAACACCCCATATGTATCGATTTTGGCATGTATCGATAATCATAGTTTGCGGTATCGACTGATATATATAAGAAACATCCCATATGTATCGATTTTGGCATTACCGATTGATACTGACCACTACCAATCGATTTTGGCATGTACAGATCGATTTTGGGGTCTCTTTTTCGATCAATTCGACAAAGAAAAAATTGAACGAAAAAGATACAAGAGTGAAAAAAGTGTTAAACACAATGATTTGGTTGTGTTAACATTAACAATGTTATAATATGTCGTAAGATTCCTTATCGATAAGCCATTCTATATTTGACTTAATTGAAAAATAAAAAAATTGTCCAAACCAATCATTAATGAATAATGAAATTGAATTATAAAGAGTCCCGGTTGAGGAGTCAAAACCAGTGTTATTACATGGCGGCCATGGTGGATGGCTGTGGCGGATTTTGAATAGACCACCATGAAATGGTGGTGGCGTGACGGTTTTCAAATGACGGGCCATAGCGGCTATTATGCGTGTGGCATTCGTGGCGGGCACGGCGGAAATGACGAAAATGGCGAAAAATTAAAAAAAAACGAACTAGGTCGTGTGATCCGACCCAGAACTGGGCCCAAAAAGGGTGTAAAAATCCTAAAACTTAACTTTGTGCTTCTTCTTTCTCACTTTTCAAACATGCGCACCAGACCTACCTTTCCTGCACCTTCCCAGTGGCGACCACCATCATTCTCCCTCTACTGTCCTCCGGCGACCTCTACCCGGCTAATGTCTCCGGCGAGCTTTTTCTCCTACTCTTTTTTTTGATTTTTTAAGTCTTTTTTTAAAAAAAAAAAAATTTTAAATTCTTTTTAGATGTAATTTGTTTTTGCATTATTTTTTTATCATTTTTTTGAGGTTTTGAAGTCCTGAGCTTGATGAAAATGTGGTTGTTAGTAGTTTATGACATTAAGTAATGATATTTTTTTATTAATTAAGTCTATGGTTCTTGACATATGCTTTAAGTTTTTTAGGTATTTTATTTATTTCTGCAGTTTTTAAGTATATATATATATATATATATATATATATATTATGTGGTCGCCACACCATCCGCCATATTTATATGGTGGATTTTGGCTTGCCGCCATAATCCGCCATTAACAACACGGGTCAAAACATCTTAGTCGGCAAATAAGAGCCCTTCGGTGAAGGGCAGCTATAGGGAAAGCAAAAGTCAGAAAAGCAATGGTTTGGGTAAACAACTTTTCGGAAGTCGACTACGACTTGTCATTGTTCGTCCGAGCGGTAGAAAAAAAATAGTTTGGTCTATTCTCGTAGAGGAGCAAGGGTAGTAATTACTAATGTTTCCATTATATTCCCTCTACGACTTCATATTGTCTCTTCGGTCTTTTAATCAAGAATGGGAAGCTGTTTGAAGTAGGAATATGCTCTCTATGACTTTGAATTGAGGGATAGATGTGTAGGCTCGACCATAAGCACTAAGAGCAAGAGCACTTATGGCAAATTTACGGCTGTCGACTCTGTTGTTTAAGACGATTGTAGTCATAAGCCTTCGACGTAGACGGTTGACAATAAGTATTTGAGTCCTCTACTATATACGGGAAAAGATAGGTCGAGATATAGCTTCTGAATTGTGTTAGTTCGTAGCTGCCGAAGTATAGCATTGAGGTGAGAAGCGCTCTAGCTAGGCCTAAAATTCAATAACCATTTCCATTTGTTGAAGTTGTATATCAATAAATTTACAACATTCATCCATATTAATATTATTCTATTTCATATGCATAGTTCACGGTATTCGGCCGATACTGATACGATACGGTTGATACGTATCGGTTTTTGGTATGTCCCGATCCGATACTGACTGCTATTGATATGGACCGATACCGATTTTGGGGTCTCTTTCCAGGTCAATTCACTAAAGAAAAATCAACGAAGAAGATAGAATAAAAAAATAGTATCGAACAATGATTCAGTTGTGTTAAAACAATGACAATGTATGTCGATATAAGATTCCTTATTGATAAACTACTATTTACTTGATTCAATTTGGAAGATAAGAAAAGAGTCCAAACCAATCATTAATAAAGAATGAAATTGAATTAGGAAATTCAATAACCATTAACATTAACATTTATCAAAGTACATTTCTATAAATTCATGACATTCATCCATATCAATATTATTCTATTGAAAACTATTTATTGTTGCATATGTCTCAAGGCACGTAAACAAACAATAGTATTTATTGCAATTGAATATTATTTCGTTTAAAAAAAACAAGAAACAACATATAATATATTAAATTATGTCTAAGTGTATCAAATATTTTGTAGGCTTTTAAACTACTTTATATTATTTTTGCTTTCTAAAACGAAGAACCCGTTACTTCGATCCAAAACAGTCGATACTAGTGATATCGATGCTCATAGAGTGTCTGAAACCGATTCTAATACTGATATTGATATCGATATTGCTAATCTTTTCCTATGTCTAAAGGCAAGTAAACAAAAAACAATATTTATTGCAAGACTAATATTATTTTATCTAAAACTAACAAGAAACAACATATAGTATATTAAATTATGTCTCAATGTATCAAATATTATGTAGTTTTTTAAACTACTTTGTATTGTTTTTTATTTCCCGAAACGAAGAAGCCGATCTTTAGATCCAAAATAGATGAAAGTGATGATAGTGATACTCATAGGAATGATCCGAAATTGATTCCAATACCGATATTGCGAACCGTGCTAAATATTCCGACCAAAGTTGGTAGCAACAATGCAGTTGTGGCTTTCAGTCGCAACATTGCACTCATTTTGGTCAAATCAATCAAATTGAAGCAAATTTTTTTTTGAATGCTGCTTTACAGCTCGGGACTGAAACCACGGATGAAAACCGCGGACACGTGTTCGGGCCTGATTGGCCCTGACTTTTATGGCCTATGTCAGTAGGGGGGCTGACGTCATGGGATTTTTTTTTTTGGCCAATAACCGCACGCCACCTGGCCGTCGGTTTGATTTTCGGTTTAGCCGTTCGGGCTTATTATCATTTTCCTTTTTTTTTTCTTTCCAGAAACATGGATACTAGGAGAGTATATCCATAGTGTGCCAGGCCACTACCCACTTCTGAGGTTGCTTCTACGTCGACCTCAAATCACTCTTCAGGATCTATACAATTCTATTAAAATATTGAGAACCTACATTTTAGCCTTTCCTCTTTCTCCTTTGCTAATTTTTCCACCATCATGAATACAACTAATCCCCAGTCCAACTCTTGGACTCTTGACTTTGAGGTTCTCCCCATCTCCATATTTCCTTGAGTCTTTTTATTCTAACTGCCCCAAATATATGTCCGTTGCTAATGGAGATATTAGAGCATCTCCAACCCTATTGTCTTGTAATGTGGTGTGATTCCTATGTGACATGATGCATAAGACAATGTCATTCCTAGGTGGCAAGACTATATTCACAAAAGACAATGAAGTAGAAAAGTCTTCTCCAATGCAAAAGTATTGAGATGCTTACTTTTTTTCCAACTTCCGAGACAACTTCTCTTCTTCCTTTTTTCTAAATATTTTTTATTCATAGTTGATGACATGGAGGTGAAGACATTGTCAAGTGCATTGTCTAGAACTAGACAAACACATTCATAATGTATTCTATAACTTTTGCCACATAGGCTTCACAATTTAGTTGACAATTGCATTGGAGAAGGACTTTAAAATATATTTTTGCCATTCCTATGTGGCAACAACTTTTTTCCAAAGTCACAATAGGGCTGTAGATGCTCTTACTCCTGTGATTGGTTCAGAAATTATTACAATGCATCCTATGTTAAATCTTCAATCTGTTCTTATTGTTCCATCTTTACATGCTAACCTAGTATTCCTAAGCCATTCTTATTATTCCTCTTCTATCATTATTTAGGATATTCAGATATAAGCAAAGAAGATTGATGGGGGTCGCGAAGCGAAAAGTTTGTACCACATGAATGTGCCTTCATCAGACTTTGCCTTAGTTTCTTAGATTGGTTGGCACCAAAGGCTTGGCCATCCTCCTTGTCTGAATTTGCCTTAGTTTTTTTAGATTGATTGGCCCCAAAAGCTTGGCTATGCTCCTCTTCTAGTGCTCAAATGTATGCCTCTTGAGTTTTCATGTTTTTACTTCATCTTTGAACCTTGTATTTTGGAAAGTAAGAGCACCCATATTTTCTCTCTAAGTACGATTTTTTTTCTTCATTGTTGCACTGATATTTGGCGTACCTATAATTTACAAAGTCTATAAATTTGGTGTTTTGTGACCTTCATTGATGACATTCTCCAATGACTTGGCTTATCTTGCTTTTGGTGTTCAGAACTTGTATCAGGTTGCAGAATGTTTAACAAGGAAACCAAAAATCAGTTTGACACTACTATTAAAACAATTTGTACTGATAATGTAAAAGGATACCTTAGCCGAGATTTTAAAAAACTATGTATGGATCAAACATACTCCACCAACATCTTTGCTCATATACACGTCAACAAAAATAGTGTCCGAACATAAAATCCATCACTTATTCAAGGTGGCTCGATCTCTTCTATCTCAACTGAATGTTCCTCAACATTATTGGAATTTTTCTCTTCTACTTGAGGTGGCTCCATCTCTCCAATTTCAAATGAATGTTCCTCGATATTATTGGAATTTTGCTCTTCTTGCTGCTTGCATCTTATCATTGCATGCCCTCTGGCCGCTGTCAGTAACTAACCTCCCTTTTCTTTCATGTTTCTCGAATACAAACTTTTTCTTTTATAACCCGAAGTGTTTTCTTGTACATGCTATTTGCACTGTCATGGACGTTGATGTTGTAAGCTTGCTCTTATGGACACCAAACATGTATCTGTAAGTTACTCTTCTACCCAGAAATGCTACGTTTGTTTCTTTTCGTTTTGGGAACACTTAGAGATGTCGCTTCCTTGAACAGCAGTTGTACTTCTCTTTATGGTCATCAATACGCCGGGCTTCTTCTGGACCCCACATCCCCGCCTAATATGTTGTGACCTACCATTGCTATTCCTGATGATACTACAGAACTCCTGTTATCCACTCTCGTACGAACAAAAGATCGTGTCAACTGGATTCAGTTGTACCACCCAAAGCAGTAGCTCTTACATCTCTGCCTCAGTCTGGATCTGATGATCCCTTTTTGTTAACTTGTCTATACCTCTCTGTAATTGTGCTAGCTTGACTTTGTAGTGCTATTATTAAGGATACTTCCTGGACTTCTTAATTGTGCATCCACACAGCTCAAGGTAGTGGCAGAGATGCGGAAGGGGGGAGGGGGGTGGGGTGGGGTGGGGGTTGGAATGGTCTTCTTGCAGCCCGACAAGTTTGTAAACGTCTAAACTAGAAAGTCCAAGCTGGAAGATATACCGGTGAATTTGTTGGGTTGGGTTGGGTTGGGTTGGGTTGGTTAGGTTATTTTTCATGGTTATGGAATTAGGAGGAAAGGTACAAGTAATGTGTAACATTTAGTGTTGGAGGATATTAGAGGTTAGTCTGTTAGGAACAGATTGGTGCACATAACAGATAATTGTTGCCAAAGTAACCTGCTTCTCCTCTTATCTGTTTAAGTCTGTTTCTCCTCTTATCTGTTTGATTGCCTCTATCTATATAAGGTTCTCATGTAATCTCTGTTGAACATGTGAATAAGAATATCCCTCTCTCTTCTCTGGTGCAGTAGGCTAAGCAAGCCGAAGCACGTTAAATCCTGGTGTTACTGGTGTTACTTCTCTTATATTTGGTTTAGTTTAATTTTCATGGTATCAGAGCTTCAGGTTGGCGGCATGGAATCCTAATCGTTCGCACCTAGCTAGCTCTCGTTCATTTGAGAGGTTAAAATTGACCTCAAATTCGATTGTTCTTTCTCGGCAAGTCTTCATTGAAGTAAGTTTCTAAACTGCTTCCGTACATGCATATCTTGGTCGTGTTTCACTTCTCGTTTTGTTGCTTTCTATCTTTGATTTAATAATATCAAATCATGGCGGAATCTGATTCGAATCCTGGCTGAAAATTGTCATCAGTTCTGTTAAATAGGTTAAACTATGTGCCATGGTCGAGGGCTGTAACTTTGTCTCTTGGTGGCAAGAAAAAATTTGGTTTTGTGAATGGAAATAAGAATTATCCTTCTAAAACTGATTCAGAATATGAAGATTGGATTGCCAATGATCAACTTATTAGATCATGGTTACTCAATTCGATGGAACCAAAAATTGCTGAGATATTTGCTTTTTCTGATTCATCAAAGAAATTATGGGAGTCTGTTGCTGAAATGTATGGCAATGAAAATAATGCTGCTAGAATATTTGAATTGAAGTGTGATATTGCTGCTGCAGAACAAGGAGATAAGCCATTCATGGAACATCTTGGAAATCTAAAGAGGATGTGGGATGAATTGGATATTTAACGTCCACACACTACAGATCCGATAACCTTGCTGAAAAGAGCTGAAGAAGATAAAATAAAATTCTTGTTGAAAAGTTTGCATCCAGAATATGAAAACCTCAGGAGTAATATCCTTATGGGTTCTATCCCTCCATCCTTGTCGAGTGTGTGCTCTACTGTACATTGAGAAGAAACTCGAAGAAAAACTATGTATCCAGATTCCAAATCCGTATCTGATAATTCTGAGTCCAGTGCTTTTATTGCCAGGAGATGACAGGAGAAAAAATTTCAGAGAAAATAATTTCAAAGAAAATAATCTGAACAAAGGAAGACGGGAGCCAGAAAATCATCAGTTTCTAAACAAAGGAAGGCGAGAGCCTCTTCAGTGTGAACATTGTGGAAAATTTAGACACACTAAGGAGCGTTGTTGGGAGATTTATCCTCACCTTAAGCCAACTTCTGATAAGGTGAGTAAAAGGGATTCAACTGCAGTAGCTGATACCTCCATCTTGATGACCAAATTAACTCAACTTCTTCAACAAATTTGCAAGGCCAATACTTCTGAACCCAGTCGTCTCCCAGTACTCTTACCTTAGGTAATCTTGAAGCCTGTTTCTCTTCATCTGAACATGAACATACTTGGATTATTCTAAGTATGTGCATAATTTTACCCTTAGATCATCAAAATAATTTTTTTCCGTAGCTAATGGTTCTTCTGTTCCAGTGTCCAGGTCTGGAGAAATTAATTTATTTCCTGGTTTTCCTAGTCCAGATGCTCTTGTTGTTCCTTCATTTCCAGCTTAACTACTTTCTGTCGGCAAAATCACTAACTCATTGTATTGCAATGTCATTTTTTCTCCTACTGGGGTTGTTTGTCAGGATCGAATATCGGGGAAGAAGATTGGTGAAGGAGTCTATTCTCATGGTCTCTATCTTTTGAAACTACCATTTGATGCAACATGTCTCCAGAGTACTCAGTTAGATAGTCATATGCTACATCAACGATTTGGACACCCGTCCAATCGTATTTTGTCTCTGTTATTTCCATCTATTACAAATAATTCACATATTTGTGATACTTGCCAGTTTTCTAAGCAAGTTCGTTTACCTTTTACTAATTCTTTATCAAGGTCTGTTGAACCTTTTGAGTTAATACATTCAGATTTATGGGGTCCTTGTCGTACAGACTCTTATGATGGATTCAAATATTTTGTGTTGTTCATTGATGATTATTCTCGTGCTACATGGATCTACTTGTTGAAATCTAAAACTAAGGTATGTTCTGTTTTTAAGGTTTTTCATAGCATGGTGCATACTCAGTTTGGTGCTAAAATAAAGAATTTACGTTCCGATAAAGGGACAGAATATTCAAAAGGTCCCCTTCCTGATTTTCTTCGCAGTGAAGGAATTATCCATCAGGCTACTTATGACGGTATGCCTCAACAAAATGGAGTTGCTGAGCGAAAAAATTGACACATCTTAGAAACCACAAGAGCACTTGTTGATATGGTATGTTGGGTGTCATATTTAAGTATAGTATAAGCACATGGGAATATCCTGAGGACATATTTGGGATGCCAGAATATGTCACAGGATATTCCATTATGAGATTATTGTCATAATGATTGAGATCATTGTATTAATGATTGTAAGGCTATATAATGCCAATGAGACAATCAATAAAATTATCAACTAATTTTAACATGGTATCAGAGCCAAGTTTCCACAAACCCTAGCCGTCACCAAGCTTCCACAAACCCACAGGAGGATTTCCTAGATCTCCTCCACCGAACTCTTTCACGTCCCCCCCTTCTTCCCTTCTCTACCCTTCGCAGGCTGCCTTTCGCTGTTGCTGCCCCGTCCCGCTACTGCTGCGGCTACTACTGCTGCTGCGACTGCTGCGACTGCTGCTGCGACGGCGGCTGTGACATGCGCGCTGCCGCCTCCTCCGCACCAGCACGAGACAGCGCCTAATAGGGATGCCTAGATCTGAAAAAAGGGGAGACATGTTCGGATCTAGGAGCAGACGACGAGGACGAGCGTGAGTCGTGGAGCGGACGTGACGTGATTGGATAGACGACGCATCGATGGAGGAGATCATCAAGAAGCTAGATTCTGCAGAGGTGGCGACGTTGATGAAGTTGTTGACGATGTCGGCAGGTGAGAACACGACACGAACGTCGCCGGAGTTGAAGCTTCCCTCCATCGATCTGAAATTAGATGGACCAGCCACCTATCTGAGTTGGTCACGGCGGGTGAGAAGAACCCTCGCAGGAAAAAATATGGAGGGGTTCCTGACGGGCGAGACGACAGAGCCGGACGAGGGCAAGACAGAACGCGATGAGTGGAAGTCCACTCATATGGTGATCTACATCTGGCTTCTCAACTCCTTAGTCCAATCTATTGCCGCCACAGTAGACGGTATTGAGATGGTGAAAGATGTGTGGGAGAAGTTGAGAAGGACCTATGATGGTGTGGGGAACTTACGGGTCTTCCAGATAAAGGGGAAGATTAATGACACCGTACAGGGAGAGAAGACGGTGCAGGAGTATGCCACGGAGTTGGAGCGTCTGTGGTTGGATTATGATCACTCCTCAGATCGGGCGAGCTGCGGGGACCCTAAGTGTAAGGAGAGACAGGTGTGTCTGCAGGAGAGGACGATGAAGTTCCTCAAAGGGCTGACTGCAGCTTTCGCACAGAGGACGGCCCTACTTCTAGCCCAACCAAAGATCCCTAGCCTTGAGGAGGCTATCTCAGCCATGATCCAGGAGGAGACACGCATCAGGCTGCAAGCCGGGACAGGTGGTCCCCCCGAAACAAAGTCAGCACTAGCGATCACCAGCTCAGGTAACACAGGATCTAAGGGAGAGCCCTGGCAGCATAACCGGCAGTGCTACAACTGTGGGGAGATGGGTCATCATCGGTATGCTTGTACCAAACCACCTAGGGAGGGAGATTCAGGTGGTGGACGAGGACCGTTCGGCGGACGAGGATATAATGAAGGACGTGGTCGTGGTCGAGGGGGTAGATGAGGCGGCCGAGGAGGTTATCGGACGAACCTCTTGATATCAGAAGGGAACGGAGAAGCTGATGGCACATTTATTGTGGAGGACCAAGCACTGGGAGACATGAGGAGTAGAACAGAGGAGGCGTCCACCTCATTCTTTGTTAGGGGCAACGCTGCCATGTATGCCCATCCATCAGAAGGTACTGACGAATCACTTGCCCTTGCGTCTATCTCTTCCCTTAAATCATCAGACTGGATTATCGACTCGGGAGCATCTCGGCATGTGACAGGGAATGCTAGTGAGTTTTCTTCCTATACTCACCTAGCATCAGCAGACAACATTCAGACAGCTGATGGCACTTTCCAGCCAGTGGTCGGTAAGGGTACTGTTAATTGTACAGGTTCAGTAAAATTATCCAATGTTTTACATGCTCCATCCTTTCCAGTCAGTCTCTTGTCCATTAGTTCTATAATCCTCCAACTTAAATGCATTGTTTCTTTTGATATTCCTAAGGTGACCTTCCAGGAGAAAGGGACAGGACGAAGACTTGGGACTGGCACTTGGCATGAGGGACTGTGGTATCTAGATCGAGAAGGACTGGACTCAGCATTGGTATCTATGGCAGAGAAGGCTGGCATGGAAGGACTGCAGCAGAGGACTGAGGATACCTTGATACTCCATCATCGGAGGATGGGACATTCTTCCTTTGATACTCTAAGTAAGTTGTATCCAGAGATTTATACAAAAATAAATAAAGAAAAATTAGTATGTGATGCGTGCGAGTTAGGAAAACTTACTAGGAGCTCATATGTTGGCACGGGTCATAGGAGCACTTTTTCTTTTGAGGTAGTACATTCTGATGTCTGGGGTCCATGTGCTACTAACACTATGAATGGTTATAAGTACTTTGTTTCTTTTATTGAGTGTGCCTCTCGTGTTACCTGGTTATATTTGATGAAAAATAAGAATGATGTACCTGCTTGTTTTCGGGATTTCCATAAGCATGTCCAGACTTAGTACAAAGCAGTTGTGAAGGTACTGAGGTCTGACAATGGAACGGAGTATACCAACATGACGCTTGCAGAATACTTGTCAGCACACGGAATACAGCATCAGACCACCTGTGCATACATACCAGCACAAAATGGAGTTGCAGAAAGGAAAAACAGACACCTTCTGGAGGTCGCAAGAAGTATGATGATCGACATGAATGTCCCACAGTCTGTGGGGGCATGCAGTGTTGACAGCAGCTCAACTCATCAACAGGATGCCCTCGAAGGTCCTCGGATGGAAGTCCCCATGTGAGGTATTGCAAGGCAATAATAGTGGGATACTCCCACTGAAGGTGTTTGGGTGTGTGTGTTTTGTGAAGGACAACAGGCCATCAGTTGGGAAACTTGACCCTAGAGCGGTCAAATGCATCTTCGTAGGCTACTCGGCGACCCAGAAGGGGTATGTGTGCTGGAGTCCAGTAGAGAAGAAGAAGTTTGTCAGTATGGATGTCCACTTTCGGGAGCATGAGCCATACTACCACCAGGACGGAACTTTACACAACACGCCTAATACTGCCAGTATTGGGCGAGAGGGGGAGATGGAGAACTTGGTGGTAACCGATTTAGAAGTTTGGCATGGAGGCACGGAGAAGGGACAAGAAGGTGAAGGTGTTAGGCCTACGGCTCAGGGAGAGTTACTTACCTACAGCAGGAGAGAGAAGCAATCTGCAGGACCAGTACCGACAGTGCCAGTGCCAAGTCTCTTGCCTGCGTTCGTCCCAACTCCTGAGGCACCGACACCAACCCCCCTTTAGGTGATACCCCCTCCTTCACAAGATATAATTCCTTCTACTTCTACTCCTTCCATACCACTATCTGTACGGAGGACCACTCGCAGCAATGCAGAAAATCCTCCAAACAGATATGGTTGGGATATTGCTCAGTTTGTTTCTTATGACCATATCTCTTCTTCTCATGGAGCATTTATAGCATCTTTGGATAGTATTACTGTACCTAACAATTGGCAGGTTGCCAAGAACGATTCAAAGTGGAAAGCGGCAATGCACGAGGAGTTGGAAGCTCTGGAGAAGAACCACACTTGGAAGCTTGTGAGACTGCCAGAGGGGAAGAGAGCAGTTGGATGCAAGTGGGTCTTTACCGTGAAGCAGAACCCAGATGGACAGGTTGAGCGCTATAAAGCTCGACTAGTAGCCAAAGGATACAGTCAGACGTACGGCATCGACTATGACGAGACCTTTGTACCAGTTGCAAAGATGAGCACTGTCAGGACTCTGATTTCTCTGGCAGCGAATGGTGGATGGAAGCTACACCAACTGGATGTGAAGAATGCGTTTCTTCATGGAGATCTAGTGGAGGAGGTGTACATGGAGATACCACCAGGATTTGGCACCAATCAGACAGTAGGCAAGGTCTGCAGGTTGAAGAAGTCCCTCTATGGACTGAAGCAGTCTCCTCGAGCGTGGTTTGACAGATTCAGAAGGGCGATGATAGGGATGGGATATCAGCAGATCAATGCTGATCATACTGTGTTCTTCCGTCGGAGTGGATGCCACATCACCATGCTTGCGGTGTATGTAGACGATATGATTATCACAGGAGATGATGAGCAGGAGATCGCCCAACTTAAAGGAAAGCTTGGCAAGGAATTCGAGGTGAAGGATCTCGGCCTTCTTCGGTACTTCCTTGGGATTGAGATTGCTCGAGAAGCAGAGGGGATTGTTCTCTCTCAAAGAAAGTATGCACTGGACCTTCTCACAGAAACTGGGATGTTGGGGTGCAAACCTGCAGCGACACCAATAGATCAGAGGTTCAAGATTGATGCTGAGGCTGGAGAACCAGTTGATCGGGACAGATACCAGAGATTGGTTGGCAAGTTGATCTATTTGAGCCACATACGTCCTGATATCTGCTTTGCAGTAAGTGTGGTGAGCCGCTACATGCATGACCCACGGAAGGGTCATATGGATGCAGTGTACCAGATTCTGAGGTACTTGAAAGGTGCTCCCGGAAAGGGACTAATATTCAGGAAGAACAATCACGTGAGCATCGAGAGCTACTGTGATTCTGACTGGGCTAGTTGTGCTGATGACAGGAGATCTACCTCGGGATATTGCATATTTGTAGGAGGTAACTTGGTCTCCTGGAGGAGTAAGAAGCAGTCTGTGGTGGCCAGATCGACAGCTGAAGCAGAGTACAGAGCTATGGCCTTGGGAGTTGCAGAGCTGCTATGGTTGAAGAATATGCTGGTGGAGCTGAAGCTGGATCAAGGAGCCAAGATGAAGCTGTGGTGTGACAATCAGTCAGCTATTAGTATCGCCAACAATCCAGTACAGCATGACAGGACCAAACACATCGAGATTGATAGATTCTTCATCAAAGAGAAGCTGGATAGTGGATTACTGGAGCTTGGCCATGTTCCAACTAGGGATCAAGTAGCAGATGGACTAACCAAGGGACTCGCCTCAGTGAGCATGATTAGAGGATGTGACAAGATGGGCTTAGTGAATATCTTTCACCCATCTTGAGGGGGAGTGTTGATATGGTATGTTGGGTGTCATATTTAAGTATAGTATAAGCACATGGGAATATCCTGAGGACATATTTGGGATGCCAGAATATGTCACAGGATATTCCATTATGAGATTATTGTCATAATGATTGAGATCATTGTATTAAAGATTATAAGGCTATATAATGGCAATGAGACAATCAATAAAATCATCAACTAATTTCAACAGCACTCATGTTCCAAATGAATGTCCCCAAGAAATATTGGTCTCATGGAGTGCTAACTGCTGTGTATTTGATAAATAGACTTCCGAGTCGTGTCATTCAATTTCAATCACCATTGGAAGTTCTGACAAAGAGGAGAATAATAAACAGGGGGAGCATCTGGATATATTGTTCCCACTCCCTACTGTAGTGTCTACTTCGTCAGACACAGGCCATAGAACTTCATCACCGCCTCCACAAGCAGAACCTACACATGAGGAATCTTCACACACTCAACCTGCTAATGAGGAACTTTCAGTACATGGATCCTCAGAAGAACTTAAGACAGCCTCTACGAAAATCCAGTCGAATCTCTCAAACTCCAGTGACATTGAGGGACTTTGTTACCTATGAAGCTGTAAGTCATCAGATACAAGCTCATCTGACATATGATAATATCACTTCTTCACACTATTCTTTCTTGAGTTCTCTATCCACTAATCGAGAACCTAAGAATTTTCATGAAGCTAATTCAAGTCCAATTTGGAAACAAGCTATGAAGGAAGAATTGCAAGCTCTTGATGATAATAAAACTTGGAGCATAGTTAAATTACCTCAAGGAAAAAAGGCAGTAGGGTGTCGGTGGATCTACAAAATTAAATATAAAAATGATGGGTCAATTGAACATTATAAAGCAAGACTTGTTGCCAGAGGCTTCACACAGACTTACGGGATTGATTATGTAGAATTAGAATAATGGAATGGTTTTCGTAGATGAAAAAGACTACATATATATAGAAGAGTCTGACCCCTCTCTCTATTATTCTATCCGATGTGGGACTAAAGCCATTACCTAATATAACGCTTAACACCCTCCCGTAAGCTTGAGCATATATATCAATCATGCCCAGCTTGTTACACAAAATTGTACCCGAGGACCCAAAAGAGATTTCGTGAAGGTATCGGCTATCTGATCACCGGTCCACACGTGATGGAACTTTATCATTCCCTTTTTATATTCATCACGGATGAAATGGGCATCAATTTCAAAGTGCTTCGTCCTTTCATGAAATACAGGATTGGTAGCAATATGCATAACAGATTGGTTATCATACCATATATTTGCTGCTTTAGATCCTGCTTCTTCTTCCAGCTCTTTTAGAATATGCTGCAAGTAAAACACTTCTGCCGTGCCATGGGCAATGGTTCGATATTCTGCTTCGGAACTTGATCGTGCGATCACACTCTGCTTCTTACTCTTCCACAATACTAAATTTTCATCAATAAATACCGAGTAACCAGACGTAGATGTCTCTACCTGTCAGGCTGGCACCCCAGTCAGCATCAGTAAAACACTCAACATTTATATGTCTTTGGTTCTCCATGCAAATTCTTTTTCCAGGATTCTGGACTAAATAGCACAGAATTCTAAGAACTGTCTGCCAATGTGGAATTCGTAGAGAAGACGTAAATCTACTCGCAACATTGACGACAAATGAAATATATGGACGAGTCATAACTGCCAGGTAGTTGAGTTTTCCAACCACTCGACGATATTGATCCGGATCCGTCATTAGGACCCCCTGGTCGGGGAGTAATTTTTTTCCTGGGTCCATTGGCGACGTTGCACCTTTGGCTTGCATCATTCCTGCATCATTCAGTATGTCTAACACATACTTCCTCTGTGACATGACAATGTGATTCTTTTTTCCGTACAACTTCAACACCCAAGAAGTAGTTTAATGATCTCATATCCTTGATCTGAAACTGTTCTCCCAGAAAAAATTTTAGCCCCACAATACCCTGACTGTCATCTCCTGTGATCACAATGTCATAAACATAAACACCAAATAGAATCCTTCCCGCCGATGTCTGTCGATAAAATATTGAGTGATCATTCTTCGATTGACGCATGCCAAACTGAGTGACCACGTCTGTAAACCGATCAAACCATGCACGAGGTGATTGTTTGAGACCATACAGGGCCTTCCTCAGATGACACACTTTATCCTCCATTGCAACAAATCTGGGAGGTTACATCACATATACCTCTTCATCTAGGTCCTCGTGGAGGAAGGCATTCTTGATATCCAGCTGGAGTAGCGGCCAGTCATAGCGAACAACTAAGGCCAAAAGTACGCGTATAGAGGTCATCTTGGCAACTGGAGAGAATGTCTCAAAATAATCCTCACCATAAGTCTGGAAATATCTTTTAGCCACCAGACGAGCTTTTAGTCGATCAAGGATCTCATCTAGTTTCTCTTTGATCGTAAACACCCATTTGCAACCGACAGCCTGTTTACCAGACGACAAATTTACCAAGTCCCAAGTATGGTTCTCCCAATAATCATCTCCTCTTCCATAGCAGCACGCCAACTGGGATGTTTGAGATCCTCCTCGCCAGAATTAGGAATCTGAATCCCATCAATAGTAGCTATTAAGGACCGCGTGTGGCTCGCAAGCCCTTTGTAGTTTTTAACATACAAGGGGTGATCACGACAGGCACGATGAGGTCGAGGTGGTGGAACATGCGGAGCCTAAGGCGGAGACATATCAGGCGAGCCAGGGGAGGAGGATGACTCTGTGACCATGGACATTATCTGCGATGATCGATCGGGAGACGGAGGTGTTGAGTCTGTTACCATGGGCAGTATCTGCGACATGCGATCGGGCGACGGCGATGCTGACTGAATCGGTGTCTACGGACCGTCGGACTAGAGCATTGGCTCTGTAGAGGAGGGCAGCCTAACAGTGGTCTGTTATGCTTGAACCGGGAGCAACAAGAAGTCCTTTTCTGGATAAACTTGGGACGCTGGTCCTGTAGTTTGTAGAAGTGAAAGAAACTCGGTTTCAACAAAGGTAACATCCCGAGAAAAAAAACTTCTTCAAGACAGGAAAAATATCGATACCCTTTCTGATCCTTAGGATACCCAAGAAAAAATATTTGGATAGCCTTGGGATATAATTTAGAAAGAGTTGGTCGGGTATCCCTAACATAACACAAACAACCAAAGATTCAGAGAGGTAGAGGAAACGGCTCTCGTTTGGGATATAACTGAGAGAAGGGGATATCACCATTGAGGACAGACGACGGCATGCGATTAATGAGATAGCAAGCCGTAAGAACCGCATCTGACCAAAATCTTTTTGGAGTACATGTTTGGAACATAAGAGAGCACATATTGTTTCTAAGATATAACGATTTTAGCCACCACATCGTCCACCACGACCACCACGAAATCCAGTACGAGCGGCACCAAGAGCAGATCGATCAACAAGAGCATCGCTTGGAGAGGTCTCGATACCTTTGCAGCCCATAGGACATGAAAATGAGCTTCCATTAAAAATGGAACCTCAGCTCCAGCAATGATCTGAGAGCGAGCTGAGTCTGCATCAGGACGGAGAGAGGCAAGATATGCCATCACATGAAGCTGCTCACGTTGAGCCCTCGCTTCATTGATATCCGTCGTCAGAGGTAATATACGGTCAACTTCATCGACCATAGCCTTAAAAGTCCGGAAGTGGTCCTTATGAGACTTATCGTCCTGTTCTGTCCGGTAGACGCCGACAACCGAGTCGTAGATACGAGACAAGTGTTTTTTATCAAACGTCATCGCTAGGACCTCCAATAGCTCATTTACAGTGTCCGTGTTTTGAACCATCTCCTCTACTGATGGTTCTATGGATTTTATCAACTGTGTAGACAGTCGACTATCATCCGTCTTCCACTGCTCAACGTGGGATCAGTCGTCTCCAGAGGGTTGCCAGTCAGATGCTTGGACAACCGTATACCCTGAAGTGTCTTCTTAACCTTCTTCCGCCATGTTGAGTATCCGTCTGGTCCGCCCTACCGTCGATCGACGAGTCGAATCGAAGAGATCGTCGTGCCAGTATCCGTTGGTCCCGCCAATGTGTTTCCGACACTGATATTACTGCTAGCCGCCTTAGAGTTTGTCATAATGCTCTTGATTCGACCGTCGCTGATTCTTTCCAACCCCAATAATCACATCAACTTTTTCAGTGCGCTATCAACGTGGCCAGAACCGGCACGCGCATGGAAAGATCGTATGGGGATCACACATGCCAGGACACAGAAGTGACCCAACTCTCTGTGTAGATCCTGATGCGGATATCGGGGTAGGAAGAAAACAAAGATCCACGTAAACAATTAACTTGTCTACTTTTTGTTAACTCCTAAAGTCGTAATCTAGGAACAAAGGTTGTGCAAACAAATCATTGTCTACCCTCTGGTTTCGATATACGCTCCTGAAGTCGTAATCTAGGAATAGAGGTTGTGCAAACAAATTAATGTCTACCCTCTGGCTTCGATATACGACTTATTTTTTTGGAATTAGGGTTTACAAAGAAAGTAGGGGAGGCGGCCAGAGAGGTGTGTTAGGGTAGGATTTTGGGTTTTTGGTTGCATAGCAGGCCAGGGGGGTGGCGGGGTCGGGGAGGGGGCGGGGGGCTTGTGCAAGGGTGGACCTGGCTGAGCGGGGGGGGGGGGGGGGGGGGGGGCTGGTGGAGAGGGGGGGGGAGGCATCGGGGTCAGCGGGATGCGGCCTGCTGGGGGGCGGGAGTCAGCGTGGAGGCAGCGGGGGGCAGGAGAGGGGCGGGCGGCAGGAGAGGGGCGGGCGGCAGTGGGGGCAGCTAGGGTTAGGTTTTTTTTTTTTGTTGAAAGAGAGAGAGAGGGGGGGGGGGAAGAGATTATGGCTCTGATACCATGTAGAATTAGAATAATGGAATAATTTTTATAGATGAGAAAGACTACATATATATAGGAGAGGCTGACCCCTCTCTCTATTATTCTACCCAATGTGGGACTAAAGCCCAGTACCTAATATAACGCTTAACAGATTATACTAAAACTTTTGCACCGGTAGCCAAGATGAGCACCTTTCGTGTTCTTGTGTCCCTAGGTGTGAGTCAAGACTGGAAGTTTTTTCAGATGGACGTAAAAAACGCATTCCTACATGGTGATCTTCAAGAAGAGGTTTATATGAGCATACCTCCAGGACATCCTTTCGAGGCTCGTAGTGATCTCACTTGTAGACTAAAAAAGGCTATATATGGCCTAAAACGGTCACCTCGAGCGTGGTATGCCAAGCTCAGCCGTGTTTTTTTGAACATTGGACTGCGCAGAAGTGATGCTGATTGCTCTTTGTTTGTGCGAAAAAGTATGTCTGAAACCATTGTCGTATTAGTGTATGTTGATGACATTGTAATTACAGAGGATGATCACATTGGAATCACAAGACTTAAAATTATCTTGCGTACTCAGTTTTCTATAAAAGATTTGGGGATTTTAAAGTATTTTCTTGAAATAGAAATTGCATATTCAAAAAAGGGCATTTTTCTCGATCAACGAAAATGTCTTGGATTTGTTACAAGAGTGGAAAGTTAGGTGTAAAACCATCTTCCACACCTACAGGCAGTAGTTCAAAATTGACCCTAGATGGTGACAAATTATCTGATGTGGGGTCATTCCAAAGGTTAGTTGGCAGATTAATCTACCTCACCATTACTCGACCTGACATATCTTATGCTGTCAGTCTTGTTAGTCGCTATATGCATTCTCCACGGGTTAACCGTAATGGCTGCTGTCAATAGAATCTTGCAGTATCTTAAAGGGTCCCCTGGACTTGGTTTTTGGATGAGAAAGAATGATCATTGTTCTGTTACTGCTTATACCGATGCTGATTGGGCTGGTTGTCCGATTGATCGCCGACCTACAGCAGGATATTGTACATTTGTTGGCTGAAATTTTGTTACATGGAAAAGCAAGAAATAAAATCTTGTCGCTCGTTCCAGCGCGGAAGCTGAATATCGTGCAATGGCTTCAACTACTAGGGAAGTTATCTGGCTCCGATCGTTATTAAAGGATTTGGGTTATGGTTCTTCGGAACCGACAAAAATGTTTTGTTATAACCAGTTAGCTATTCACATTATTCTGTTTCATGAAAGAACAAAACACATTGAGGTGGATTATCATTTTGTAAGAGAAAAGGTACAAGCCAATGTTATATGCACTCCATTTATTCGTAGCAATCAACAGTTAGCTGATATTTTTACCAAGGGTCTAACAGCTGCCAATTCTCATGAGATATTGTCCAAGTTGGGCTCTATTGATATATTTGCACCAACTTGAGGGAGAGTGTTGGAGGATATTAGAGGTTACTCTGTTAGGAACAGATTGGTGCACATAACAGATAATTGTTGCCAAACTAATCTGCTTCTCCTCTTATCTGTGTAAGTCTGTTTCTCCTCTTATCTGTTTGATTGCCTCTATCTATATAAGGTTCTCATGTAATATCTGTTGAATAAGTGAATAAGAATATCCCTCTCTTCTCTGGTGCAGTAGGCTAAGCAAGCCGAAGCACGGTAAATCCTGGTGTTACTTCTCTTATATTTGGTTTAGTTTAATCTTCATTTAGAAATCAAGGTTGTGCCTATGATATTTTCAGTTTGGTAAGGCAAAAGATGTAAGTAGGCAAGAGTAGATGGTGGCTAAAGATTTGGAAGGCAAGACTATGCTTAATACGACCACCAAGAGGTCTTTGAGTTGGAGGGAAATCTGGCAGTACTAGTAAAAGTAGAGGGTGTAGGTAAACAGAAAATAAGGGCACAATAGGGTTAGTTTAAGGGAGGAACCATGAACTTTGGATCTTGGATGTAAGATTAAGTTCCAAACTAAGATATAGGCGAGACTGTTGAGCTCCTTTTTCTTCTTATTTTGGTTTTGTTTTCTTAACACTGTGTTGTCCTTGGTTGCTTCTTGTTCTTTATGAATTTTTCATATATGTTACGGTAGTGGAAAAGCCTTCAAAGCGTAGGTGTTCCTCATTGATACTAGAATTGTTTTGCTAATGGCAAAAGGATGAGCCAGCAGAACATTGCCATTTTGCATATTATCTGGTCCTTTAATTTTTCTTTTATCTTTGATTACGCAAATTACATTTTTAGAGTAAATTACAATTTAGAGTAAATTACATTTTTGGAGGGGACAAATTGCATTTTAGGAGGAGTTAATATCTAAAACTGAAATATTCATTAAGAAAATAATATAAAAAATGGTGGTGGGGTGGGGAGGGTGGGGGAATGCCTCCCTTATTCTCCATTAAGCTCCGCCCCTGTTACAAAATATGACTTGCGAGAATTTGGGTACGTGTGCAGGTAATATATGTATTGTTTCAAAGTTTAGGCATGAAAAGACTTCCTACATTTAAAACTGCACTTATATAGTTCTGTTCTGGTGGAACACTATGGGCGCACCTGTGATGGTGGAGCTTGAAGTAGAAACCGACTCACTAAATCAATGAGTCTATTTTTGTTCACCCACAAATACTAGGGTGTTTGTTCATCCTCCAATAGAAAATATATACGTGGCATCTTCATCCAAACAAAACCATCTTGCAAGTGGTTTTGTTCATCAACCAAGATGATTTTGACTCTTTGAAAATGCCACGTATCCATTTTCTATTGGAGGGTAAACAAACACCCTAGTATTTGTGGATAAACAAAAATGGACTCGTAGATCAATTCACTTGGGAAATTCCTTTTGGTGTCGGGTCTTCAGATCAGAGGCTACGTCTCTTTAGTGGTGCTTGCATGGAGACCCCTGCTCGATGAGCCTCATCTAGCAGCTTTGGCGCTGCCTATTTCAACCGGTTTGGAGGGTCTCCGGTGGCGTCTTCTGCTGCGGTTCAGATGTTGGGCGGTGCTACGGTGATGCCTTCAACTACAGCAACTTCTGCTACAAACACTAACCAGATCAGAACTTTTGCGGGGGCATTACGTCCAGATCTCATCAAAGGTACGTCGAGCCTCATTAAAGATGTACAACTGAATGATACGGATTATTCTCCTATTGTGGAAGACAACGAGATCACGGTCTCCTTCTCGGAATCGGAGATGTCCGCCATTGAAGAACAATTCCAACATACTTTCATATTGAAGTTCTCTACCGGGTGCCCTAAACTTGGGCGTGTTCGTGAGCACATCTCCAAGTGGGGTATTACACATGCATATTCCGTCGTCCCTATGGATCTTCGGCATATTGTTCTACATCTGTCCAACGCTGATGATCATGTACTTGTCTGGACGTGCAACTCACGGAAGATTGACAATGCCATGTTTCGACTACTCAAGTGGTCGGCGGACTTTAACCCCAGGGAGGAAACATCGATAGCAGCGATCTGGGTGAGGTTCCCAAACCCCAACCTAATGAGTTTTGTTCCAGCAGCTATTCGTCGCATGGCCAACTCGTTTGGCAAGTTTTTGAAAATGTCAGATGAAACTCGAGCTTTCTCTAGGGCGAACTACGCTAGGGTTTGCGTGGAAGTTGATCTGGCTAAACATCTTCCTTCCTCCCTGAAGATCATTACTGGGGATAAAGGTGCGTACTATCAAAAGATTATTTATGAATCCAATGTTAGCTACTTAGCTACTGCCATCATTGCCGACTGCAGGGTCACGACAGTTCGGGATGCTTTTGAGCCCATCCAGAATTGAAAACTAAGGCTACTTCCCAAGTCTAAAGTCTCTCCGGAAAGCTCGCCTCCGATGCATACTGCTACCAAGCCAAATATTCACATCCGTTTTGAAAGTAGCAGTGAGAAGTCTTTGGAGACTGAAGGGCAGAAGACAGGAGCTCAAGTTCCTTCTATTTCTTCCGTTTCAACCAGACACTCTTGAGGCGTTGCCAGTTCACAATTCGTTTCAGGCCCTTGGGGAGGATGTGGCCTCTGATACTCATATCGAGTTGGTAGACAAAGAGATGGCCTCACCGAGAGAGGGGGACATCAATGTTACCATATGCGCTACTTCTGACCTTCCTCAAGCTCCAGGGCGTGTGCACAGTATAGGGGATCTGCCAACCCTATCGAAGCTCAGAACAGTGAGGAATCTGTAGCCAAAACTCAATCCAAACAGGTCCAAACGGGGATGGCGTGGGCTACGCATCCAATTCTCAAGCGGGTTTGGGGGATGCTCACAAGAAGATGAGGAAGTTAGTACGAATAGAAACTCCCAGGCGGGCTGGGGCAGCTGCTAAGGAGATTCCTGCGTCTTTTTCTACTGGGGAAGGGGAGCCTGAGCTCAGTCGAACTATTGGGAGCTCTAAAAGAAACCTGGGTACGGGGAGAAAGAAAGGCCTAATGAAGCCTTCAACTTCTACTCAAGCAGCGGTTAGGTTCCAACCTGGAACTAAAGCTCAATTCTATCAGAATTTTTAAATGATTAAAGATCTCATATGGAATGCGAGAGGGATCCGTGACCCTCAAACTCGTGATCACTTGAAGGCTTGAAATCGTAAGCATGTCCCAGGTATTATCTGTCTTATTGAACCTAAAATACATGGAGATAACCTCTCAGCTTTTGCTAGAGAGCTTAATATGTCTCATTATTTTCATGGAGGAGATATTAATATATATATATGGCTCATGTGGAACTCTTCGGTTGATATATCTATTTTAGAGACTAATAAACAGTTTATTAGTTGCTCTGTAGCGGGCCGGAATCCGGGATATAAAATTGCTCTTTCTGTGGTGTATGCTCACTGCCAGATTCAAAAACGTCGGGAGCTTTGGAATGATCTCTCGGTCTTCGCCTCTTCTAATACCCTTCCATGGCTGTTGGCAGGGGACTTTGACGTTGTTACTGCTGCTTCCGAAAAGCTTGGACCGAGAGGAATTAACCCCCTGGCGGTGGATGATTTCAATAAATTTATCAGTGGGGCTGGGCTTATCGACGCTGGTTTCATCGGCTCCGCCTTTATTTGGTGCAATGGATTGTTGAATAATCCTAATACATGGGAGAGGCTTGATCGTGCTCTATGTGATACAAAATTCCTCCTAGAAGTGCCTGCTATTGCGGTTCATCACTTGGCGCACCTACATTCAGATCATTGCCCACTGTTTATTTCTCAAATTGACCACAGCGCGTCTCCTAAACCATTTCGGTTTCAGCGTATGTGGACTTCCCATGAGCAGTTCATGGACTAGGTGGCGGCTAATTGGAATGTTGAATGCGAGGGTCAACCTCTTCACTTGCTTCATTGTAAATTAAAGAGGTTGACAATGAGCCTTCGTAAATGGAATTGGGAGGTTTCTGGGGACGTCCGGTCGAGGAAGTCATTGTTGGGAAAAACAAGACATTTTTTGTCTTTGTGATGAGATAAAATAAAATGGAAGAGAAGAGAAGTTAAGAGAGAGAACACACACAAGATTTACCGAGATTCAGCTCAATTTGAGCCTACGTCCTCCACCCCTTCTTTACCGTTTTCACTATAATCAAATGAAAGATTACAAGGACATTCTCTCAAGTTGGTACAACTTAACTTGATGATCACTTTCTCTCACAAACTCAATTGAGGTGGATTACAAGTGTGAGGATTACAAGTTGTGTATTGCTCTTCTTGTTACTTGTTGTGTTCAACCTTTACCATCTTCCCTCTTTTATAGGGAGGATATGCCTCTTGGGTACATCACATTAGTTGCATGGAGAAGTCCAAAGGAAAGATTCGTTCCTTCTCCCAATATTCGTTCATCTATCATCAATGTTACATGCAAGCTGAATGCATGCAGAATATGAATAGATAGGCTACTTTAGATGGTCATAACTTCTTCAATAAACCTTCAAATGGCCTGGTTCAAAGCCTGGATAAAAGAGAAAAAAATTCTCAACAACTTTTGTACTAAAGACCGAGCCAAATAGTGATTGCAACAGCTTCGAAATAGCCTCCCAAAATTGAAACTTGTCACAGAAACTGCACCCAGAAAAATGGTTAAGTACTTGGCCGAACCCAAGCATGGTGACCGATTTTCATGAATCAAATCCATGTTTATTCATCATGGGGATGAACCCCGCTCCCATTAATCTCTCCCTCCATCCTCATGAGGAGAAAGTTCTCAAACAGTAGTCATACCTGCCTTCCTACGACAGAAGTTATACTTCTCTTTTGGTAGATGCTTCGTCATCATGTTAGACGGATTTTGTCTTGTATCAATCTTCTTAATATGCATCAAGCGATTCTCCAAAGCATCTCGGATCCAGTGATGATGTACATCGATGTGCTTTGTCCTTGAGTGATATGTAGCATTTTTACTCAAGTCAATGGCGCTCTGACTGTCACAATATAGAGTGTACTTCTCTTGCTTGAGAGATAACTCATTTAGGAAATTCTTCATCCATAAGAGCTCTTTGCTGGATTCTGTAGCAGCAATATATTCAGCTTCTGTGGTGGATAGAGCGATACACTTTTGCAGCTATGATTGCCATGATATGGCTTTCCCTACAAAGGTAAACAAGTATCCTGATGTGGACTTTCTCTTGTCCAAATCACCTGCTATGTCAGAATCAGTGTAACCTTCCAAGATAGGTTTTCCATCTCCAAAACATAAAGAATATCTAGAGGTTCCTCTAAGATATCTTAGGATCCACTTTACTGCTTCCCAATGTGCTTTACCAGGATTGGCAAGAAAACGACTTACTACTCCAACTGCATGTGCTATGTCGGGTCTTGTACAAACCATTGAGTACATCAAACTTCCGACGGCCGAGGCAAATGGAATGCTCTTCATCTCCTCCTCCTTCTCACTTGAAGGGCTTTGTTGTGCACTTAGCTTAAAATGAGCTGCTACCGATGTGCTGACTGGCTTAGAGTTCACCATATTGAACCTCTCCAGAACACGTTCAATGTATCTTTCTTGTGATAGCCACAACTTTATCGCACTTCTGTCCCGAGAGATCTTCATTCCCAATATATGTTGTGCTGCTCCTAAGTCCTTCATATCAAAGAACTTGCTTAACTCTTTCTTCAACATGTCAATCTTAGACATATATTTTCCAACAACAAGTATATTATCAACATATAGAGAGAGAATAATGAAATCATTATCAGAGAACTTCTGGACATAAACACAATGATCTGCAGATGTTCTTTTGTACCCATGGTTAAGTATAAAAAAATTAAACATTTTATACCACTGTCGTGGTGCCTGCTTGAGCCCGTACAAGCTCTTCTTCAATTTGCAAACCAAGTGTTCCTTGTCCTTTACCTTGAAACCCTCTGGCTGCTCTATATAGATTTCTTCCGCCAAATCACGATGGAGAAATGCAGTCTTCACATCTAGCTACTCAACTTCAAGATCTTGGGAAGCAACAAGACCAAGAATAACACGAATAGAAGACATCTTCACAACAGGAGAAAATATTTTTTCATAGTCAATACCTTGCTTCTGACTGAAACCTTTCACCATGAGGCGAGCTTTGTACTTGACTTGGCCATTTCCTTCATTCTGGAATTTGAACACCCATTTGTTCTTCAAGGATTTTCTGTTCTTTGGTAGCTCCACCAGGTCATAAGTGTGGTTCTTATGCAAAGAATCCATCTCCTCTTGCATAGCTTTCTTCCACTTGGCATGATCTTCATTGACTTGTGCTTCATGAAAACTTTCTGGTTCACCTGCATCTATCACCATAGTATATTCTGAAGCAGGATATCTAGTTGAGGGTTGTCGTTCCCTCTCCGACCGTCTCAACTGAGATGATGGTGGCTGATTTATATGTGGCGGTTCTGCATGTTCATGCTCCCCCTGATCAGAACCCGAAAAACCTGTAATTTCTTCTTCCTGCACATCTTGCATAGATGGAAGTAGTTGTCACCTTGCGAGAGTTTGTAGTCCTTTCTCGCTCATGTGACCAAACCGTTTGTGCCATAAATCCATAGAAGTACCTTCCACTGCTCCAAGTTCATCAATCTCTAAGTGGAACTGAGTCTTGTAGAGAGTGCAACACTTCTTTCCTCTCGCCAGTACAAGTGATCTTTTGGTAAGCTTCCAACATCCTTTACCAAAGCTGCTTGTGTATCCTTCTTCATCAAGCTTGCCGGTGGAAAGAAGATTGAGACAAAGATCGGACACAAATCTAACATCTTTTAGAACCATCTTTGTTCCAAGGTTAGTGGTAACACAAATATTTTCAATGCCAAGAATTTGAGAAGAGTTTTTGTTACCCATTTTTACCATTCCAAGGTTACCTTCACGAAGTGAAGTGAAGTAGTCCTTCCAGAGAGTAGCATGGTAGGAGGCACCAGAATCAATCACCCATTCAGAGTCTTGACAAGTGAGATTTGCACAGTCTTCTTCACATGCCGAGAAAAGTACGATTTTATTGTCAGTGACAACTGCTGCACTTTCATTCTTTTTTTTCTTCTCATTGGTCCTTTCCTTTTGTTCTGCTTGAGCTTGCGACATTCCCGTTTTATGTGTCAACTCTTCCCGCAGTGATAACAACTAATGTCCTTCCTATCCTTTGATTTTTCTCTCGACTTGTCTCGGTTTTGAGGTTGTCGGCTTTTGCTCCTCCCCCAATTCTCGGTGACAAGGGCATGAGAATAGGAGGATCCAGATGACTTTCTTCGAATTTTTTCATTCAAGAGGCTGCTTGTAACTTGATTCATAGATACAACTCCGTCAGGTGCGGAGTTGTTAAGAGACACCACTAGAGTCTTCCAACTATCCGGTAACGAGCTAAGCAGAAGAAGGGCTTGAAGCTCGTCGTCCAACACCATCTTCATAGCTTCAAGCTGATTAACAATACTTTGAATTTTATTCAGATGTTCATATATGGAATCACCTTCCTTGAACTTGAGATTGACAAGCTTCCGAATCAAGAAAGCTTTGTTGCCGGCGGTCTTCCTCTCGTAGAGATTTTCAAGTTTCTTCCACAAGCTGTTCGCCGAAGTCTCATTCGACACATGATGGAATACGGTGTCATCCATCCATTGTCGAATGGTACCGATGGTCTTCCGGTCGAGCTTCTTCCATTCTTCCATCGTCATGGAATCCGGCTTGGAAGATTCTCCTTCAACCGGTGCATAGAGGTCCTTGTAATAGAGAAGGTCCGTCATCTTCGTCTTCCATATCATCCAGTTGCGGCCATTCAAGCTGATCATCCGAATGCCACCAATGGGAGTCTCCATCTCAACATAAGAAGATTAGCAACCTGTGCTTTGATACCACTGTTGGGAAAAACAAGACATTTTTCGTCTTTGTGATGAGATAAAATAAAATGGAAGAGAAGAGAAGTTAAGAGAGAGAACCCACACAAGATTTATCGAGGTTCAGCTCAATTTGAGCCTACGTCCTCCGCCCGCCCCATTCTTCACCTTTTTCACTATAATCAAATGAAAGATTACAAGGGCATTCTCACTGTCAGAGAATGTACTCGCCTGTGATCCTGAGCAACAAATGAGGATCGATGTCCAAAATGGAATCACGAAGACCTAAATATCAAATATAAGTGTCAAAGAGTGATCTGAAGTGATATATATATATATATATATATATATATATAACTAGCTAATAGTAATGTTTATTGGCCATGTCTAGGGTTGTACTAGGTTAACTAGGTCATCTTGGTCAAACTGGGCCAATACCTTGATTCAGGTTCTAAAATATCAATAAAGTTGGTTTATAGAGTCATACAAGTGATATTAAGTCTAAACTAGATTGTACGTATTCTCCTTCATATTAAAGTATACTAGTTATTACTAGATCGTAACTATATATATATATACTAATAGCAATACTCTAACTTATTTACCAATATTCTATGATACCTCTGTATCACAACTACATATTGCTTTAGTAGCTAGATACCCCATATTACCTTAGCCATATACTCATAGTTCAACTTACCCTCATGGTATCATGAGATACCACCCTATTATGTGGTTTTGAGATACCCAATACTACACATCTCAACTCTAAAGCCATTACCTTAAGACCAATGTTTAAACCTCCATAACCAATTGAACCCAAACCTATGTGGCCAACACCAGTTATTTGTACTGTAGAGACTTGCACCTTTGGCTAATGTGATTGCAGTATACATGACTGAACACCCCCCCCCCCCCCCCCCCCCTCTTCTTCCTACAGCAACCTTATATCTGAACTCATCTCAACTACCCACACATCCATATCTAATACGAACTGAACAGACATTCAGTTCACATATGACTAAACCAAGCTATTCACTCATATTGCCTAGATTACAACCCTGAGTCCCACTCCCTCTTTATGATATCTGATACGCATCTCAGATCTTACCACACATCAAATACCAATAACAACTACACACTTGAGACAACCGCATCTTCATTACCACTGAACATCAGTACACTGCCTGAAGGTGGTCTGACCCGAGTCTTTAGCACACTATTGCAATGTCTAACTGTTGCTGGTATACTCTCCTATATTAGGTATGATACTGCTACTATTGCTCTATTAATGCAAATCACAGACCTGGTCCTGGACTGCTAACTTGAAATAGAGACTGCATCATATAAAACAAGCACACACACATACATATCTAATACCACTGATGCTATCTCGACTGATGCACACACAACTCCCTATGTACTTGGATACACACTCACAACCACTCACATATCGTATCAGACTACAACTGATACCACTATATCAGATACATGTCTGATACTCAACACACCCCACTCTAGGATACCCGATCCTCCCCCTTTCAGTCTGGTACAAAGTACATCACACTGTGTCGAGCTCTCAAATTCTCTCCTCACTGACTACACCCTACTGCTACTCATTTCTAAACCCCCCACTAATACCAACTAGACACCACGGTATCAGACACAAGCCTGATACTCCACCTAATAATCACGGTACAAGCATTAACACCAGTCACCTCACCATACTATCAACACATCACATGATACCACTATGTACCCCATATTGAACCCGACAGTAACCAACTGAGCAACAACACCCCCACTCACACTAACAACATATAATCACTAATATGTTTACATAGATATATACATATTTATATCTAATACAATATATAAACATACCCACATGATGCTATGGGTAGGTGCACACCCCTATTGGTCATTTTATCAAGCACCTTGTGTGCACAATATGATACTCATGGTACACTCATGCCAAAACCCCCAATATATAACTAATGATATATCTACATATCAAATATAATTATATACATCTAATATGATTAGTTTTTATGAAAAAAATTGGAGAAAACACACCCATAAACACAAAACCCCAAATATGCACACAACACCATGAAGGAAACATAATGGAAGCTAAAAGAAACTCATTCTCTCCCTTTGTGGGTATTCCTAAATCATGGATGCACTCCTAATGGCCAAAGAATTAATAAAAATAGAATTTAAAAGAGAGGTTTGAGTATTCACCTATTGGGAGATGGATTTCCAATGCAAAGCCAAGGATTTTCTAGCCAAACTTCTTCTCCTCCAATGCTCCTTGAGACATAAGCTTCTAGGCTTCTTAGATGAGGAAAATGATAGGAATTTGGGATTAATTTTCTGAAAGTTGGTGAAGGAATGATGGATTTTGGGGGAAGAACTAAATCTAGGGTTTCATGAACATTAAATGGAGCTTGAAGGAGGCTTCCCCCTCTCCTATATAGGGCCGGCCAAGTGAATCCCTAGGTCTAGCTAATGCATAATGTCTAATATGTCATCTATGGTTGTCATGAAGAGTAGTTTAATTAGTGGAGGTTTTCATAATCTAATGAGGGTTTAACTAGTTTCTAGTTAATGAAGGGAATTGACTAGTTTGGTCCAAAAATGTCTAGTCTAAGGTTGAGTCTAATAGTCACATCAAGTTTAGCCCACTAACCCATATTATTAATATCAATAATATATATACCATTCACATTATATAAATTATAAATGATATATATACAACTATTGAAATGACAAAAATGCTCCTATCTCAGAAATATGGTAGTGACAAATATCACAAGAATACGATAATATAAACCAGCAAGTTTTCATCCCTTGGAATACACACAGGTAAGTATCTCTATACGTGTCAAATATCACGTATTACAAGATTACTTCTCAACATGATATTATAGAAGATGAAGTATGAAAAATATAAGTCTTTACTTCTGATAGTAAGCTTCATGTAATATGAGTATACAACTCACCATGAAAATCTATGTATTGAAATAAGACAGAACAACGGGATTTAATTATTGTTACATTTGTATGTCAAGATATACGTATCCTACGCTTCCAAACTTAGACAAGTCGACCCCTAACATATTTAGAGTTATCAAGAGCCTGTCTCTAGTAGATATAAATAAAATATAGTTTGGGGTTTAGGACGACGTAAAAGTGTTTACTTCGAAATTGAGTTATCTTCTTAAATTCTTATAATTTCCGGCAGAGTCTCCTTTGTATTTTGAGCTCCAAACAAAATAATATAATTTTACCTAGAGCAACTCTCCGTATAATTTCCTTGGGTCAAAGCCCCTTCGGTAGAACAACTCAATACCGGATACTCACAATTATATTCAACAGTAAAGACATAAGTATTAAGAAGAATGAATTTTTTTTCTTACCTTGTCTACTTAGCCATAACGTTAAATTTGCTCGACTATTCTTCGAACAAGAAGAACACACAAGTTAGAATCATATGAAAACCAAATTGAACTTATATACAGAATAACACTTGAATCAGTAGCACTATCAGATCACAAGAATGTTTGCAAAGTGTTTATACCTTGCCAAAATCATTCATTTTAATTATTCAAACATCAATAAAATCATAATGTACATACCTGCCTATATTATGAATTTTGATACATATCAAGCATAAGTAAACAACTCTAGGATTTAATATTAAATTCCAGCATGTAATCCTGACGTTGCACATATTATAACTCCTATCATATAACCGAAATACCATCAAATTATATATATTTGGAAATCTTATTGAATCCTCGACATATCCTTAATAAATATATTTTAATTTTAACGATGTTTATTAGATCAAAACTTGCTCGAAAAAAAAGCACTGCGCACTGGATTCCAATATTGTATTCCAGATTTTAATGTCTGCGATACAAGACCAATAACTTCTGTCATATTCATCCAAATACTATCATATCATATATGGTTGAAAATCTTATCGAATCCGCCACATTTTCTGTTTAAACATAATCGAATTTTGACAATGTTTAATAGATCAAAATTGCCCTACAAAATACTGCATATAATGTTCCAGATTTTAATTCCAGAATTCTACATTGATGGTGCACGGCCAATAACTTTTATCATATGCACCCAAATACTATTATATCATATATAGTTAAAAAACTTATCGAATTTCCTACAAAACATGTTTAGACACAATCTAGTTTTGACAAAGTCTAATAGGTCAAAACTGTCATACAAAATAATGTGTACATAGATTCCAGATTTCCACATCGATATTGAACGGACAATAACGCCTATTATATACACCCAAATACTATCATATCATATATGGTTGAAAGCTTATCGAATTTCTACGAAACACGTTTAGACATATTTTAATTTTGACCAGGTTTACTAGATCAAAACCAGCTCAGAAAAATACTCCGCAGTGGGAACGAATTTAGCACATATATTTCAAATTCTAATTCGTGTCCAATACTCCTATAGGTATGTCACATTAACGAATAACTCTTAGAATCATGTTCTAAACAAAATATAATTAATTCAATATTAATCCATAATATAAATTTTATTTTGAATATTAGAAATAAAACAAGAACAATATGGAAAATTACACAAAAATGAGAATTGTGTATAGGAAAGGAGGACTTGCCTTTGTCTTCTAGGTTTGGAATTTATGGAGAGATGGATAAGTCTGTTTAGGAGTGGTTAGAAGGGTTGTTTGATGAAGAGGGTGAAAGATGAAATGTTAGAAACTTATGTAAGAAAAAATAACTTAGGTATATATATAAACAAAATTCTTATATTATTAAATCATCCAACCCTTATCCTATTCAAGATATTTATGTTGTAAGGAGTCCAAAACAAAGTGAACCTCTTAACCCTATTGGCCGGGAAGGAGGTGGCTTCTTAAAGAAGCTAAGGTAAGTTTGTAAGGGGTATTTTAGTCATTTTCTATGTAAAATTAAATTATAGTTCTAATTAATTCAATTCATCTCCTAATCAAACTCATTTTTTTACACTAATCAAGCCCTAAACCATGAATGACAAGGCACATAAATAACATCTTTAATAAAAAAAATATTAAAGATTTATGTAAAATAAATAATAATATTATATTAAAAATTTTAAGAACCCAAAAAATTATATTATTAAAATAATCAAAATTTTCTCGTAGAACTATTTTCTTGTAAAACTTGTATTTCCATATAAATAATAATAATAATAAATTTTGAAACACAACTGTGACAAATACAGAAACCATCTTCTTGCACATGCACTGAGCTTCAAAGAATTAGATCCAGTTTTATGATCGTAGGCGCACTTGGCACCCTCTGCGCATACATGAGCTTTTCCCTTCACGCGCATTAGTTGGGAGTCAATATTGTTCTTCCTAGAGCTCTTCTTTTTCTTTTGCGCACTACGTCGGGCGCACACGAGCTAAGAAGAGAACTTAACACTCGAGTCCTTGACATCGTAGTGTTTTTCTTTGTCAAGACTTAAGTGTTGAGCACTCTTCTTTTTCTTCTGGTATTACGCTCCTGCTTGGCTTGCACACTGGCAAAGCCTACTTTTTTGCTGCGCATGGCAGTAGAGTTATGCACTTCAGGCGCAAACTGCAAGATCTTATGAGAAGCATGTACGTGATTCTTCTATGCAGACTTCTGGCTATGTATAACCAGAGAGATGGGCATGGGCTACGCTTAGATCGTCTCTACGGCCAATAGCACCCTCATTAGACCCATGTATTCTGTCGCCTTAGGGTTTAGAGCACGAGCATTGGGAACCCAAGTCTTGCGAGACTTCTTCGACTTTACAGTCCTGGGTGAGGGACTTTAGCTCTCTCTCTCTAGAGCATCACTTCGAAAGCTTGTTGGTCGAATTGTACGACCAATATTTTTTAGTTTAGCCAATCTTCGTGATGCCGGATTACGCAATCAACCTTCAGAACTCATGAAGGTCATTATGAGTTTTTGTGATGCCCTTTGGCCTCACTAATTCTCCTTCAACCTTCCAGGCTCTAATGAATGTAGTTTTCAAAGATTTTCTCAGAAATTTTGTACTTTTCTTTGATGACATTTTAGTATATAGCCCAAACCTCCAGATCCATTGTAAGCACTTAGAAATGGTGTTTCAAAATCTAAAGGACAATCATCTCAGAATCAAAAGAAATAAGTGCTACTTTGGACAAGTGCAGGTGGGTAACCTTGGTCATATCCTATCTAATAAAGGTGTAAAAGTAGACTAAGACAAAGTGAAATATGTCCTCGACTGGCCTGTTCCTAATACCATTAAAGAGCTCAAAGGTTTCCTAGGGCTCACAAGTTACTATAGAAGATTTGTTTGAGGATATGGAGTTATAGTAGGACCACTCACTAGCCTTCTCAAGAAGAATTGATTCCTTTGGAATGACAGAGCTCAACAAGCTTTGAGGAACTTAAACTTAAGTTAACACAACCTCATGTCCTTCCAATGCCAGATTTTAATGAGCCATTTGTCTTAGGGTATGATGCATTAGGTGGAGGGATTATTGTTGTACTTATGCAGAAAGAAAAACCAATTACATAAGCCAAAACCTTAAAGGAAGGGCCACTATATTATCTACATATAAAAAAAAGAAATGTTAGCCATATTATTGGTAGTCAAAAAATGGAATAGTATTTGTGGGGAAGGCAGTTCATCATTAAGACATATCACAAGTCCCTTAAACACATATTAGAACAAAGGGTTTATACCGAGACCCAGTACAAATGGGTGGTTGTATGGTTATAATTACAAGGTGGAGTACAAGAAAGGAAAGGAGAACAAGGCTGCAGATAGTCTATCAAGGAGGGAAGAAGGATATCTATATGTTATTTCTTTTGTACACTCCAATTGGCTTCAGGGTTTTAAGAAAAAATGCAATGATCTAGTTACTATCAGACTCAATTGCAGATATGGGAACACAGACTATTAAATTATAGCAAATACTCTATAAGGAATTGATTACTCTATTACAAAGGTAGGTTATTTATAGACCGTAATTCTGATTTTGTACAATTGTTGCTCAAAGAACATCATGATATACCTACACCAAGGAACTCAAGATTTCAAAAGCCTCTTCACATGTTGAGGAGGGTCTACTACTGGAAGGGTATGAAGAAGACTGTAAAAAAGTATGTAATAGGGTGTGTGGTTTGCCAATATAACAAGGTTGAAAATCTGTCACCAGCAGGTCTATTACAACCTCTGCCAATTCCTAATAGAATATACCATGGATTTCATAGAGGAATTGCCTAAGAGTCACTATAAATCTACTATACTTGTAGTAGTGGATAGGTTGACAAAATATGTCATTTGTTTGCTCTTACCTACCCCTATACTATAGCCACAATATCCCAAGTCTTCTTAGAAGGGGTTTTTAAGTTGCAATGCTCAAAACCATTGTTAGCGATAGAGTTCCTATTTTTACTAGTGCTTTTTGGAATGAATTTTTCATATTACAAGGAACAAAACTGCACTACAATACCTCTTACCATCCTGAAACAGACGGACAAATTGAAGTTACAAATAGGTTCATCAAAGGGTACCTTAGATGCTTTTGAAGACATCAACCAAAGGAGTGGACTAAGCATTTGGTTTGGGTTAATTATTGGTTCAACACAAATTGGCATTCTTCAACAAAAGGCACTCCTTTTGAAGCTGTTTGTGGCAGGGATCCACTAGACATAGTAACCTATGTACCAAAATTGGTACTAGAGAGAGGTGTAGCTAAGACTTTGGTGTTAAGGGATAATTCATTGCAAATTCTTAAAGTCAATTTGTTGTTGGCACAGGACATGATGAGGAAAATGGCAGACTTGCGTAGAACTGGCACAAAAATTTTGGTAGGAGATTGGGGTTTATCTTAAACTCCAACCTTATAGACAGATTACATTATCTTAAAGGATGCCTCCAAAATTAGCTTTTAAATATTTCGGGCCCTATCAGGTGTTAGCTAGGGTTGGTTTTGTGGCTTACAAATTTTCCTTGCCAGAGGAAGCCTTAATCCATCATGTTTTACATGTATCACAACTCAAGAAACATGTGAGCACCAGAATAGTGGTGTAGGAAGGCGTCCTTGATCAAAGAGTAAGATATATTGTTAGAGCCTGATTGGATTCTAGAGAGAAAACTAGTTTAAAGAAATAATAGAGTTGCAGTTGATCTTCTAGTTCAATGGAAAAATGGAGATCCAGAGAATGCAACCTAGGTTCAGAATGACAAATTCACTAAGGACTGTCCTTAGTTTGACCTTGACCCAAATATGTGCTCTTCACTGATACTCTGTGTAGTTGAGTATCAGAGCTCAGAGTTAGCAACTGTGTGCAAGCCTTACTTCAGATTCAGTCTCAAACTGAGTATCAGAGTAGAAGAAATATACCAGTAGAGTATCAGAGTAGTGTAACTTTACTCCAGTAGTAGTTTAGTTCCAGAGTATTATGCAATAGCGATATGATAGTATCAGTAGCTCGTAGCTCGTAGCTCAAGTAGCTGCAGCTTAGTGCCAGATAACTCTTCCAGATAGTTCTAGGCCATTACCAATCCAGGTCAGACCATGTGCAGCTCCAACCCTGGGTTCTAACATTTATGGAAGTTATACTACATGTATTTTTACTAAAATAGAGGGTTATGATTGCAATTACCTTAATGTCTCCAAAATGTGTATAAATATGTGAGGAGAGGAGAATAGAGGATCAAAAAATGTTATATTCAATACCTAGTATGATTTCCTATTGTAACTGTTTTTCCCACCTACAGGCAATTTGAAATAAAACCCTTTCTTCTTCCTCAATTCTATAGTAATCTTCCAATTCTTGTTAACCCTAGAATCATCAAAGGTGATTTCTTCTCAAAACACTGGCAATCCAACCTCTGTAGGACGAGGCCATACCATGTGGCCTCTTCCCCTTGTTCGGCGACTACGTAGGCACGACCCAATCCACATGATCGAGCTGTGCACGAAGGGGACGTAACAATAGGGATCATCATTGGGCCCGAGGCCCATAGGCGCCGGAAAAGCCAGCCCGGCCGGATGGGCCAAAGCCCGATATAGCCCGATCGTTAGGGAAGTCCGGCCCGGTCAATATTAGTATAGGGTAGGGCTTGGGCTAAGCATCCGCCCGCCCGATCCCGGCCCGATCAGCTACTTCAAAGACTTGATCATCAGATGGTATAATGAGTCAGAGCAAGCTTGTAGGAATTGGTGAGGAATCATGAATTTGTTGTTTAGTGTAAAAGTATAATCTTATTTGATAAGAGTTGGTTGCAATTAAAATAAATAAAATGAACTGGACTATATCAACTTGAAGTTAGATTTAGAAAAATATGAAGTCGTCTGTAGAAACCACTCAATGAAAAGACAATACGTTGGATCCAGCAGTTCATTTGTTAGTCTTCTCTTCATTTCTGATGTTCTAATTCAACCCTTTGATTTAATATGATTCTCACTCTAATAGAATCCTTTGCTAAGATTAGGAGTACAAAATTTAAAAACATAAATGAAAAGTCCCATTTAAACTATTTTATAGAGTTAGTCCGACCCGACCCGACCTGAATTGTTGTCGAAGTGAGGAAGAGGTTGTGTTTGCGGAGGCTGCGTCAGGGAGAAGCTTCAAGGACGAGAGACTGGTACTGGGAAGAAGAAGTCGGGTTAGAGGGTTCTTATAAGGGGAGAACATTTTTCTATGTTTTAGGTATTCTATCTATATATGTAATTAAAAGTACCAACATATATATTAGTGTTGTAGACGGGATATGAAGATGGGTTAATCGACTACTGTAGGAATATTAATAGGTTATCTATGTTTAAAAGTTTTGATTTTATTAAGATTTGCTTTGATCAAAATTATTGTATTCTAATTTAATTTTATGCTATTGTTATCATGGTTTATACATATTTATTATTACATTATCTATACATATTATTTTATTATTTTTATTATCTATACATATTTATTTAGTATATAACTAATTATACATATGTTTTAGGTTTCAAATTTACTTTCCATTTTCTTTTTCTTTTCTATTTCTTTTTTGGAGATGAATTATGTGCAAACCTATTTTCTTATTTAATCCCTATTACTTACTTATTACTTAAACAACCAATAGTTATAAAATTTGTATGTCTTTGGTTTAGCTACTTAGGTAATTAATTTATCTATCTCAAAGCCAAATTAATGCCTACTAATAATAATTAAAAATTATATGTAATTTAGGATTTTTTTTGTCGGGGGTTTACATGTTATGAAGCTGCAGCGATCTTGTAAAGCCTTGTAACCTTATTTAGTAGTGGCATCCCTCTCTCAATAGATTTTTACCGGTTAGAATTTTTTACTTAATTCTTATATGTCTTTGCCTTAGATTGTGCGATCTTTATTTTTCTGCATAAATCAACCATCATATTTGGCTTGTGGGTATTGGTTCGTTGCAGACGCTTATCTTGGGCAATAGTTTTCACTTTTATTCCCAATAGTAGTTTCAAAGCTTCAGTTAAAGATTCGAAAGATCGACAATCGCTATGAAGTCTATGACAATTCTCGAATGATTTGAGGTGTAGAAGTTCAACGAAAAAAGGAACTTCAGACTATGGCAGAGAAGAGTCAAAGATCTTTTGGTGCAACAAGGCCTTCACAAAGTCTTGTTGACAAAATCCATGAACCCAGAGACAATGAATAATGACGAACGAGAGGACTTGGAGGTTAAGGCTACTAGTTCCATCAGGCTATGTTTAGCTGATAATATTATCTTCAACATCTTAGAGGAAGAAATTATGGTCAGGCTTTGAAAAAAGCTGGAGAGGCTGTACATGTCAAAGTCTGTCACAACAAGGCTCTACTTGAAGTAGTAGTTACATGGCCCGAGGATGAAGAAGGTAAAAATCTATTAGAATACTTGAATGGACTTTTGAACCAACTTTACATCGTTGGTGCAAAAGTGGAGGAAAAAGACAAGGCCCTATTGCTTCTTACCTTACTTCCCTCTTTGTACGAGCACATAGTGACTATGTTTCTATATAGGAAGGATACGGTGAAGCTGGAGGAAGTCACTGCATCACTTTTATCTAATAAACTATTAAAAAATCATGCTTTTGAGGGTGAACAATTGGCAGTGGTGACAGACGGAAGTGGAAAGACTTTTGATAAGGGATTAGGAGCGGCACGATCTCGATCGGCACCAAGAAAGAAGGGTGGTGCGTGTTATTATTGTAAGGAATTCACCCACATCAGAGGAAACTGCCCGCAACATACAGAGAAAAAAGTTCTAAAGATGCGGCAATGGCGGTGCAAGTGCGTGATGTTACTTGGGACGATATACTTACAGTCTTCCAGGGTAAGGAAGCTACTCCTGGTTGGATATTGGATTCTGGTAGTTCACTACATATTTGCTTAAATATATCTTGTTTTTGCTATTTTGGAGAAGACTGGTACTGTCTTCTTGGGTGATGACTCAATTTTTGAGGTCGTTGATAAAGGGACAGTAGATGAATGATGGCATGGTGCACATGCTTGGTGGGGTAAGATATGTACCAAAGATGTGCAAGAATTTTATATCGCCGGCATGTTCGACTCGACGAGTTATGATTTTTTAATGAAAGGTAGAGTTCTAAGGGTGGCACATGATTACATCGTGCTCTTAAAGAAAGAGCAGTACAATAATATTTATCGTATGGTAGGAGATAATATTTGAGGTGGTGCTCTTATAATTTCTACGATGATACGGTTGGATATCCGAGATGCTTCTTTTGTAGTCGGTCAACCTTCCATTGCTTGAGAATGGCAAGTTAGATTTTATTGATCTAGGTATGATGATAGTTATTTCAAAATACTTTAACGTGGGTAATATAACATAGATGGAGTACGAATTCGAGTCAAACTCAAGTATAAAGTCGATTTGCAACTAGGCAACTAGTGCCCTAAGGAGAGGGGGTGGTTCATGAGATCGAGACTACTTTTTGAAGATTGAAGGCAAGATGTCACGCCGTGCTCCCAGAATACTGAAAAATACGAGGACGGACATGGCCAGCTACATCGTACAAGGTATGAAAACGTCGTAAAGCGGTCACGACTATCAAGAAGATAAATAGGTTGGACTCTAGCATGCTATAACGTCATTCCTAAGGTCGACAATTCCTAGTATCTCAATCCATCAGCAACAATATAAGAATATATCATACATAAAAGTAAAGAGGCCTCACAAATTATATATCATATATGATCATGAATCTAGTGAATACAAAATATTGCACTAGTAGAATAAAATTATACGTGATCAAATATACCAGTCATGGTCTAATATATACATCTTGTTGACCGAAGTCAGAGAAGTAGACTCAGAAATAAAAAGGGCTAACACTGGCCATTGCTAAACACCACAAAATAATGTTATCAAAATGAGAGGTGGAAGAAGAAAACCCACTTGCCAGCTTCGACCGTAGTCCTACGAGTGTGAACCATTTTAGTGGAAGTACGGGGGATCCGAGTTCTCCTCGGGTAAATATGGCCAAGCACAATCAGTGGGGTCAGAACCTTGTGGTGCCCCGTTCCCCTTTTTTTGGGGAGCGCGACTAAGAAATACTTTTGGTATCGTTCGATTAGGATAGATTGAATCAAGATATTTTTCTCGTTATGGATTGGCTTCTTCGGAATCGATTACCATATTTAGTGAATCGTACCCCAAGGACGGACTTAGTTGCAGAGTCAAGAGGGACCTTTCCGCTGTAAGTTTTTTTGCGTAGTTTTTGTTGTCGTCTTGTTGCTTTCGTGCTTTTGAGTTAGTTTTTGGATTTGCATTTTCTTGAACGATTTTGATAGATTTTATTGCTTTCGTTCATTGAACTGCATTTTTGTTTCGAGCTTGAAAATAGAAGAAGAGGTATTGATCATCTGTTTGTGGCAATGCACGTGATCGTGTAGTTGGCATCGCACAAGCGAAGTCTTGAAGCACCTCTTTCCTTTCCTCTTCCCACCAACTTGTGAGTGTCTATAATTCGATTAGTTGATCCTTCTTCCAAGTCTTCATATCTAAAATTTTGCCTTCTTGATTGTTTCAATCAGACGATACCATAATAACTAAAAGATGTCAAGATAAAATATAATTGACTTGGATTACTTAATGCTTGTCAATCAACTTGTGAACGGTTAACTTGTTGCAAGCTAGTTTGTTTAGAATATTCTTTCATTATGTTTCAATTCTAGTTAGATTATATACTTCTTCTATTATTGTGCTATGTATGGAATACACCTTGCTATAAAATAAACTGAACAGAGAGACTATGCAAAATAGACCATGCCATGTCACTTGTCTCGTGCTTGTGTTGCCTTAAACAGCCTCAATCGATAACTTAGTTACACTTTGTTTGGTTACGGATAACTTGTGCACAAGGTCTTAGTTCCTGCGGACAGTCGCTGAGGCACTAGCACCGATCTGATCTTAACGAAACTCCTTGATAGTCGCCTGCTTCGACAGGATGGCCTGTAACGCCCATATTCCATGCGTTGCATGTCATTCCATCCCGAGACTATAACTCGTCAACTATGGCAATGTGCCAGTGATCCCCTCGTATATTTAAACTATGCAAGCTAACTATGTATTCGTATCAGGGAAAGTCATGGTAAGTATTGTGCAGGTGGTTCATACGGGCAGGTAAAAGTCACCGAGCGATGGCATATTTATTTTAATAATTTTTCATATACATTGCTTACTTGTAACTAGAACTAAGGCAAGATAGAAAGACCACATAATAACTTGCATGCTTCACATAAACAAGTGTTGATTGGTATAGTTGGGTTAGCTCACCTTCACCAGTATATTTTGATGTACTGACCCTCGTTGCAACAGGTTCCCCGTGTCATGACCCGATTCTGTGGAATCGTTGGGGCGTCCCCCGAACTGTGACCGCCGTGCAGGCCTAGGGTTGCGCCCGCACAAGGCTTTAATGTTTTGCATAACGAGCACATATTCAGAGTACGCAGATAAATTGAAACACATATTTGAAACATGGAAAAGTTCTGTTTATTGATAATGAACATCTATTACAAACTCTTGAACGAGTCAACTAATTTGCCGCACGTGCTTACAGAAGTATTGACACAAAATGAGATAGCAGTCCTGTACATTACATCCCTTTACTAAACTTCAAAATGATATAAACCTCCGGGCTGGAGGACGACTTTGCCACGAAGCTACATTATGCTTGGGTTGCAAGCTCCTTTCTTCAAGTACTTCAAAAACGGCACGATCAGGATGCGCCTACAGCTGGACTGGATCGGGAAGACGACTTCGGCTCCTCGCTCGATTCGCCTTAGTGCGGGAAACCTATTTCTGTTTCAACGAGGGTCAGTATGTCGAAACATACTGGTGAAGGTAAGCTAGCCCAACTATACCAATCAACATGTTGTTTTAATGAAACATGCATATTATTGTGGGTTTCTATCTTGCCTTAGTTTATTTACAAGTAAGCAGCATATAGAATTTACTGAAATGAACTTGCCACCGTTCGGTGGATTTTACCTGTCCGACTGAACCACCTGCACAATACTTACCATGCCTTCCCTGCCACGAAGACACAAGTTAGTTTGCAACAGGTTCAAATACACACGAGGATAACTGGCTTGATTGCCATAATGGACTAGTCAAGGACAAGGATAGCATGCAACGAGAACACACGATGGCCACACGATAAACACACGATACGTTGCAAGCTATCCAGTCCGTACACGATTGACTACACACGAAGTTCCGTCCGGATCGGATCGGTGCCAGTGCCCCAGCGACCGTCCGCAGAACTTATACCCTTGTGCACAAGTTATCCATGATCGAACACACGATGTTTACTTAAATTATCACTTCACGCAGTTGAGGCAACACGAGTAATGCATGATTCATTTTGCATAGCCTCCATGAACAATTATGCGCATACAAGGTGGGTTCCATACTTAGCACAATTTATAGAAGAAGATGCATTCTAACTAAAATTGAGGCATATATAGAACATTTGAACTAGCAAGCATACAATAAGATAACAGTTCACAAGTTTAGTTGACAAGCAATATTTCCAAGTCTATTCTGTTTTTATCTTAGCATCTTTTAGTTATTATTGGTATCGTCTGATCGGGGCAACAAGAATGCAAGAGTTTTTGGTGTGAAGACTTGGAAGCAGGGCTAGCTAATCGGGATGGTAGCCACTCACTTAGATGGTTGGAAGGGAGAAGGAAAGAGGCACTTTAAGACTCCGCTCGTAAGCCGCCTACTGCTCGTTCACCTGCATTGCACGAACAGCTTGATCAATACCTCTTCCTCTCTTCCCCATCTCGGAATTGAAGTGCAATTCAATGAACGAAAACAATAAAATCCATCAAAACCGTTCAAGAAAAATAAGCAAATCCGAAAACCAACTCAAAGTACGAAAGCAACAAGCGACATCGAAATCCGAGGCAACAAAAGATAACAACGGAGAGGTCCCTCCTGACTCTGCCGCTAAGTCGATCCCGGGGGCACGGTCCACTGAATATGGGAATCGATTCCGAAGAAGCAAATACATAACGAGGACAAGTTCTTGTTTCAATCTATCCCGATCGAACGATACCGTCTTGTATTTTTTAGCCGCGCTCCTCGAATAGGAGGAACGGGGCGCCACATCCTACCCAACCAATTGAAAGTTTCATCCCGAAACTTAGGAATAGAACCTACCGTTAGGGATTATTTCGTTGCGGGCGATGATCAGGAAGGTTCGGACAAGAACTAATGGCATGGCCTGGATCACCACAAGCGAGGCATAACCCAAGTCTCTTACGACATTGATTGAGGGCGTGCCCACGTTTGTTGCAATACTGACATACTTGGTTGGAATTTGCCCTTCGCTGACCACCGTTATTTCGGCGCTTTGTAGCGGTGTTTCCTTTCTCGTCGTTATGGCGTTTGTGATTGTAGGTATGCACAGCGCCGGTAGAAACGTGAGAATACTGCGGTTTAAGAGATAGAGCGTGATTCATGACTTCCCGCATTGTCCGATACTGATGAACGACTTCGTGCGCATGGATGGCAGGGCGTAGACCACCTTCAAACCTTCTAGCTTGACTCGCTACATCAGGTAAATAGGCCCTAGCTAATTTGGAGAGTCGGTTGAATTCGGCGGAGTACTGTTTAACTGTCATACTGCCTTGTCTTAGTTGTACGAACTCGTTCTCCATCTGACGTTGTACTGGAGGGGGTATAAACTCCTTCTCAAACGCGGTACGAAAAGTTGTCCACGAGATTGCCTCTTTTCCGTGATCAAATTGAAGAGATCGTTGATGCACGTCCCACCAATCGTGCGCGTTGAGGCAGAGCTGTAGTTGCCTGCAGGCGACGCTCTTCTCTTCGGGGACCACTAGCAGAGCGAAGTGGTCTTCAAGTTCGGCCAACCAATCTAGAGCCACAATTGGTTCCTCAGTCCTATTAAATAGAGTATTGCAGACTTTCTTGAAGTGGCCAAAGTCGAAGGCAGTCACTTCCCTCGACCTTGGAATTTGCGGCGTCTCTACTTCAAGCACAGGCTGTTCCACCGGAGTCGCTGATGTTGTCGCCGAATGGTTGGAAGCCAAAGTCTGAACGATCTATTGCATAGCATCTACCTGCTTCTGTTGGACTGAGAATCGGGTCTCTAGATTACTTTCGAACTTGGCTTGGCGAGCATCATCTCTTTGTCGTTGTGCTTTTAACATTTGCATCACCCGCTTAAGTGGATCGACTTGGGATATGCCCCGTTGGCTCCGAGAGCTTCCCGAAGTGTCCGAACTACTTTCTTGGCCTTGCGTTTCGTCTGGTGCTAATGCTACAGATTGCGCTGGTGCCATTCCTTCAAAAGAAGGTAAATTATATTAGGATCATAATGTATTATGGACTCATTGCATGAACGTATCTCATTTTGGCCTAGCGAGTTCAAGAGTTCGCACAGAAATTTGATCGTTAAAGGAACTTTTCTAGCACGAGAGTCTAAGGAACTTGAATATGTGCTCTGATACCATTATGTCACGACCCGATTCCGTGGAATCGTTGGGGCGTCCCCCGAACCGTGACCGCCGTGCAGGCCTGGGGTTGCGCCCGCACAAGGCTTTAATATTTTGCATAACGTGCACATTTTCAGAGTACACAGATAAATTAAAACACAGATTTGAAACATGGAAAAGTTCTCTTTATTGATAATGAACATCTATTATAAACTCTTGAACGAGTCAGCTAATTTGTCGCACGGGCTTACAAAAGTGTTGACACAAAATGAGATAGCAGTCCTGTACATTACATCCCTTTACTAAACTTTAAAATGATATAGACCTCCGGGCTGGATGACGGCTTTCCCATGAAGCTGCATTATGCTTGGGTTGCAAGCTCCTTTCTTCAAGTACTGCAAAAGCGGCACGATCAGGATGCGCCTACAGTTGGACTGGATCGGGAAGACGACTTCGACTCCTGGCTCGGTTCGCCTTAGTGCGGGGAACCTATTTCTGTTTCAACGAGGGTCAGTATGTCGAAACATACTGGTGAAGGCAAGCTAACCCAACTATATCAATCAACACGTTATTTTAATGAAGCATGCATATTATTGTGGGTTTCTATCTTGCCTTAGTTCATTTACAAGTAAGCAGCATATAGAATTTACTGAAATGAACTTGCCACCGTTCGGTGGATTTTACCTGTCCGACTGAACCACCTGCACAATACTTACCATGCCTTCCCTGCCACGAAGACACAAGTTAGTTTGCAACAGGTTCAAATACACACGAGGATCACTGGCTTGATTGCCATAATGGACTAGTCAAGGACAAGGATAGCATGCAACGAGAACACATGATGGCCACACGATAAACACACGATGCGTTGTAAGCTATCTAGTCCGCACACGATTGACTACACACGAAGTTCCGTCCGGATCGGATCGGTGCTAGTGCCCTAGCGACCGTCCGTAGAACTTATACCCTTGTGCACAAGTTGTCCATGATCAAATATACGATGTTTACTTAAATTATCACTTCACGCAGTTGAGGCAACACGAGTAATGCATGATTCATTTTGCATAGCCTCTATGAAAATTATGCGCATACAAGGTGGGGTTCCATACTTAGCACAATTTATAGAAGATGCATTCTAACTAAAATTGAGGCATGTATAGAACATTTGAACTAGCAAGCATACAATAAGATAATAGTTCACAAGTTTAGTTGACAAGCAATATTTCCAAGTCTATTCCGTTTTTATCTTAGCATATTTTAGTTATTATTGGTATCGTCTGATCGGGGCAACAAGAATGCAAGAGTTTTTGGTGTGAAAACTTGGAAGAAGGGCTAGCTAATCGGGATGATAGCCACTCACTTAGATGGTTGGAAGGGAGAAGGAAAGAGGCGCTTCAAGACTCCGCTCGTAAGCCGCCTACTGCTCGTTCACCTGCATTGCACGAACAACTTGATCAATACCTCTTCCTCTCTTTCCAATCTCGGAATTGAAGTGCAATTCAATGAACGAAAACAATGAAATCCATCGAAACCATTCAAGAAAAATAAGCAAATTCGAAAACCAACTCAAAGCACGAAAGCAACAAGCGACATCAAAATTCGAGGCAATAAAAGATAACAGCAGAGAGGTCCCTCCTGACTCTGTCGCTAAGTCGATCCCGGGGGCATGGTCCACTGAATATGGGAATCGATTCCGAAGAAGCAAATCCATAACGAGGACGAGTTCTTGTTTCAATCTATCCCGATCGAACGATACCGTCTTGTATTACTTAGCCGCGCTCCTCGAATAGGAGGAACGGGGCGCCACACCCCGTGCCAAGGCGATCCCGCAAGGATCTAGAGCGACATCCTAATCCAGTCCACTTACTGGCACGCCCTGATCGTGCCTTCGAAGAGACGTTTTAAAGTTCTAGGAGCTCGTGCACATACCTTATGCAGCTCCATGGAAAGGCGATAGCTTCGCCCGAAGGTATCTATAGCTTTGAAGTTTTAGTAAAATGATGTAATGTACCGGACAATTATCTCATTTTGCATCCACTTTTGTAAGCATGTGAGGCCAATATCTGACTCGTTCAAGAGTTTGTAAAATATGTTCATTATCAATAAAGAGAACTTTTCCAACATTCAATATTTTTATCAATTATCTATGTACTCTGAATATATGCTCGTTATATAAAAATACATTGGCCTTGTGCGTTGCGTAACATAGGCACGCACGGCATCATGCCCGAGGGACGACTATCGATTCTATGTAATTGGGGCATGACAAACCCTAAGCAACAAGTACCACAAAGGAGCTTTAGGTGATGGACAAAACCTACCATAATATTATGTATAGAAAAAAATATAAATAATAAATATGAGTCAAGACTTGTACGATACTAATGTACTTGTCTTAAGAATAAAGTAACTACAGAAATAAAATACTTAAACAACTTGCTAACAAAGCAGGATAAAGCAACGAGCGGCAAGAGGGCATAGGAATTACTCTAGATCAGGACCACAACCCTTAAATCAAACAAGGACCGGGTTGCCGACCTTTACCCGTGCTGGACTTTTCACTCTAACTACGTGTCAAAAAATGAGAGAAGTGAGCTTAACGAATAAAACAATCATTCAATTCACGGCAAAGTAGCTCTACGGCTTGCTAAAATTAACTAACTAGGGTTGTCACATGCCCTAATTACTAGAAATGAATTATTAAGAATATTGCTACCACCGGTACTGCAGTCAACCTGGATGGCCAAGGGTACTCTTGTCAAGTTAACTTAAATGCACAATCAACCATCACAACAAACATAATTTGTTAATTGTCACAACTTGAATTTGTAAGCATAAACTCGAACTTGAACTTATAAACATGAACTTGTAAATAAACTTGTCTCGTAAACATAAACTTGTCTTGTAAGTGCCGCAGCACACGTAAACTTAGTCAGTCTTGGAGCCCTTGCCTAGTAGGATTAGTCCATGTTGAATGGGGCCCTTGGGGATCAGGGTAGCCGGCAGCGCGAATATTATTCCCTGCCAATGATCTATGTGAATTTGACTTGTTAATCATTACAAGATTTAATACAAATTCTTGAGTCATGGAGACTCGAGAATCTTCTTAGAATGACGAGTTATGACTATGAGCTATTCACGAGTTATTATTGGCGAACTTATCATATCCACGATATGCAATACAGGGAAATACTCACACTTGATTTTCCGATACCAAATGCAATAGGTTTATCATACGCAAATCATACACGGTGTCGTGAGGATCATAAATTTGTGTCAATATAGGGAAGAACATCATCCAACAATGCTCCAATACTCAACTGGGCTAAAACAATTTTATGCGTTTTGAAAAAATATTATACCTGATAGTAAATTAAGGACAACTCTCTCATATGAACTCAAAATGAGGTAATTCAAAAAAAATTGGAAAGGAAAGACAAAGATCTACAACTTTCATGTTTTGAGTTTTTCGAAATTCTGAATACAAAAATATGTAAAGGCAAAAACAGTCATCCTGGTTGACATGTGCGCGGCGTACTGCGCGCGGCCAGAAATACATGCGCAACGCACTCCCTTCGGCAAGGGTTCTATGCACGGAACATAGCATACACGCGGCCAGAAATCCATGCGTGGTGAAATGCGTGCTACAAGAATTTCTTGTGCGGCGTATTGCCTGCGAACAGAAATCCATACGCGGCGCATTGCTCGCGGCAAGATGGTACGCGCAACGTACTTCCATGCGCAACCAAAAATCTATGCGCAACACAATACACGATGTCAGATTTATGTGCAACATGCACTGCGTGCTGCACTGCTCATCGTCCCTATCAGGACAGGTCCGAGAACATGAGTCTAAAATTTGTTTTGGCCATAAAAACTTTAATTTAACTCCAAATTAAGCGAATCAAAAGCCAAATTACACGAAATGAAAAGCTCCATTACATAGAATAACTATTTTCAATAATGGATCAAAACCAGAAAAACTTCTATAACCCATGAAAACTTTAGCTTTGAATTCAGATCTGCTAAAATCTATCTACCAAAATAAAAACTACAAGAAATAAAAATATCAAGGAGAACATTTTCTATTAAACACATTTTTAATAACACAAAATATACGAAAATCCAAAAATCTAAGGCTTCACTATTGAGAAAGATGTACTTGCCTAGAGTGGCTTCTTAGCCTCTACCTCTTCACGGTCCAAGTGATGACACAAACCTCTTCTAGGGTTATGGAGAGAGGAAGAAGAAATATGGAGAAGAGAAGTAGAAACAAAGAAGAATGGAAGAAGAGAGAGAAAACATATATATATATATATATATATATATATATATATATATATATATATATATATATATATATATATATACTAAAGAGGAAAGGGAGATGGTTTAGTCCCGGGTTCAACCAAAATGAACTAAGTCTGGAAACGGGTGTGACATCTCTACCCACCTTAGAAATATTTTTTTCTCAGAATTTTACTAAAGCTGGTCGAGCTGAAACAAGCTAAATGGTCCAGAAAATCACAAGTAACTATCAAAAGATTATAATAAGCAATTAACTGAGAAGAAAAGAAAACTGCAAAAAGTAACCAAGTCACAGATATAACACACAAGGAAAAAAATAGGAAGCACTGAGGCATATAGATACATATACCCCTGAGTCAGTCGAGTAGGAATCCGTCATCACTTGCCTACGCTGACTCTCAAATGGACAAGAGTCAAGTCTTGAGATAAGTCGGTACCAACGACTATATCGAGATCATTACTCTAATCCAGGACGTACCTCCGCAATCAGGACACATGAAGGACATCATGTACCACAAGATACGGAGGTGGAAGAACGGGACGAGGGACTCGACTCTGCTTTACGAAAAGGATCAAATGATTATTGCACTCCAAGTGTAATGGAATACATTATCGTTCGACAAGAACCCAAGAATAATATAAGCTAAGGAAGCTCAAAAATCTCAACCACAATCGTGGCGCCTGGCTAACAACTGCTCTAGGTTGTCGAATCCTTGTGGATGTTCACGCCGAGGAGTGGCTGCTCTAACTTGCTACTTGTTCCCCTTGCTTGCTGAGCTTGCTAGACTTTTACAAACTGAGCCGGATGTTGCTGCTAGAACTGCTGAGCCTGAGTGTCATGCCTAATACCGGAATACGGAGACTGACATGGCCAGCTCTCCAGTACAAGGTATAGAACATCGTATAACGGTCATGGCTGTAACTGGACAAGGGGGTGGAAACTACAAGCAAGTCACTTAGGGTCACACAGAACATATATTGTCTTAATCAATCAAGTGAGGACAGTAACATAGAACATGTATGATAAAGTAGTAAGGCATCCCAAATACGCTATCAAAATATTCTAGAAACCAGCTGTACAAAATGAGAAGCTGGCATAATAGCAAAAGAATATCATGATCAGCTCCAGTCTGATTAATTACAATCATGTAAGGAAACTAAATATCCAGATTTATGGCTAACAAGTGTTGGTGGCTAAACGCCGAAAAGAGTAAAATATACAATAACGAGAAGGAAAGAGGAAACCCATCCGTGTCCCACAACGGTCATCTGTTTGGTGCGCACCCTTGTTCAAGGAGAAGTACGCTGGATCCTCGGATGTTGACTCTAAACTTGGCCATGCAAAACCAGTGGGGTTAGACCCCAAAAAGCAATTACCACAAAAGAAGCATAAATGAAGAAATAAACCCAGCTAGAATATATATATATATATATATATATATATATATATATTATATATATATATATATATATATATTAGCTTTGGTTCATACCCTATCATGAAACAACAATCTAACCCTACAACCAGACAAGGACAAGGGTTAGACCGTCGCACCATAATAGTCTATATCCCTAACTAGTTAACATTAGATATAATACATAATCAAGCTTAGTTACATAATTGGTCAATCACTTGTACGGCTTGCTAGGTGGAGTCTGGGTTATCCCAGAGATATTATGCATATAATAGGAATCCTCAGATCGAGCCATGTTCTAGCAGGGCTAGCCGAGCCATGAATCGCCGTATAGCACATAGTATTATGCATCGATCCCTAGTAAGGCTACCGTGCTAAGATCGCATAGAACACATAGTACAATATAATAGTCGGATATTGCCATCCACTGATGAGGATTTAAATAATATTCATGGGTATCAGCCTACACACCCCTAGACAATTGTTTGAGGGTGGCTAGGTAAGCACGATCTCAGGACTTTGTCCCTCCCAATGCTTTACATATTTTAGTTGCCTAGTTAACCCTATGGTTATCTGGAAGCACATGGCATGGTCACATATTATTTTCCTTATATGTCATATCGTAGTACGACCACGCTAGATACGAATCCACTTTGTCACTTGGCAGTTCAATTTGGATTCGTCCTAGCGTGATGCAACAGTCAAACAAATCCTCCCCATGCTTTGGTTATTAACCAAATATCATGTCCATGCTGGAGGAAATCAAATTATATCACATGTCGCATTGCACATAGGTACACCTTGATGTAAAATACGTAACATAATCGCGTTGGAACACTTAGCACGTAGGAGCACATAACACGTAGTAAGTGTATCAGCATAGATACTAATAGTCGAGTCAAGTTAACAATCATTGGTAAATCACATGAGTTCTAGCACATAGGTCAAGTCAGGCACATAGGTAGTCATAGTCACTTGGCACATGTTCTATTTTTGTATATAGTCGCATCAGGCGCATAGTCAAGTCCAACATGTGGTCACTTAGTTCTCATACAATTATAATCATTAGAATCATACATGAAATCATATAATCTAATAAAATATCCAAACCAAGTCAATCAATAAAACGTGAAAATAGGATTACATAGGAATCAGGGACGCATGGGATCATGGACGCATGTGCAATGATGCCAGTGCAGGGATGCATGTGTTGGGACGCATATGATCAGGGACGCATGGGATCAGGGATGCATTTGATAAGGGATGCATGGGATTAGGGATGCAAGTGATCAAGGACACATGGGATTAGGGACGCATGTGATTAGGGAAGCATGGGATCAGGGACGTATGTAATCAAGGACGCAAGGGATCAGGGATGCATGGGATCTGGGATAATCATGCATCCAACAAGATAGGCGCATGCTGGAAGGGCGCATAGAGCTGGGAAACATGTAACTCCTTCGTCCTAAAATTGCACAAACTCCATGGAAAAAGTTCCCAAAAAAATCTGAAAAATTATTTTCTTCATAAAATTTTTATTTTAACTCCAAATCAAGTGAACCACAAGCCAAAATACTCGAAATGAAGTGCTCCATCACATAGAACAACTAAATTTTGAAGATAACCAAGTTTTAATAGATTAAAACCAAGAAAACACATAGAACCCATAAAAACCTAAAGTTAAAATATATATCTACTCAAATCTACCCATAAAATCCGAAAATTCTAAGTATTAAAAGTTCTTAGAATCATAATGTACATATATTAGACTAATAAATACAAGAAAAGAGCAAGAATTAAAAACTAAAGATTTCTCTTTGTCATGCAAGGTGTACTTGTCTAAATGAAAGAAAGAGGAGAAAATGAAGAATGAGGGAGGAGAGAGAAAGAAATTGGGTTATATAACTAGGGTTTGAGATTTAGACCATGGATTCAACTGATGCCCAAACCAACCCAATAATTAAACCATGAGCCAAATGAACCAAAGAATGGGTCTAGTCTCCATGACATGCATCCTAACTACCATGCAAGCAAGAAATAACATGAGCTTGAAAATAATATATTCCAAATACGTATATCGAAAATGAAAATGACATCTCTACCCACCTTAAAAAAATTATGTCCTCGTAACCCCAAGGCTAGCTAGAGAAATCAGAACAAGCACTGCACTAACTACAAGTATATCTATGCATGCAATCAAATTCAAGCATATAATAAAGAAAAAGCAATATACATAGCATGGATAAATGAATCACGAGATTCGAGATACGAAGGCATAAGAACAAATATACCTTTCGAGTCGAATATGTGTGAAAATCGAGACCGGATATCATCCTCGTGCTCCTACGTCGACTCACCTAAAATATGATGACCTCAAGCAACCCGGACAAGATGAATAGTGTGATTCTTGAGCACATTCTCCCTTCGGTCCAAAATGAATACGGGTTGCTCCTTATAAGACAAGTCAGTGTCAACGACTAGCTCAGAATGGTCGAGGATATCACTCAGATCCGGGATATACCTATGCAACTAAGACACATAAAATATATTGTGCACCCCACGTAGCCAAGGCGGAAGGGCAAGACGATAAGCAATATCGCCCACCCGCTCGAGAATATAGAACAGACCAACGTATTGCGGACTAAGATTACCGTGAACCCCGAATCTAATGACTCCACGGGTCGACAAAATCTGCAAGAATACATGGTCTTCGACACAAAACTCTAAAGGCCTACGATGCTTATCCGCCTAATGTCGATGCTTGTCATGCATAACCCGAAGTCGCTCTCTGGTATGCTTGACAACTTATACTGTCCGTGTGGTCATCTCGGGGCCTAATATCTTTCGCTCACCTATATCATCCCATGCTAACGGTGACATGTAATTCCTCTCATATAATGCTTCAAAAGGGGCCATCTAGATACTTACTTGATAACTGTTGTTGTATTAGAACTCGACGAGATAAAGATAATCTTTCCAAGACCCTCCAAAATTCAAGGTACAAGCTCGCAACATATCCTTAAATGTCTGGATGGTTCTCTCTGATTCTCTCCGTTTGAGGATGGTAAGCAATACTGAATCTCAACTTGGTTCCCAAACTCTGATGCATGCTTTTCCAAAAATATGAAGTAAACCGAGTGTCTCGATCTGATACGATATTCATTGAGATACCATGTTGTCTCACTATCTATTGTATGTACATTTCTGCTAACTGCTCTGTGGACTGGCCTACTCAGAAAGGAAAAAATGGGCTACTTTTGTGAGATGATCTACTATCACCCAAACTGCATCACGATCAGTCGGAGATCTTGGTAAACTGGTCACAAAGTTCATCTTGATATGTTTCCAGTTCCACTCTGGGATAGAAAGCGGATGTAATAATTCTATCGATCTCTGCTGGTCGACCTTCATCTGCTGATACACTAAACACTGAGAAACAAATCGTGTTATCTCTCTTTATCCTATTCCACCAGAGATGTTGCTTAATGTCTTGAAATATCTTGGTACCTCCTGGATGAATTGAGTACTGGAAACTATGTGCATCGGTCATAACTTCTTGCCGGATATCTCCGCTTGGTACACAGAGACGATGCCCAAATCTAATGGTCTCATCTTAATGAATCATCATCTCCTTCCTAAGACCAGACTCACATTATGTTCTAAGTCTTTGAATACGCGGATCCTCTACCTGAGCCATCTTAATCCTTTCTACCAAGGTAGACTAAATCTGTAAACTGGCTAATTCTCCTACTTCTTGCGGAAGTACTACCTTTATACCTACCTCTTAAAGGTCTTCTAAGATATATCGTTGCAATATCAACATGTATGCGCTATCCCTCCTACTAAGAGCATTTGCTACCAAATTTGCTTTGCCTGGATGGTATTGAAGTTCCACGTCAAAATCTTTCAACAATTCTAACCACCACATATGCCTTATGTTCAGGTCCTTCTGAGTGAATATATACTTCAGCCTTTTGTGATCCATAAATATCTCCATCTGATCACTATACAAGTAGTACCTTCACATCTTAAGTGCAAATACTACCGCCGCCAACTCTAAATCTTGAGTCGTATAGTTATTCTCATGATCTCGAAGCTGCCGAGATGCATAAGCTATCACCCTTCCAAGTTTCATTAATACACACCCAAGTCTCTTGCCAGACGCGTCATAATATACTGTAAACCCTCCAGACCTACTGGAAGCGTTAGAATTGGTGCCAAAATTAGTCTCTTCTTTACCTCCTCAAATATTGTCTGACACTCTGTTGACAAATCAAACTTAGCCTCTTTGTGCGTTAAACGAGTTAATGGTGCTGAAATCCTCACAAAGTCTGCTACGAATCTCCTGTAATATCTTGCCAAGCCCAGGAAACTACGTACCTTAGCTACTGTCTTAGGGACTAGCCAACTCTCTACGGCCTCAACCTTATTTGGGTCTACTACTACTCCTGCTCCTGAGATGATGTGACCCAAGAATGACACGTGATCCAACCAAAATTCACACTTGTTGTAGCGCCCCGTTCTCCCGGTGCGGAGAGCGCGGCTAAGAAACACAAGGCAGTATCGTTCGATCGGGATAGATTGAATTAAGAACTCGTCCTCGTTATGGATTTGTTTGTTCGGAATCGATTCCCATATTCAGTGGACCGTGCCCCCGGGATCGACTTAGCGATAGAGTCAGGAGGGACCTCTCTGCTGCTATCTTTTATTGTCTCGGTTTTCGATGCCGCTTGTTGCTTTCGTGCTTTGAGTTGGTTTTGGGATTTGCTTGTTTTCCTTGAACGGTTTCGATAGATTTTATTATTTTCGTTCATTGAATTGCACTTCAATTCCGAGATTGGAAAGAGAGGAAGAAGTATTAATCAAGCTGTTCGTGCAATGCAGGTGAACGAGCAGTAGGCGGCTTGCGAACGGAGTCGTGAAGCGCCTCTTTACTTCTCCTTTCCTTCCAACCAAGTGAGTGGCTACCAACCCGATTAGCTAGCCCTGCTTCCAAGCTTCACATCTAAAATCTTGCACTCTTCTTTGCCCCGATCAAACGATACCAAGTAATAATAAAAGTAACCAAGATAAAAGAGAATAGGCTTGGAATATATATTGCTTGTCATTCAACTTGGGAACGGTTACTCATATGCTTGCTTGTTCATTTGGGAATGTTCAATACATGCTTCAAGTTTATTTAGAATGCATCTTCTTCCATAATCATGCTAAGTATGGAATACACTTGTTATGAAATAAACTGTCAGGAAGACTATGCAAAACGAATCATGTAATATTGCTTGTCTCATGTTCATATTGCCTCAACGGCATCAACGTTAACGTATCACGAACGATTGATCACGGACAACTTATGCACAAGGTAACGGGTTCCTGCGGACGGTCGCTGGGGCACTGGCACCGATCCGGTCCGGGCGGAACTTCTCGTTAGTCTCACGCATCTGGACAAGGATAGTCTGCAGCCACCAACGAATCTTTGTTGCATACTATCCTCGTTCAAGACTATAACTCGTCCATAATGGCTTCTAGCCAGTGATCCAAATGTGTATATTTAAACCTGTTGCAAACTAACTTGTGTCTTCGTGGCAGGGAAGGCATGGTAAGTATTGTGCAGGTAATTCAGACGGGCAGGTAAAATCCATCGAACGATGGCAAGTTCATTTCAGTAAATTTATATATGCTGCTTACTTGTAAATGAACTAAGGCAAGATAGAAACCCACAAAATATGTATGCTTTATTAAACAACGTGTTGATTGGTATAGTTTGGTTAGCTCGCCTTCACCAGTATGTTTCAACATGCTGACCCTCGTTGAAACAAGTTCTCCGCACCAAGGCGAACCGAGCGAGGAGCCGAAGTCGTCTTCCCGATCCAGTCCAGCTGTTGGCGCATCTTTACCGCGCCCCTTGAAGTACTTGAAGACCGGAGCTTGCAACTCTTTATACACAAATGCAGCTCCGTGGCAAAGCTGTCCTCCAGCCAGGAGGTCTATATCTTTTGAAGTTTAGTAAAAAGATATAATGTACAGGACTGCTATCTCATTTTGAGTCAATACTTTTGTAAGCCTGTGCGGCATATTAGCTGACTCGTTCAAGAGTTTGTAATAGATGTTCATTATCAATAAAGAGAACTTTTCTATGTTTCAAATCTGTGTTTCAATTTATCTGCGTACTCTGAATATGTGCTTGCTATGCAAATCATTAAAGCCTTGTGCGGGCGCAAATCTAGACCCGTACGGCGGTCACGATTCGGGGGACGCCTCAAAGATTCTACGGAATCGGGTCGTGACATAGTGGTATCAGAGCACAGATTCAAGTTTCTTAGACTCTCGCACTGGAAAAGTTCCTTTAACGATCAAATTCCTGTGCGAACTCTTGAACTCGCTAGGCCAAAATGAGATACGTTCATGCAATAAGTCCATAATACATTATGATCCTAATGTAATTTACCTTCTTTTGAAGGAATGGCTCCAGCGCAATCTGCAGCGCAAGCACCGAACGAAACACAAGAGAGTAGTTCGGGCACTTCGGGAAGCTCTCAGAGCCAGCGAGGCATGTCTCAAGTCGACCCGCTTGAGCGGGTAATGCAAATGTTAGAATTGTAACGACAACGAGACGATGCTCGCCAAGCCAAGTTCGAAAGCAATCTAGAGATCCGATTCTCAGTTCAACAGAAGCAGGTAGATATCCTGCAATAGATCATTCAGACTTTGGCTGCCAACCATTCCGCCGCAACAACAACGACTCCGGTGGAACAGCCCGTGCTTGAAGTAGAGATGCCACAAATTCCAAGGCCGAAGGACGTGACTTCCTTCAACTTGGGCCACTTCAAGAAAGTCTGCAATACCCTATTCAACGGGGCTGAGGACCCAGTGGTAGCTCTAGATTGGCTGGCCGAACTTGAAGATCACTTCGCTCTGCTAGAGGTCCCCGAAGAGAAGCGCGTCGCCTGTGCACAACTTCAGCTCCGCCTCAACGCACACGATTGGTGGAACGTGCATCGACGATCTCTCCAATTTGATCACGGAGAGGAGGCGATCTCGTGGACGACCTTTCGTGTCGCGTTTGAAGAGGAGTTCATACCCCCTCCAGTACAACGTCAAATGGAAAACGAGTTCGTGCAGCTATGGCAGGGCAGTATGAAAGTTAAGCAATATTCTGCCGAATTCAACTGACTCTCCAAATTCGCTAGGGCCTATTTACCTGATGTAGCGAGTCGATCTAGAAGGTTTGAAGGTGGTTTGCGTCCTGCCATCCATGCGCACGTGGTCAATAATCAGTACGGGACAATGCGTGAAATCATGAATCACGCCATATCACTTGAACCGCAGTATCCTCATATTTCCACCGGCGCTATGCATACCTACAATCACAAACGCCAAGGCAACGATAGAGGAAACACCGCTGCAAAGCGCCCTAACCACGGCGGTCCACGGAGAGGAAACCCAGGGCAACCAGGTTCTTATTATAAGAAACAAGGGCACACAGCTGAAACGTGCCGCAAGAAACTCGGGCAATGTCTCATTTGTGGTGATTCAAACCATAGGATCCGAGACTGTCCAAATTATTCTGCACAACATCACGTTCCCTAACGGTAAGCACTATTTCTAAGTTTTGGGACGAAACTTCCAATTGGTTGGGTAGGATGTAGCGCCCCGTTCTCCCGGTGCGGAGAGCGCGGCTAAGAAACACAAGGCGGTATCGTTCGATCGGGATAGATTAAATTAAGAACTCGTCCTCGTTATGGATTTATTTCTTCGGAATCGAATCCCATATTCAGTGGACCGTGCCCCCGGGATCGACTTAGCGGCAGAGTCAGGAGGGACCTCTCCGCTGCTATCTTTTATTGCCTCGGTTTTCGATGTCGCTTGTTGCTTTCGTGCTTTGAGTTGGTTTTGGGATTTGCTTGTTTTCCTTGAACGGTTTCGATGGATTTTATTGTTTTCGTTCATTGAATTGCACTTCAATTCCGAGATTGGAAAGAGAGGAAGAAGTATTAATCAAGCTGTTCGTGCAATGCAGGTGAACGAGCAGTAGGCGGCTTACGAACGGAGTCGTGAAGCGCCTCTTTCCTTCTTCTTTCCTTCCAACCAAGTGAGTGGCTACCAACCCGATTAGCTAGCCCTGCTTCCAAGCTTCACATCTAAAATCTTGCACTCTTCTTTGCCCCGATCAAACGATACCAAGTAATAATAAAAGAAACCAAGATAAAAGAGAATAGGCTTGGAATATATTTTGCTTGTCATTCAACTTGGGAACGGTTACTCATATGCTTGCTTGTTCATTTGGGAATGTTCAATACATGCTTCAAGTTTATTTAGAATGCATCTTCTTCCATAATTATGCTAAGTATGGAATACACTTGTTATGAAATAAACTGTCAGGAAGACTATGCAAAACGAATCATGTAATGTTGCTTGTCTCATATTCATATTGCCTCAACGGCATCAACGTTAACGTATCACGAACGATTGATCACGGACAACTTGTGCACAAGGTAACGGGTTCCTGCGGACGGTCGCTGGGGCACTGGCACCGATCCGGTCCGGGCGGAACTTTACGTTAGTCTCACGCATCTGGACAAGGATAGTCTGCAGCCACCAACGAATCTTTGTTGCATACTATCCTCGTTCAAGACTATAACTCGTCCATAATGGCTTCTAGCCAGTGATCCAAATGTGTATATTTAAACCTGTTGAAAACTAACTTGTGTCTTCGTGGCAGGGAAGGCATGGTAAGTATTGTGCAGGTAATTCAGACGGGCAGGTAAAATCCACCGAACGGTGGCAAGTTTATTTCAGTAAATTTCTATATGCTACTTACTTGTAAATAAACTAAGGCAAGATAGAAACCCACAAAATATGCATGCTTTATTAAACAACGTGTTGATTGGTATAGTTCGGTTAGCTCGCCTTCACCAGTATGTTTCGACATACTGACCCTTGTTGAAACAGGTTCTCCGCACCAAGGCGAACCGAGCGAGGAGCCGAAGTCGTCTTCCCAATCCAGTCCAGCTGTTGGCGCATCTTCACCGTGCCCCTTGAAGTACTTGAAGACCGGAGCTTGCAACTCTTTATACACAAATGCAGCTCCGTGGCAAAGCTGTCCTCCAGCCAGGAGGTCTATATCTTTTGAAGTTTAGCAAAGGGATATAATGTATAAGACTGCTATCTCATTTTGAGTCAACACTTTTGTAAGCCCGTGCGGCATATTAGCTGACTCGTTCAAGAGTTTGTAATAGATGTTCATTATCAATAAAGAGAACTTTTCCATGTTTCAAATCTGTGTTTCAATTTATCTGCGTACTCTGAATATGTGCTTGCTATGCAAATCATTAAAGCCTTGTGCGGGCGCAAACCCAGGCCCGTACGACGGTCACGATTCGGGGGACGCCTCAACGATTCTACGGAATCGGGTCGTGACACTTGTTGAGCTTCGCATATAACTGGTGTTTCCTCAAGATCTGTAAGACCTTCCGGAGATGCTCTTCGTGCTCCTCTTTGCTATTGAAATAGACTATAATGTCATATATAAAAATTACCATGAATTGATCTAGATACGGCATGAAGATGCGGTTCATCAAATTCATAAATATTGCTGGAGTATTTGTCAGTTCAAATGGCATAACTAAGAATTTGTAATGCCCATATCGTGACCTAAATGATGTCTTGGGTATGTCTTGCTCCCAAAATATTACTTCATGATATCCTGAAAGGAGGTTGATCTTGGAGAAAATCTTAGCCTTGCTTAATTGATCAAACAATTCATCGATCCTTGGTAATGGGTACTTGTTCTTCATCGTTACTGCGTCCAGCTGCCTGTAGTCGATACATAATCGTGTCGACCCATCCTTTTTCTTTACTAGAACCACTAGCGCTCCCCAAGGTGATCCACTGGTTCGGTTAAACTTCTTTGCCCTCAGCTCTTTCACGTGTTGGTACAACTTGTCCAGTTCTGATGGTGCCATCTGGTCTACTTCACAAGATATTGGTCTTGCTCCAGGAATCAGCTCTATACAAAACTCTACATCTCTCACTGGTGGTATCCCTGGATATTCTTCTAGGAATACATCTAAGAACTCCTTGACTCTCTCGAAAAGTTGTTCTTTTGTTATTGCTGCCGTTGCGATCCTCTCTTCATGCTGGTCTCCCACGGATCTGTCAAAGACGAAGTTTTTTGTGCATGACTGTCTCTCAGCCAGTCCTTGCCTAAGATAATATCAAAGTTACCCATAGGGAACTCGATCAATCATGCTGGTAGTGAATGCCTGCACACTACGACCGTACATGCTATATACACTCTACTAACTTCTACGAGCCCATTACTAGTGAGTATATTCAACCTCTCCAGCAATGCCTCAAAATCCAATCCTATGCGTGCCATAAATTGTGCAAATATAAATGAATGAGATGCACCAGAATCAAATAATGCTATAGCAGGAAAAGAGACGACATAAATGTTACCTGCAACTACGTCACCCGATGCCAAAGCTTCTTCCAAGGATAAAGTGAATGCTTGCCCTTGGTCCTACTGCACTTCTCGTTGTTGCCTCTCTTGGAAGCGTTGTTGTGGCCTATGATGGCCCTGTTGTTGATTATGCTGCTATTGGTACATATGACTTGCGTCGGTAACGGACGTTAAGATAATGGCCGCACCGCTACTGCTGGCCCTCTATATTAAACTTTTCATGGTGCTGGCAGTGTTGGAAACTATTACAATGGCCCTCCTGGCCTCTACATAATCAAAAAATTGGTAATCCATTGATCTGGACTGTCATACTTCATGTACAACCCATTGGCTGCCCGATACACATCTCTAGTATGGCCTCCCTTACCACAGTAAGTGCAACCCATTGGTGCTCCCTGGCATTGCTGTTGGTTCTGCTGCTTCAGATGCTGCCGAGCTGGTGATGTCACTGTTGAAACTGCCATCCTCTATGGTGCTAAATCATGGATATGAACGCCAGGTGATGGTGCTGAAGTTTGGGGTACTCCTCCACCTCCTCCACTCTGAGCATGAGACCTCTTATGGCCTCCCGTTCTCGCTGACAACCTCTGCATGGTAAGCTCGTGCTGCCGAGCTGCTATCGGTACTTTCTCATAAGTCTGGTAGTCGTTCCATTCTACCAGTTGTAGGATCTCTAGATAATTCCTTATTGGAACCTCATCGCTCTATCCGACTCCTTAGGCACCATGGTCGGAGCGAATCTATATATCCTGCAAACCTCGGCTGCATATCCGTCTACAGTCCTACCAGCCTGCTTGAGACTGATAAACCTCTGCTGGAGCTCATACTGTGCTACAACTCTAAAATACTTGGCCCAAAATTGAGTCATGAAACTGTCCCAAAGAAAAGGATGCCTCAAGCCAACTTCCAGTGACCCCCACCACTCACAAGAAAGATCTTGAAGCTTCAATCGAACCTGATCAATTTGTTCATCTGTCAGAACATTTGTCGCTGCCAGAATAACCTCAATATCTTGCAACCATGCGTCTGTTGTGATGGCGTCCTCTATGCATCGAAGTACCTCGAGTTAATTCAAAAAAAATTAACTGACGCCCCCGAATAAGTCCTCCCGCCTTTTTCCAGAGCCGTCTGTAAACCCTGACTCAACAAGACATTCTGCTCCTGTTGTTGAAACTGTTGATGTTGTTACACTGCCATCTGATGTTGTTGCATAACAATCATTCCACGAAGAATCTCCAATAATGCCAAAGTATCAAGTATCGCTGGCACTGCTGGCGCTACTGGGGTTCCAGGGGTTGGTTGCTCAACATGTCCAACTTCTGGTTCTACTGTGCCAGCTTGCTCAATTACTGTCTCTATCCGGATCTGACTCTGGGCCGGTGCTACCTTCCATTATTGTCCAGGGGAACCCTGTCTTGCCAGGTCTGTTGCTACAACAACTGAAGAAGCCCCCCTAAAGAAAGGACAAGAACATCAAGAACATGATAGGAAGGATCAAGTAGGCAAGCAATTTTAACTATTCAAGTATTGGTATCGAGGAAGACGAAGCAAGATATCAAAGGGGACATGTTAGATTGAGACTCCTATGACCATAACACCACACAAGTCTGAAAACACAGACCTGCATGGGCCACCACTAAAATCTTGTCACGCTCCAGTACCGAAATATGGAGATAGACATGGCCAGCTCCCTCGTACAAGGTATAGAACGTCATACGGCGGTCACGCTTGTAACTAGACAAGGGGTTCATACTACAAGCAAGTCACTTAGGGTCACACAGAACATCTATTGTCTCAATCTGTCAAATGAGGACAGTAACATAGACTATGTGCGATAAAGTAGTAAGGTGTCCCAAATACGCTATCAAAATATTCTAGAAACTAACTATACAAAATGAGAAGCTAGCAGAGTAGCAAATGTACATGACCATGATCAACTATAGTCTGATTAATTATAATCATGTAAGGAAACTAAATATCCAGATTTGCGGCTAACAAGTGTCAGTGGCTAAACGACCAAAAGAGTAAAATATACAATAACGAGCAGGGAACAAGAAATCCACTTGTGTCCCTCAACAGTCATCTTTCTGGTGCGTGACATTGTTCAGGGGAAGTACGTTGGATCCTCGGGTGCTGGCTCTAAACCTGGCCATACAAAACCAGTGGGGTTAGATCCCAAATAGAAAGTACCACAAAAGAAGCATGAATGAAGAAACAAACCCAGCAAGAATAAACATATATATATATATATATATATATATATATATATATATATATATATATATATATATATTCTGTCTAGTAGTTTCGGTTCATAGTCTATCGTGATACAGCAATCTAACCTTACAACCAGATAAGGACAAGGTTTAGACCGTCGCACCATGATAGTCCATGTCCCTAACTATTTAATAGAAGATACAATACACAATCAAGATTAGTTACATAATCTGTCAATCACTTGTACGGCTTGTTAGGTGGAGTCTAGATTATTCCAAAGATATTATGCATATAATAGGAATCCTCAGATCGAGCCATGTTCTAGCAGGGCTAGCCAAGCCATAAATCGTCGTATAGCACATAGTATTATGCATTGGTCCCTAGTAAGGCTACCGTGCTAAGATCGCATAGAATACATAGTATAATATAATAGTCGGATATAGCCATCCACTAATGAGGATTTAAACAATATTCATGGGTGTCATCCTGCATACCCCAGATAATTGTTTAAGGGTGGCTTGGTAAGCACGATCTCAAAATTTTGTCTCTCCTAATGCTCTACTTATTTTAGTTTCCTAGTTAACCCTATGGTTATCTGGAAGCACATGACGTGGTCACATGTTATTTTCTTTATATGTCGTACCGTAGTACGTGCACGTTAGATACGAATTCACTTTGTCACTTGGCAGTTTAATTTGGATTCGTCCTAGCGTGATACAATAGTCAAATAAATCCTAGCTACGCTTTGGTTATTGACCAAATATTATGTCCATGCTGGAGAAAATTGTATCATATCACATGTCGCATAGCACATAGGTATACCTCGATGTAAAATATGTAACATAATCGTATAGGAACACTTAGCACGTAGGAACACATAGCACGTAGTAAGTGTATCAGAACGGATACCAATAGTCAAGTCAAGTTACCAATTATTGGTAAATTATATAACTTTTAGCACATAGGTCAAGTCAGGCACATAGGTAGTCATAGTCACTTGACACATGGTCTATTTATGTACATAGTCAGTTCAGGCGCATAGTCGGGCCCAACACGTGGTCACTTAGTTCTCATACAATTACAATCATTAAAATCATACATGGAATCACAAAATCTAACCCTACAACCAGACAAGGACAAGGTTTAGACAGTCGCACCATAATAGTCCATGTCCCTAACTATTTAACAGAAGATATAATACACAATCATGATTAGTTACATAATCTGCCAATCACTTGTATGGCTTGCTAGGTGGAGTCTGGATTATCCCAGAGATATTATGCATATAATAGGAATCCTCAGATCGAGCCATGTACTTGCAGGGCTAGCCGAGCCATGAATCACCGTATAGCACATAGTATTTTGCATCGGTCCCTCGTAAGGCTACTGTAACCTCTGTATCCTGAAATTCTAGCTTAAATGTTGTTTTTAGGATAATTTGGGGCTATTAAATTTTTTTCATAATTTTTGGTTAATTAAAAAACTAGTAACACTAATTTTTGAGGACTTTTAAGAATTTATTTTAGGGTCAAACATAAATAAAAATATTCTAAACTTTTATTTTAGGTTCTAAATAATCAAATATATTTTCTAAAATTTTCTGAAAATTTTCTGATTATTTTTAGCATTTATTTTGAGTTAATTAGAAAAAACAAATTAAAACTATTTTTCTGAAAAAGAAACCCCATAAAAATAAATATCCTGCCCAGACAGCCAACAGGGGCCCACACGTCGGCCTCCCGCAGCAAACTGGGTGGGCCCGCTTGTCAGCGACCGCGAGAGTGGGTGCCGGTGCAGCCCAGCCGACCCTTAGCCGAGCTGAGTCCTAATCCGACTCTGACTCAGCCGAGCCAAGCCGGGTCGAACCCTGACCGTTCGATCCGAGAGGGAGTGCGTGGATGGATGCCACGTGGCGCACTCCGAGCCGCGGCTGCTCCCTCTCTCCTCTATATATATAATAGTTAGTTTATAATTTCTAGGGTTTTTCTGTAAGCCGAATTTTGGATAATTGTTATCTAGGGTTTCCTTCATCTTCCAGAAGCCATTACTCATAGCTCTGGACTCCAAATACGGTCCATTTTCTTGCATTAGAATTGTATTGAGGTTAGTTTCCTGAATATGTAAATTTTTTCACAGAATTATGAATATTTAATTCTAAAAAATTCGTAGAGCACAGCATGTCCAAAAATAGACATATCTCGGTGTTTTTACGATTTTGGGAGAACCAGGAATCAAAATCACTAACCGTTTGAAGTTTTGGGAAGCTAATGTCGAGATAACTGACAAATATTTTTCCCAAAATTTAATTCGAAATATTTCTATACTGTTAATTCTGTAGAACTTCTAGGTCAGATATTAACCACCGTTGCACAATACGAATGTGGTATGTGCAATAATTCTTAAACAAATTTGAATTCGGACGAGCCATAAATTCTAGCATGTTTTTGATGCTGAAATCTACAGGAAATCATGCATGAAAGTCAAGTTTGTATCGGTTGACTTTTTGGTCAATAAATTGCCTCGATTTGCGTGATATGAGTCTCAAGTTGATAAATTTTAGTTTCTTTGAACAAAATTTTGGAATTAACCTAAAAATTAGAATATTAAGATTAAAATAGGATTTTAAAGTGATTATTTCAGAATTAAATAAATTAAAATAAATTATCTTTTGACATGGTAAATTTGTAATGCATAGGCTATTTGGACTGCGACTTGGATTCTGATTCATACTAGCTAAGGACCACAGGCGAGTACATTTTTATGATTACTTTCAGTGCTTGATAGTCTCTATAGTGCATATTTAGTATTGATTATTTGATTCTTGACACTTGTTACACGGATTAGTATGATGGATTCTTATTATGAGATACGTGACTGTTCTGGATTATTGTTATTTCTTCGTGACTGGGTTGGAATCCGTGTGTATTTATGGGGAGGAGAAATATTTAGTGGATATGTGGACTACCCTTTCTATCCCATGGTCTTTCTGGAATAATAGCAGCCATACATGACACGTATGGTTTGTCAGATATTACCCCCTAGCCGTTCACATGTCAACAAGGTATTTCAAATCACATAGAGTAGTTGTTCCTATCTGTTCTTCCATCCATTGTAGTTATTTTTTTGTTGCTTGGAGATATTGTACTATATGTTTGTCATGATAGGACTTCAGCATTTGGTTATTCTAGCTGCTTTATTGTGAGTTCAGTTTGTTGCTATCACATATTCCTTGCTATTTATTGTCTTATAGCTTCTACCATGTGTTGGAACTGTTTTCACTGCGATATACTCGTTCCTTTCCTGACTGGATAAACATTTTAGGTGACTACAATGAGGATGAAATCCCTACACATTATGTACCGTATGCTTGCGACATAATAGAGCCTGATCTTGCCCTTCCGGAGGATCATGGAGAGTTAGCAGCTCAGATACCGTCTGCAATGGAGTAGTTTAGTAGTAGTTAATTTTGTTAGTTATTTTGGACCGGATTGTTCTCCGACAGTTTTCTAAAGTATTTTAAATATTGTAATTTGGATATTATATTTAGGGAAGATTCCTTAAACCCGCATCAAGACTATTATTTTATTATTATCTTGGTGTATTCATTTAAACTAGTGCCTGTGATTGAGTATAATATGGAGATGTATATATGTTATGAGTTGTAGATTATACTTGTGCCTTTTTTGTATAGCGTTCTACCGCCGACACTGCGGCGTAGGCTGGGTGTACTCATGACTCATGCCCAAATCCAGGGTGCGGGTCATGGCATATTTTTAGTGGTGGCACATGCAGGTCAGATTTTGCACAAGATTGAGAACTCGTAGTGGTACTCAAGTTAGATGTATGAATGCAAGCCTGCCATAGGATATACATACTACGAATAGGAAAATACTCAATCACAACTAGGGATCTCGTAAACTCAACTTGCTAACCCTTATTAATTTCTTTCGAGCAATCAGACCTCTTTCATAGTTGATTTTCCTTCTTGAATACTTCCTTATCTTGTATTATATCAACTTTATTCTTATTGCTTCCAACCTTTCAGAATGCCACCCAAGACCAGAGTGCACGGTTCCAGAGCAAATGGTGCTTTCCCCACACCATCCGCATCGTAGGAGGCCTCATCAGCTGGATCAGGGAGTCTTCCTCCTCCTCCTCAGCCATTACATGAGCTCTTCTGAAGCATGATGGAGGCTCAAAAGGCTCAGGCAGAGGCTCAGAGGCAACAGAAAGAAATACTGAGGGCAGCAATAGAGAATGCCCAACAGGTTGCCCTAGCAGCCATGGAGAGGGTTGCCCAATAACCATAACAGCAGGCCACCCAATCGAAAGTGGGTAACATCCAGGACTTCAAGAAGATGGACCTCGGACATTCAAGGGGACAGAGGGAATCCTCTATGCTAATGAGTGGCTAGAGGATATCGAGCGGATCATAAGAGTTTCCGGCTTTCGGAGCACCTGAAGATTGAGGCCATTGGCTTGCAGATTCACGATAATTCTCGTACTTGGTTCAGAAATAAGCCTAGGTTTGTAGATCCAAACCTGACTTGGGAGCAGTTTAAGGACCTTTTTAAGAGGAAATTCTTTCCTGCAGTAGCCAAAGGAGTTCTGGAGAAGCAATTCCAGAACTTGGAGCAGAACGGGATGACCATGGATGAGTATGCTGCAGAATTCGACAGGCTGAGCCGATTCGCAGAGTACATGGTGAGGGACCCGGAGGATAGATCTAAACGATTCAGAGAGGGCTTGAACCAAGAGGTCAAAGTCCATATTTCTTTGGCCCATGCGACTTTTGCTGACATATTAGCAGAGGCTCAAAGGGTCGAAGTGGATATGTGTCTTCAGAATAAGAGGAATAGGGATGCTATCGGCAGTGGTAGTAGTCAGGGGCAGGCAAAGAGTCCACAGTTTCAACCTAGGACCTTTCAGCAACAGCAACAATACCGTGCCCCAGTTAGAGCCCCAGCTCAGCAAGTGCAGCAGCAGCCACAGAGACAAGTGCAAAAAGCTCCCCCATGCAACTATTATAAGAAGCCAGGGCATTCATGGGAGATCTGCCGGAAGAGATTAGGCGTGTGCTTATATTGTGGATCACCTATGCACCAGATGAGGGAGTGTCCTACTGCACCCCCTATAGGCGGATCCTCGGCCCAGAGAGGACCAGTTGGACCACTAGTGGCCCAGCAACCAAGAGGATCCCCACTTCCTATGCAACAACAGCAGTTTGCTCAGCACCAGCAAAGGGGAGTACCTCCACAGGGCAGAGCTTTTGCCATAATAGTAGACGAGGATGAGCCGACTGGTGATGTGATAGTAGGTTCTATTCTTCTTGATTATATCCCCATTATTGTCTTATTTGATTCTGGTGCATCACATAGCTTCATATATGCATCCTTTGAGCTTAAGGATAGTTTAGTATCGGAACCCTTGAGTATGAGTTGCAAGATCACGATTGGTGGAGGCACTATCCTAGTTAGTGATACTTGTAAGGGGCATCGTGTTACCTTGGGAGGCCATAATTTGGATGCTAGTTTACTCGTAATGCCACTTTCGAGTTTTGACATTGTGCTTGGAATGGATTGGTTGAGTATGCACCATGCTAGCATAGACTGTCATGGAGGACGTGCACTGTTCCGCCCTCCAGGAAAGCCAGAATTTGAGTTTGTTAGGGGAGGAGTTGAGCAGAGTGATAAAATTATTTGTGGAGCCATGGTAGCATAGAAGGACTTGCCACACCCTATTATTGCAGAATTTCTAGACGTATTTTCTGAGGAGCTACCCGGATTGCCACCGGACAGGGATCTTAAATTTTTTATAGACTTAGTGCCTGGGGCAGAACCGGTGTCGCAGCAAGTCTACAGGATCAACAACAGCGAGCTGGAAGAACTGAAAAAGCAGGTTGATAATTTGCTAGATAAGGGTTTTATTAGATCGAGTTCCTCGCCTTGGGGAGCCCCGGTCTTATTTATACCAAAGAAAGATGGGTCGGTGCGAATGTGCATTGATTACAGGGCTCTTAACAACTTCACCATCAAAAACAAATATTCGCTACCAAGGATAGACGATATTTTCGATCAGTTGAGTGGAACGATGGTATTTTTGAAGATTGATTTGAGGTCTGGCTATCATCAGTTGAAAGTGAAGAAGGAAGATATTCCAAAAACAGAATTTTGGACAAGATATGGCCAATATGAGTTTATGGTGATGCCATTTGGGTTGACTAATGCCCCGGCAGTCTTCATAAACTTGATGAACAAGGTGTTCCACCAATATCTTGACAAGATTGTAGTAGTATTCATAGATAATATTCTTGTCTATTCAAAGACACTGGAAGAGCATGAGAAGCATTTAAGGATTGTGCTAGAGACCCTTCGGAAGGAGAAGCTCTATGAAAAACTCTCAAAATGTGAGTTCTTCCTGGATAAGGTAGAGTTCCTTGGGCATGTGGTGATTGGAGACGGAATATCGGTGGATCCAAAGAAGATTATTGTTGTAGAGTCTTGGACCACTACGAGTTCTGTTGTAGAGATCAGAAGCTTCTTAGGATTGGCCGAATATTACAGGAAATTTGTAAAGGATTTTTCTCGGATCGCAGAGCTATTGACTAGACTCACTCAGAAGGATGTGCAGTTCGTGTGGACCGAGGAATGTCAGGCTGCATTTAATGAGCTAAAGAAGAGATTGACCACATCGCCTATTTTGACGGTGCCTGCAGGAACAGGAGGATTTGTCATTTATAGCGATGCTTCGGGGAAGGGCTTGGGATGTGTTCTAGAGCAGAACAAGAAGGTGGTGCCATATGCTTCTAGACAGTTGCGGTCACATGAGAGAAACTATCCCACTGACGACTTAGAATTAGCAGCGGTGATCTTCGCTCTAAAGCTGTGGAGATATTATCTTTACGGAGAGTGAGTGAAAATATACACTGACCAAAAAAGCTTGAAGTATGTCTTTACGCAGAAAGAGCTGAATATGAGGCAGCACAGGTGGCTAGAACTAATAAAAGATTTTGATATTTTACTGCAGTATCATCCAGGGAAGGCTAACGTAGTTGCCGATACCTTGAGAAGATATCCAGTAGCGATATACTTGACAACGGATCGTCACTTATTAGCAGAATTGGATAGCCTGGGCATCGAGGTTATTATTCCAAGAGTGGAGACGCAGATGATGGGCATGTAAATTCAGTGAGGATTGATGGAGAAGATCCGAAAGACCTAGTATTAGGATGAGGGTCGGCGAAGCCTCATAGCTCAGGTACAGGCAGGATTGATAGATGACTTCTCTATTGTTGAGGATGGTTCTTTAAGGCATGGGACTAGGTTATGTGTGCCTAGCGGGGACCTGCGGGAAGAGATCATGCATGAGGCTCACCGTTCTCAGTATTCTATACACCCGGGAGCTAACAAGATGTATAAGAACCTGAGGGAACACGTGTGGTGGTATGGGATAAAGTGGGAGGTAGCATATTTTTTCTCCAGATGTTTAGTATGCCAGCAGGTCAAAGCCGAAAGGCGGAGACCAGGAGGATTGCTACAGCCACTACCAATTCCTGAGTGCAAATGGGAGCATATCACGATGGATTTTGTTTCTGGACTTCCACGCACTCCAGGAGGGAAGGATGCGGTTTGGGTCATTGTTGACAGGCTAACCAAATCAGCCCACTTTTTGCCTTTCAAAGTAGGATTGTCCACAGAGAATTTTATCGATTTATATGTGAGACAGATAGTCAGACTGCATGGAGTTCTAGTAAGTATCACGTCGGATCGGGATAGTAGATTTATGTCCCACTTTTGGAGGAGTTTACAGGCTAGCTTGGGTACCCAACTCAAATTTAGCACTGCTTACCACCCTCAGACGGTTGGACAGTCAGAGAGGACTATTCAGACGCTCGAGGGTATGCTTCGGACATGTGTACTAGATTTTGGTAGCTCGTAGGAGGATCATCTTTACCTAGTAGAGTTTGCATACAACAATAGCTATCAGGCTAGTATCGAGATGTCTCCTTTCGAGGCTTTGTACGATAGGAGATGTCGAACTCCATTATCTTGGGATGACTTAGGAGAGATAGTACTTTTGGGACCAGAGATGGTAGTTGATGCTGTAGAGAAGGTGAAGTAGATTAGAGAGAGACTTTGGGTGGCTCAGGAAAGATAGAAGCACTGGACCGATAGCCACTGGAGACCGCTAGAGTTTGAGGTTGGAGACTTAGTGTTCTTAAGGATCTCTCCGACACGTGGAACGATTTATTTCGGTGGAGGTAGAAAGCTTAGTCCAAGATTCATCGGACCTTTCAATGTTCTGGAGAAGGTCGGAGTAGTAGCTTATCGACTAGCCTTACCGCCTACATTGGAAGGAATACACAACGTATTCCATGTGTCCCAGCTGAGACGATACGTGGCGGATCCTAGCCATGTATTAGATCATTCGAAGCTTGAGGTTGGACCAAGCCTCCGTTATCCGGAGCAGCCAGTGGAGGTCTTAGACCACAGAGATAAGGTGCTTCGTAACAAAGTAATTTCCTTGGTTCGCGTCGCTTGGAAGTATCATTCTCCCGGTGAATCCACTTGGAAGCGGGAAGATGAGATGAGAGAGCGTTACCCCAATCTTTTTGCGCTATGAGGTAATTTTCTTCTTGTATTTGTTCGGCCCTAAATTTCGAGGACGATTTTTTAGGATGGTAGACTTGTAACCTCCGTATCATGAAATTATAGCTTAAATGTTATTTTTAGGATAATTTGGGCTATTGGGATTTTTTTCATAATTTTTGGTTAATTAAAAAACTAGTAACACTAATTTCCTAAGACTTTCAAGAATTTATTTTAGGGTCATACATAATTAAAAATATCCCAAACTTTTATTTTATGTTCTAAATAATCAAATATATTTTCTAAAATTTTTTGGAAATTTTTTGATTATTTTTAGCATTTATTTTGAGTTAATTAGAAAAATTAAATTAAAAACTATTTTTCTGAAAAGAAAATCCATAAAAATAAATATCCTGCCCAGTCAGCCAACAGGGGCCCACCCGTCAGCCTTCCGCAGCAAACTGGGCGGGGGCCGTTTGTCAGCGACCGCGAGAGTGGCTGTGGGTGCAGCACAGCCGACCCTTAGCCGAGCCGAGTCCTAATCCGACTCGGACTCAGCTGAGCCAAGCCGGGTCGAACCCTGATCGTTCGATTCGAGCGGGAGTGCGTGGATGGATTCCACGTGGTGCACTCTGAGCCGCAGCTGCTCCCTCTCTCCTCTCTATATATAATAGTTAGTTTATAATTTCTAGGGTTTTTCTGTAAGCCGAATTTTGAAGAATTATCATCTAGGGTTTACTTCATCTTCCAGAAGCTATTACACATAGTTTTGGACTCCAAACACGATCCAGTTTCTTGCATTAGAACCGTATTGAGGTTAGTTTTCTGAATATTAAATTCTGAAAAATTCGTAGAGCACAGCATACCTGAAAATAGACACGTCTCGGTGTTTTCGCGATTCCGGGAGAACCAAGAATCAGAATCATGAACCATTTCAATTTTCGGAAAGCTAATATCGAGATCATTGACATATATTTTTCCCAGAATTGAATTCGAAATATTTATATACTATTAATTCTGTAGAACTTCTAGGTCAGAAATTAACCACCATTGCACAATACGAATGTGGTATATGCAATAATTCCTAAACAAATTTGAATTCGGACGAGCCGTAAATTCTAGCATATTTTTGACGCTGAAATCTACAAAAAATCATGCATGAAAGTCGAATTTGTGTCGGTTGACTTTTTTGTCAATATATTGCCTCGATTTACGTGTCATGAGTCTCGAGTTGATACAATTTAGTTTCTTTGAACAAAATTTAGAAATTAACCTAAAAATCAGAATATTAAGATTAAAATAGGATTTTAGATTAATTATTCCAGAATTAAATAAATTAAAATAAATTATCTTTTGACATGGTAAATTTGTAATACATAGGCTATTTGGACTGTGACTTGGATTCTGATTCATACCAGCTAAGGACCATAGATGAGTATATTTTCGTGATTACTTTTAGTGCTTGATAGTCTATATAATGCATGTTTAGTATTGATTATTTGATTCTTGACACTTGTTACACGGATTAGTATGATGGATTCTTATTATGAGATACGTGACTGTTCTGGATTCTTGTTATTTCTTTGTGACTGGGTTGGAATCCATGTGTACTTATGGGGAGGGAAAATACTTAGTGGACGTGTGAAGTACCCTTCCTATCCCATGGTCTTTTTGGAATAATTGCAGCCATGCATGACACGTCTGGTTTGCCAAATATTATCCCCTAGCAGTTCACATGTCAACTAGGTATTTCAAATCACATAGAGTAGTTGTTCCTATCTGTTCTTCCATCCATTGTAGTTATTTCTTTTGTTGCTTGGAGATATTGTACTATATGTTTGCCATGATAGGACTTCAGTATTTGGTTATTCTAGCTGCTTTATTGTGAGTTCAGTTTGTTGCTATAATATATCCCTTGCTATTTATTGTCTTATAACTTCTACCATGTGTTGGAACTATTTTTACTGTGATGTACTCATTTTTTTCCTGACTGGATAAATATTTTAGGTGACTACAATGAGAATAAAATCCCTACACATTATGGAACGTATGCTTGTGATATAATAGAGCCTGATCTTGCCCTTCTGGAGGATCATGGAGAGTTAGCAGCTCAGATACCGTCTGCAATGGAGTAGTTTAGTAGTAGTTGACTTTGTTAGTTATTTTGGACCGGATTGTTCTCCGACAGTTTTCTAAAGTATTTTAAATATTATAATTTGGATATTAGATTTAGGGGAGATTCCTTGAACCCGCATCAAGACTATTATTTCATTATTATCTTGGTGTATTCATTTAAACTAGTGCCTGTGATTGAGTATAATGTGGAGATGTATATATGTTGTGAGTTGTAGATTATACTTGTGGCTTTTTTGTACAATGTTCTACCGCCGAATCTGCGACGTAGGCTGGGCGTACTCATGACTCATGCCCAAATCCAGGGTGCAGGTCGTGACAGCTACCGTGCTAAGATCGCATAGAACCCATAGTATAATATTATAGTCGGATATTGCCATCCACTAATAAGGATTTAAACAATATTCATGGGTGTCAGCCTGCACACCCCAGATAATTATTTGAGGGTGGCTAGGTAAGCACGATCTCAGGATTTTGTCCCTCCCAATGCTCTACATATTTTAGTTGCCTAGTTAACCCTATGGTTATCTGGAAGCACATGGCGTGGTCACATGTTATTCCCCTTATATGTCGAACCGTAGTACGGGCACGCTAGATACGAATCCACTTTATCACTTGGCAGTTCAATTTGGATTCGTCCCAGCGTGATGCAACAGTCAAACAAATCCTAGCTACGCTTTGGTTATTGACCGACTATTATGTCTATGCTGGAGAAAATTGTATCATATCACATGTCGCAAAGCACGAAGATACACCTCGATGTGAAACACGTAACATAATCGCGTAGGAACACTCAGCATGTAGGAACACATAGCACATAGTAAGTGTCACGCTCCGGTCCCGCAGGGCAGTTCGTCCTCGCTTGGGTCCCTACGAAACCGATCGTCCTCGCACGGGCGTGATGCCGTGCAAGCCTAAAGTGCGCTTGCACAAGGCCAAAGCTTTGATACAAGGGCAAGTAAGCTATTCAATACTGAAGTAGCGGCACACATATATTGTAGAAAAGTGAAGAACACAATGGCATATGAAAACATGCTCTTTTATTGATAATCAAAAGTGTTACAAGCGGCGCATGGCCGAGGTTACAAATCGCTTAAGCACTCTTCTCTCGATTACAATAACACCGTTCCATACATTATGTCCCTCTATACAAAAGCAACTCAAAGCAGGCACAACTCGATGCGGCTCCAGGCATCGACTCTAGATTTTTGGTTCCTTGGGATGAGGCACGGCTATCGCTTCCTCGCACGGACAAGCACCTGAGAACAAGCAAACTGTTGGTAGGTCAGCACTTTATGCAAGTACTGGTGAGATAAAATAACTGAACAGAAGCTACACCCCCTGAAACCCACACTAAGTAAACTTGTGGCAAAACATTGTATTACTAGTGATCTTGTTAGTTTTACCTAAGTTTTTTTCATGCAGCTCAGAACTATAGTCAGATTACATCTTTTGAAAACATAACTTTGAAACAGTTTGCATATTCAAACTATAAGCATACGATCGAGACAGTGCTCTATCGTGTAGTGCGTAGCATGTATTGTGTATCACAATCTAACTCTTGGGGGCAAAGCTTATTTAGCAGAATGATCATATCGAATCGAGGCAAACATATCATGTGGACTATCATTCTATCAAGCACACAAGTAAAACTATCATTCAAAGGCCGGTCCCCGAGAAACTCAGGATTAGTAGTGGTAATCCAGCTAGCCAATGACTCCTTTATCTGATGCTATTAGCAGCTGTGACTCATGGTTGCAACATCACTGCCGTTATAGCAGTCGTAACCAAGGTTCAGCTCTTCACCAATAGCCATTGTTCGACCGATGCAAATGCATGCAACACTATCAGATAAACTCTATGATGCACATCTTAATGAGCAAGCAGGCTTATGTATAAACTCATATTCTTACCCCATGGCCGAACGGTTATCCCTGCAGCAGACACACAAGTTAGTCACAATATGCATATGTGGATAAACTTATGAATCAATCTTCTGGTGTCACAAATGATAGGTATACAAGAAGGTAAACCTAGCATGCGCCCTATCTATATGACGGTCCATGAGTTTCTCCATTATTGGACAATAACACACCAAAGATCCTGTAAGACCGGACGTCAGGGTGCTCTCACAATCCCTTCCGGACCGACCGATTTCTAGTGCCCCAGGAATCGATTGAGAGACTATTACCTTGTGCACAAGTTGTCCGAGACCAATGCAAGACAAGCAATATTCACATTCATAAGCATATAACAATCTAATAGCACACCCCCAAGATCCCGAGGGACCAGACGTCAGGGTAGACTATTAGACTCTTCTCTTTGCAAACACATCTTTTTCAACAATCTAATAGTACACCCCCAAGATCCCGAAGGACCGGACATCAGGGCGGACTATTAGACTCTCTCTCTTTGCAAACACATCTTAACATATAGCAGATCGATAGCAAAACAGACAAGCAAAGCATATTGTGCCAAGCACGATTTATTCCATAACTAACATGCAAAAGTCTATCTCTTCTTAGCATATTCACAGAGACATATTCAAACAATTCATTTACTGATTTCTTAGCATAGCGAGGGTTTGTTTGAGCTGTGTCAGTGTAACTAAGCATGCAACATTTCTATCTTTCTCTTAGCATAGCAATGGTGCTTTCTCATTTCTGACAAGCATTCTTATTCTCTTAATAGGCAGCAGATTCGTTTTAATGACAAGCTATGTGGGTTCTCTTATTAGCATGCTGAGTCGGTTCTATCATTCTTCTTATGAAAACATTCTTCTTATGAAAACATTCTTCTTAAGTAAACAAGCATTCAAAAACTCAGATTCATTATTAAGTCGTGCAAGAATCAGAGAATGCAGTTCTGCCCACTCACTTTGATTAATCGGTCGGGAACTCTCCGAGAAGACTTCCGCTCGAGCAAGCAAGGCGATCTCACTTGTACATAGCACCTGCGCGGAGCGGGGCGCTACATACTTACCCACCAACAAAGAGTTTCGTCCTCGAAACTCAAGAAGGAACTCACGAAAACACAAAGCACCGATAGTCCTCATCCCTCACCATCCCAAATCAAAACTCTAGCAGTCATAACTCAATATAACTCTAGCCAACACAAATCACAAATCATATCTCAAGCAATGAAAATAAATCCAGAAAACTTTTGCCGGCAACTTTGAGAATATTTACGGACTTATTGTATGGAACGTTCATTGCATCTCGTATCAGGCACATATCAGAGTTGGAGGCAACAAAAATGGGCAAGGAATCGAGTTGCTTTGATACCATTATATCACGCCCCGGTCCCGCAGGGCCGTTCGTCCTCGCTTTGGTCCCTACGAAATCGATCGTCCTCGCACGGGCGTGATGTCGTACAAGCCTAAAGTGTGCTTGCACAAGGCCAAAGCTTTGATACAAGGGCAAGTAAGCTATTCAATACTGAAACAGCGGCACACATATATTGCAGAAAAGTGAAGAACATAATGGCATATGAAAACAGGCTCTTTTATTGATAATCAAAAGTGTTACAAGCGGCGCATGACCGAGGTTACAAATCGCTCAAGCACTCTTCTCTCGATTACAATAACACCGTTCCATACATTATGTCCCTCTATACAAAAGCAACTCAAAGCAGGCACAACTCGATGCGGCTCCAGGCATCGACTCTAGATTTTCGGTTCCTTGGGATGAGGCACGGCTATCGCTTCCTCGCACGGACAAGCACCTGAGAACAAGCAAACTGTTGGTGGGTCAGCACTTTATGCAAGTACTGGTGAGATAAGACAACTGAACAGAAGCTACACCCCCTGAAACCCACACTAAGTAAACGTGTGGCAAAATATTGCATTACTAGTGATCTTGCTAGTTTTACCTAAGTTCTTTTCATGCAGCTTAGAACTATAGTCAGATTACATCTTTTGAAAATATAACTTTGAAATAGTTTGCATATTCAAACTATAAGCATACGATCAGGACAGTGCCCTATTGTGTAGTGCGCAGCATGTATTGTGCATCACAATCTAACTCTTAGGGGCAAAGCTTATTTAGTAGAATGATCATATCGAATCGAGGCAAATATATTATGTGGACTATCATTCTATCAAGCACACAAGTAAAACTATCATTCAGAGGCCGGTCCCCGAGAAACTCAGGATTGGTAGCGGTAATCCAGCTAGCCAATGACTCCTTTATCTGATGCTATTAGCAGCTGTGACTCATGGTTGCAACATCACTGCCGTTATAGCAGCCGTAACCAAGGTTCAGCTCTTCACCAATAGCCATTGTCCAACCGATGCAAATGCATGCAACACTATCAGATAAACTCTATGATGCACATCTTAATGAGCAAGCAGGCTTATGTATAAACTCATATTCTTACCCCATGGCCGAACGGTTATCCCTGCAGCAGACACACAAGTTAGTCACAATATGCATATGTGGACAAACTTATGAATCAATCTTCTGGTGTCACAAATGATAGGTATGCAAGAAGGTAAACCTAGATGCGCCCTATCTATATGACGGTCCATAAGTTTCCCTATTATTGGACAACAACACCCCCCAAGATCCCGTAGGACCGGACGTCAGGGTGCTCTCACAATCCCTTCCGGACCGACCGATTCCCAGTGCCCCAGGAATCGATCGAGAGACTATTACCTTGTGCATAAGTTGTCCAAGACCAATGCAAGACAAGCAACATTCACATTCACATTCACATTCACATTCACAACCATATAACAATCTAATAGTACACCCCCCAAGATCCCGAGGGACCGGACGTCAGGGTAGACTATTAGACTCTTCTCTTTGCAAACACACCTTTTTTAATAATCTAATAGTACACCCCCCAAGATCCCGAAGGATCGGACATCAGGGCGGACTATTAGACTCTCTCTTTGCAAACACATCTTAACATATAGCAGATCGATAGCAAAACAGACAAGCAAAGCATATTGTGCCAAGCACGATTTATTCCATAACTAATATGCAAAAGTCTATCTCTTCTTAGCATATTCACAGAGACATATTCAAACGATTTATTTACTGATTTCTTAGCATGGCGAGGGTTCGTTTGAGCTGTGTCGGTGTAACTAAGCATGCAACATTTCTATCTTTCTCTTAGCATAGTAATAGTTCTATCTCATTTCTGACAAGCATTCTTATTCTCTTAATAGACAGCAGATTCGTTTCAATGACAAGCTATGTGGGTTCTCTTATTAGCATGCTGAGTCGGTTCTATCATTCTTCTTATGAAAACATTCTTCTTAAGCAAACAAGCATTCAAAAACTCAGATTTATTATTAAGTCGTGCAAGAATCAGAGAATGCAGTTCTGCCCACTCACTTTGATTAATCGGTCGGGAACTCTCCGAGAAGACTTTCGCTCGAGCAAGCAAGGCGATCTCACTTGTACATAGCGCTTGCGCGGAGCGGGGCGCTACAGTATGTGTATCAGCACGGATACCAATAGTCGAGTCAAGTTATCAATCATTGGTAAATTACATAAGTTCTAGCACATAGGTTAAGTCAGGCACATAGGTAGTCATAGTCACTTGGCACATGGTCTATTTATGTACATAGTCGGGTCAGGCGTATAGTCGAGTCCAATACGTGGTCACTTAGTTCTCATAAAATTACAATCATTAGAATCATATATGGAATCACAAAATCCAATAAAATATCCAAACCAAGCAAATTAATAAAACGTGCACATAGGGCCACATAGGAATTAGGTACACATGGGATCAGGGACGCATGTGCAGGGACGCATGTGATCAGGGACGCATATGATCAGGAACGTATATTATCAAGGATGCATGTGATCAGGGATGCATATGATAGGGATACATGGGATTATGGACGCATATGATTAAGGACGCTTGGGATCAGGGATGCATGTGATCAAGGATGCATAGGATCAGGGACGCGTGGGATTAGGGACGCATGTGATCAGGAACGCATGGGATCAGGGATGCATGTGATCAGGGACAATCATGCACCCAACAAGATAAGCGCATGCTGGAAGAGCGCATAGAGCTGGGTTGCATGGAACTCCTTCGTCCTAAAACAGCATGAACTCCATAGAAACATTTCAACAAAAAAAACCCGAAAACTTATTTACTTAATAAAATCTTCATTTTAACTCCAAATCAAGTGAACCAAAAGCCAAAATACTCGAAATAAAGTGCTCCATAACATAAAACAACTATACTTTGAAGATGATAAGTTCTAATAGACCAAAACTAAGAAAATATATAGAACCCATAAAAAATCAAAACTTAAAATGTATATCTACTCAAATCCACCCATCAAAACTGAAAACTCCAAGTATTCAAAGTAATTAGAATCATAATGTATATATATTATACTAATAAAAAATGAAAAAAAAGAGCAAGAATTAAAATCTAAGGGTTTCTCCATGTCATGCAAGGTGTACTTGCCTAAATAAAAGAAAGAGAAAAAAAATAAAGAATGAGGGAAGTGTGAGAAAGAAATTAGGTAATATAGATAGGGTTTGAGGTTTGGACCATGGGTTTAACTCATGACCAAACTAACCCAATAATTAAACCATGAGCCAAATGAACCAAAGAATGTGTCTAGTCTCCATGACATGCATCCTAACTACCATACAAGCAAGAAATAACATGAGTAGAAAAATAATATGTTCCAAATACGTATATCGAGAACAAGGAGTGACACTGCATCGGGAGTGGACGTTGGTCTAAGGGTCGAACTGCTAATGTTGATCTTCTCGGGCCTTCACTTGCTGCCTGAGACAGAACTGGCAACTGTCAGACTGAAGAAGCCTTAGGGTACAGAAGCATGCATAAACCAATCTTGTGGTCGGATGCCCCACATCTGAGATACTGGTCGTTAGCCCTCCTACACTGATCTCTGGTGTGCCCTGTCTTACCAAAGTGGCTACACCCTGCTGATACTGCCTGCCTCGTGGACTATAATGAGGTTATAGTTGAAGCTGGAAGTACAGGCGGGTGAGGAGCTCTGACTGCTGGTGCTGGTGGTGACGATTGAATACCGATGACTCTCATGGATGAGTCAGACCTCCTTCTATCTCCAGTCCTTACTACTAATCTCTAACCGGCAAGTTCTTGGTTCCTAGCTGCCCGGAGTATTGCATCATAGGTGGCATAATCGTGACCCACCATGAACTGCTAAATCTCTAAATGCAAACCCTGCTCGAATCCCTTGGCTTGATCTTCCTAGGAAGCTATCATATCAGGAATAAATTGGCCAAGTCGACAAAACTCGGCCGCATACTGGTCGACTGATTTTGTTTGTTGACGGAGGTTGATTAACTGCTGCTGGAGCTAGAACTTGGCAGTTGTGTGGAAATACTTCTCCTAGAAGCGCTCCTTGAACGTCCTCCAATTAATGGGCTTTGAAAGCATAATTTTTTGTGGTGCACACAATCTCGGGCAAGATCTGTTAGTTGTAGCTTTATAACTACTACCTTCTCATCCTCGGGGGTCTCAGTCGCATCCAGGATAGCCTCGAAGTCCTGGAGCCAAGAATTTGCTGAAATAGAATCCTCGGTGCCAAGGAACTTAGTTGGACACAAACGACTAAGGTTGGATGCTGAGTTAAAACTATACCGCCCACTGGTCTCGAGTGCAACTTTAACTCCCTGGCAAAGAGTAGTGTTGGTTTGTTCCTGCCCTTACTAAAACTGCTGCCTTAGTTTGACCACTTATTGCTGGATTTGGATTTGTGGTTGCTGTTGTTGTTCTTGTACCATTATTATAGCTTGGATCATCCCTAACATGACTTGCGAGCCTTTCTGCTCCAGTTGTACTGGAAGAACTAGGGTGCTTGCTAGGCTGGCTGAGCTGACTCGGCTGGTATGAACGACGGAGCGGACTAGACTAGACGTACTAGCAAGATTGGTGGAGCTGATTGTGCTAGTCGGACATGCATGATTTACGGATCTAGATGATAAAGAGCTACTGACGCTTGCCCATGATTCAACGGCGGGGCCTGATCTTGGCCTATTACTGGATCTACTAGCGGTGCAACTGAACCCTCAGAAGGAGGAGCATGTGGGGTATCCCTGAAGGATAAGGACACAAGGTAATCAATAAGGGACGGGAATAGGACAATCATGTCAAGCAAGTTTACAGTTCAAGGAAAGCGGAAAGTACATGTTACAGGTGGAGTTCAATCAAGGTTAAATAGAGGATTGAGATTCTAACAAGATGAGTCCCCCCATAAGTCTAAAAAATGGACTTGTATAGGCCACCACTAAAACCTTGCCATGTTCCGCTCCTAGAATACTGGAAAATACGAGGACGGACATGGCCATCTACACCGTACAAGGTATAAAAATATTGTACAATGGTCACGACTGTCTAGAAAGACTAATGGGTTGGCTCTAGCATGTTATAATGTCAGTCCTAAGGCTGACAATTCCTAGTATCTCAATCCATCAACAATAATACAAGAGTATATCATACATGAAAGTAAAGAGGTATCCCAAATTATATATCACATATGATCATGAAGCTAGTGAATACAAAATACTGTACTAGCAGAGTATAATTATATATGATCAAATATACCAGCCATGGTCTAATATATACATCATGTTGACTGAAGTCAGAGAAGTAGTCTCAGAAATAAAAAAAGGCTAACACTGGCCATTGCTAAATACCACAAAATGAAGTAATCAAAACGAGGGTAAAAAAAAGGAAACCCACTCGCGAGCTTCGCTCGCAGTCCTACGAGTGTGAGCCATCTTGCTGGAAGTACGGGGGATCCTAGTTCGCCTCGGATAAATCTAGCCAAGAAAAACCAATGGGGTCAGAACCCTAAGCAACAAGTACTATAAAGGAGCTCAAGGTGATGGGCAAAATCTACCACAATATTATGTACAGAAAAAATATAAATAATAAATATGAGTAGAGACTTGTACGGTACCAATGTACTTGTCTCAAGAATAAAGTAACGACAGAAATAAAACACTTAAACAAATTAGCTAACAGAGCATGATAAAGCGACGAGCGACAATAGGGCATAGGAACTACTCCGGATCAGGACCACAACCCTTAAACCAAACAAGGATCAAGGTTGCAGACCTTTACCCGAGCATGACTTTGCACTCTAACCACGCGTCGAAGAATGAAACAAGCGAGCTTCACGAATAAAATAATTATTCAATTCACCGCCAAGCAGCTTTACGACTTGCTAAAATAACTAACTAGGGTTGTCACAGGCCATAATTACTAGAAATATATTGTTAAAAATATTACTACCACCGGTACTACAGTCAACCCGGATGGCCAAGGGTACGCTTGTCAAGTAAACTTAAATGCACAATCAACCATCACAACAAACATAACTTGTTTCTTGTCACAACTTGAATTTGTAAGCTTAAACTTGAACTTGAAATTGAAAGCATGAACTTGTAAATAAACTTATCTCGTAAACATAAACTTGTCTTGTAAGTGTCACAGCACACGTAAACTTGGTCAGTCATGGAGCCCTTGCCTAGCAGGGTTGGTCCATGCTGCATCGAGCCCTTGGGGATCGTGATAGGCGATAGCGCGAATATTCTTCTCTCCCAATGATCTATGTGAATTTAATACAAGATTTAATATAAATTCTTGAGTCGTGGACACTCGAGAACCTTCCAAGAATGATGAGTTACGAGTACGAGCAATTCACGAGTTATCACTGGCAAACTTATCGTATTCGCGACTCGATACAGTGGATAATACTCACACTTGATTGTCTGATGCCAAATTCAATAGGTTTATCATATGCAAACCATCTACGGTGTCATGAGGATTATAAACTCGTGTCAATATAGGGAAGCACATCATTCAACTATGCGCCAATACTCAACGGGTCTAAAACAGTTTTATACGTTTTAAAAAAATGATACATGATAGTAAATTGAGAATAACTCTCTCATATGAACTCCAAATTAGGTGATACAAAAAGATTTGGAAAGTCAAGACAAAGATCTATAACTTTCATGTTTTGAGTTTTTCGAAATTCTATATACAAAAATAGCTAAACATGCAAAAACAGTCATCATGGTTGTCATGTGCGCGACCAAATTTTCATGCGCGACGCATTGTATGTGGCCAAAAATCTATGTACGGTGCACTTCCCTCGGCAAGGATTCCATGTGCGACGCATTACATGCATGTGGCAAAAAATCTATGTACAGCGCACCGCGCACGACAAAAATTCCATGCTCGGCGCATTACCCGCGGCCAGAAATCCATGTGCGGCACATTACTTGCTGCAAGATGGTGCATGCGACGCACTTTAATGCACGACCAGAAATCCAAGCATGGCGTACGGTACGTGGCCAGATTTTGGTGCATGTCGTAATCTGTATGGCACTGCTCATCTTCCTTGTCAGGACAGGTCCGAGAACATGAGTCCATAACTTATTTTGGCCATAAAAACTATAATTTAACTCCAAATTAAGCAATTCAAAAACCAAATTGCACAAAATGAAAAGCTCCATCACATAAAATAACTAGTTTCAAAAATACTAAGTTTTTAATAGATCAAAACCAAAAAAAAACTTCTAGAACCCATGAAAATACCAACTTTGAAAATCAGATCAACTAAAATATATCCACCAAAACCAAAAACTACAAGAACTAAAATAGATGAGAACATCAAGGAGAATATTTTCTATTAAACACATTTTTAATAAACCATAATATTCAAAAATCTAAAAATCCAAGGCTTCACCATTGAGCAAGATGTACTTCCCTAGAGTGGCTTCTTAGCCTCTACCTCTTCACGGTCCAAGTGATCACACAAACCTCTTATATGGTTAGGGAGAGAAAAAGAAGAAAGAAGGAGAAGAGAAGTAGAAATAAAAAAGAATGGAAGAGAAGAGAGAACACACACACACACACACACACACACACACACACACACACACACACACACATATATATATATATATATATATATATATATATATATATATATATATATATATATATATATATAGGAAATAGAGATAGTTTAGTCATGGGTTCAACCAAAATAAAATAAACCAAGTATCCATTCTACGTGCGGGTCCTAAACCAGATCTATGGCAATGCCAATGGGTATACTACTGGTCTCGGATAGTCTCTCCAGGCAACAGGAAACCAAATACACAATAAAATGACAGAAATCATCATAAAAAAACAGCAGGAATACATTATCAAAAAAATTAAATCTCAAGAATTCAAGAAATACTAAGTCTGGAAACGGGTGTGACACTATAAGTTGCTAGATGCTTATTGAGTTGGATGATGAATATCATCCAAGGGGATCATTGTTAAGATTGGCTCATATTAGAAATTCTAATAATAATAGGATTGAGGCAAAGTTCTAGTCCTTCCTAGTCAATGAGTTATAAATATGAAAAGTATGCCATGCTTACATAAAATTGAATTTCTATGTATGGACACATGACATGCTATATAAAGGGGTTCCTTGTGTATAGATAAAGTGTGCTCAAGGAAAGGTGCCACCAATAAGTTGAGAGAAAGAAATAGAGAGATTGAAGGATAGAGAAATTAAGTTTCTCATATCTTCTTGGGTGTAATCCTGGAGATTTATTGTGTTCTCTTTGTGTACTTTTTCTGATAGTTAGGATTACAAAGTTGTAGTAATATTATTAAGCCGTATAACCATATATAGCAGTGATCCTGCTCTCCCGGTAGTTTTTTTTTACCGGTTAGGATTTTTTACTTAATTCTTTTGTGTTATTACCTTGGATTGTGTGATCTTTATTTTTATGTGTAAGTCAACCATCATGTTTGGCTTGCGGGTATTGGTTCTCGTGCACACTCATATTGGAGAATAATTTTTTCTTTTGTTTTAACAACTATTTATAAAGAACCATATCATTTGAACTCAAATTGAGTCAAATTAGGATTTAAATCATTATTTATGTATTGTAGTAATTAATTAATTTGTTTTTATTTTTTGTTTAGGAAAGAGATTCTCTCTCTTTACATGAATAGTGTAGAACAAATTATGGGTGAACGAAGATTTTAAAAAATATGAAGTTTATGATATTTGATGGTTTGACACAAATTTTTTCATAAATTCGGTTTTAGAAATCTTTATTATTATTCATTTTCTTACATTATATACTAGTGAGTACACCTCTTTAATATCAAATTCTGGCATAATTTTAAATTTTTTATTGTTGAAGAAGTACACAATTATTTAATTTTAATTATTTTATTCCAATTATTATTCTTAAGGCTTAACCAAAGATGCAAGAACACGTGGTCGAGATCAGAGGTTCACACAAAAGTTTCCACTCTGATTATTCTTTATTTTCTTGAAGAACTATATAATGATCCTGATTACAACTAGCTTTCAAGATTACAAAGGAATCAAAAAAAAAATCACATTCTTCCTTGCACTTGCAGTTACAGACAGACAGAACGAAATTACAACTAGCAGAAAAGAAAAGAAAGGAGAAGAAGAAAATCTACTTGCTGGGATAATGAAGATCATTGTTGCTTAAAGAAATATTCACCCCCACACGATCTGCTTCCTGGAACCAGCAAGTTCATGCAGAACTTATGGAACACGCGTTGTCACCTCTTTTCTGGACTCACACAAACTTCCTGGACTCCAATGGACGCGACAACAGCAACTCCCTTCATCTCCTGATTTCTGAAGCAAGTTCTCAAAGAGGCACGAAGAGAGTATTTACATAGATGGTGGAAACCCTAGCCGTCCATTAGTTACGAAAAGATAGGAACAGATTAATTGTGAATTCCTAAAAGATATGCAAAAATTAATTTCAAATCCCATAAAAATAAATCTGAATAACTGTCCATATCTTTCCATAACCGTTCAAATATATCTGAAAGCAGTGGCCATGCAAGTAACCTCACATGAGTCGGCTAACGTAGCAGTGCATGTAGCCGCCCATACGACCACGCAAGCAACCTCACATGCGTCCGCTCACGCAGTAGCAGCGCATGCGACCATCCATGCGGCTCGTGTATATCCTCGTGCATTAGCACATCAAATACACACAAGCGCCATGTGACGATGCTGACGTGCTAAGTGCAAAGTATGCCAACAAAGCGCCACTTTGCGCCCTTGAGCCCGAGTCTGAGTCGCTAAGCCCCTTTGGGGCTTAACTTCTATGGAAATAATTTCAAGAGCATGACAGAAAGTATAAATGCTTTCATGAGGAGTTAATCATTTTTTCTCCTAGGAAAATATCCCCAAATGGCACCCATGTGCCCCACCATACCCCATATGCACACCTCAACTCATACAAAGTATTATATTGAGATACCCACTTGGTGCTATAGCCAATGTGGGACTATCTTTACTAGTCTAAAGGCAAAAATACCAACAATCCCCTACATATCTCAATATATATAGGTTGAGCGTTCCCCACAGTGAATGTCCATTATGCATTAGGATAGATGTCGCTTCGACTTAAATCTTCCTACATTGGTAGAATAGCAGTATGATACAAGAATGGACTAAGCCTTGAATTCTGCACCATAGCTGTAATTATTTTTACTCACATAATGACATCATCTGTGCTTCCAGTTGTACATTGAAGCCCTGTGCACGCCTGGTTTTGGTATATATATTTTGGTTCTCTATAAATTTTTTCTCAAGTGACGGCTTGTATCTCTTTCCATACACTATAGGTAGGTTCTTTTAAAGAGTTCTTAACATAAAGACTTGTGCTTACTTGTAATGATATGCCGCTATGACTGTTTGAATAAACAAAGTGAGAGGTTTGTACGAAACCTTTTGCTTAAAAACGAGAAAAGAGAAAAGTACAATTAATCCTATACGAGGATATTAAGTACAATAAAATAATTTTGGAAAAGTATTGCTATAGAAGTCTGATCTGCGGTCAATCACTTTGTTCCTTGGACCACACGATGATGAAGAAGTATTGTAGAAGAAGCTTCAAACTTTCTCTGAACTGAAGGCAAAAGCCAGCCAAAGGAAAGTTGCAAGTATGATCGAATTCCTATTGCCTAAGTTGTCAGCCAAAACTCTCTGTCTGTGCTCTTTTTTTTCTGATCTCTGATTATGCCTCTTACCCGTGACCAGGGATCTCTATTTATAGAGATCAATAAAATAACTGTCAGGTTGGCGTAAAAGCCAAGTAACTGTCTTGTTAGCATAAAAGGCCAAACTGTGAAGAAGATTGCATCTTTTACACTGCGGTTATGACAACTGCTACCCACGTTCTAATTATCTTCTGAATCTGCGTATAACACGTATCCCTTTATAAGGTAACGCATATAACTGCTTCTCGAAGATCATGACATGCAAGCTACGTAGGTAACTGCCCCTACGTAAAGATGGTTGGCATAAAAGCAAAATAACTGTCTTGTTGGCATAAAAGGCCAAACTGTGAAGAAGATTTCATCCTTTACGCTGCGGTTATAATAACTGCTACCCACATTCAAATAATCTTTTGAATCTGCGTATAACATGTGTCCCTTTATAAGGTAACGCGTATAACTGCTTCTCGAAGATCATGGCATGTACGCCACGAAGGTAACTGCCCCTGCATAAAACTTGATAATTCATGAATAATAGATAACCAGCATAAAATAGCCAATTATCCTTCACAACTGAGGTCTTGAGCGTATTATGGGCTAAATAGCCTTATCACGTACCTTTGCAAATATAGCCGAGTTGGCGTATTTCGAGAAGATAGCATATTGCGTACTCCTATAGTTAAAAATAGCCTGGTTGGCATAAAATGCAAGGATGGTGATGTGAGCGTATTAGTCACAGTTTTTAGCTTTTCCGGTCATGACAAAATTTAAAAATAGAATAAAATCTCGTGCATTAAATGCAGAGATATGCCTCCATCTCGTGCACTAAATGCAGAGATATGCCTCGAGCTCTGTAAAAGAAACAGCTTTTGACGTGACGTCAGATTTTGTCTTATCTTGAGCGTAAAAACTCATTTTTGTCAATGTAGAATAGGTAGCATATTCTTTGAATGCGTAAAAAAGCCTTGTATCAAGAATATGTCACTAAATGACAACCTGGATCTCTGTGCAAAATTACCATCCAGTCGTCCTCTCGATCATCGTGTAGTACTTTTGTCAGGTGCCAGGTTCACTAATTTGTCTAAAAAATTCATCCGAGGAATACGAAGAGTTTCTCGTAAAACTTTACGCTACATTAAAAACAACGTATTTTAAACTTTACGCAGGAAGGTATAACAATCTTTTACGCAGAACAGCCTTAAAGCTATGCTTTACCCATACAGCTTTCAAGCCCTGCTTTACGCGGACAGCTTTGAAGCTCTGCTTTATGTGGAACAGTCTTAAAGCTCTATTTTACGCCAAACAACCTTGAAGATCTGTTTTACGCGGACAGCTTTGAAGCCATATTTTATGCCGTACAGCCTTGAAGCTCTGCTTTACACGGACAGCTCTAAAGCTCTATTTTACGTGGACAACTCTGAAGCCATATTTTACGCTAAACAACCTTTGAAGTTGCTTTACGCGTACAGCTCTGAAGTTTTATTTTACGCCAAACAGTTTTGAAGCTCTGTTTTACGCGGACAGCTTCGAAGTTTTATTTTACGCCAAACAGCTTTGAAGCTCTGTTTTACGCAGAGAGGAACTTTATGTATTTGGGGGTTTTTACTGTATAATACGCGTACAATTCTCCAGCATATTTTATGCTTCTACATGACCCCCTTTAAAGTTTTCAAATTCCTCGTAATTTAAAATACTTTGAATAAAGCATGAAATGGTCAACTTTGACCCGTTCTTCAAGGCTAATTTTTTGGCTATCTTTAAGAAGTCGTTGGAACTTGTATGTTCTCTTCTTCCTATATAAGGGCAAGCAAATGAACTTGGTTTTCCATACTTTTTTCACCACAAAGATGACTACTGAGATTCATTGGGCTGAACTAAGAAAGAAGAAGATTATGCTCTTCCAGCATGTAAGGAGCCGTAAAATAAGATATCTTCGAGCAAATATTCTCTGCAATGATGGATCATGGAAGGATATCATAGCTTCCTTTGCTCGAGATAATCAGCGATTTTATATGACAATTCGTCAAAGAGAGAGGAAGGGTCGCATTAGACCACACAGCTTGCTAGCTGTATTTTTCTCTATTATAAAGCTGGATCCTGGGGTGCAGTTTGGCCGTGTCTTCCAGTATTGTGTTGGGTCTGAATCCCAATCATAATTCTAAGCATGGTCGTCGATGACGTATGGGGGTGGACTTGAATAAAACAGGCCCAGTTCTGTATCCTCCCTCCATTAATCATTTTCTTGGCACCCGGCATATAGGAGTTGAAGAAGTGTTGTAAAAGAAGAAATGAAGATCTTCACCAAACGAGAACCTAGCGTAATAGATTCCCGTCATATGTAATCGTGATCTTGAATATTAATGAAAAATCCTTTGTAAAAAAATAGAGTTCCATCATATGTAATCATGATTAATAAACTTGTCTTCTTTTACGCGCTATTGATTTGCCATGTTGTTGTAAGGAAGTCTGGTAATACGCAGCTTCAACACGCTTGAGTAATTTTTACGCAGACTCTGATAAATATGAATCCAGTCACGTTCCAACTTTTACGCATAAAGGAAGATGCATAAAAATTCTTTAGCATTAAATTATCTTGAAAATCCAATCGTTATGCTATTTTTGATGAGGAGTCACATAGAATTCTGAACCATCATTTCTCCTTTATAAATGCGAAGAATATTTGTTCAGAACATCATCTTCAAAAATGGCTTCTCGAAAGATTCTCGAGACATGGCAAAAAATGTTCGCCGAACAGGCCATCCCTGAACTAGATGTAAAAACTTTGAATGAACTATCAATGGCCAAGGAAGAAAAGTCATCTCCAATGAAGACATACATTTTCAGGTAACTCCTTGGTCCTTCGTCTGATGAAGTCCTCTCGATTGAAGAAGAAAAAAAGTTATTGAATACTCGTCATCTGTTTGCAAACGCTGATATTTGCGTATTTCAGGTCCTTGTAATGTTTGTAAACAATATGGAATCAAGGAGCATTTTCTGCGTAAATTCTTCTAACTGGCTTTTTCAAGCATAAAATTCAGATTACCAATATATACGCGTATTCTGCTAACTGATTTGTCCCGCGTATTTTAAGATTTTTGTTTTGCGCATAAAATCATAGATCCGTAGCATCTGAGCGTAAAATAATAGATCCTTGCTCTGCGCATAAAATCATAGATTCGTAGCATCTGAGCATAAAATCATAGATCCTTGCTCTGCGCGTAAAATCGTAGATCCTTGCTCTGCGCGTAAAATCATAGATCCGTAGCATTTGAGCGTAAAATCACAGATCTGTAGCATCTGAGCGTAAAATCATAGATCTGTAGCATCTGAGCGTAAAATCATAGATCCTTGGCATCTGAGCGTAAAGTCATAAATCTTTGGCATCTGAGCGTAAAATCATAGATCCTTGCTCTGAGCGTAAAATTATAGATCCTTGCTCTGCGCGTAAAATCATAGATCCGTAGCATCTTAGCGTAAAATCATAGATCCTTGCTCTGCGCGTAAAATCATAGATCCGTAGCATCTGAGTGTAAAATCATAGATCTATAGCATCTGAGCGTAAAATCAAAGATCCGTAGCATCTGAGCGTAAAATCATAGATCCTTAGCATCTGAGCGTAAAATCATAGATCTGTAGCATCTGATGGATCCTTTACGCAGCATGACTATCTGTCTTCCTTTTCAAATGATCGGCTGACGTGGTCCCAAATTATAACTGACTATAATAAAATCGGATTTGGTTAAGGATTCAAAGAGTCGTTTGAACTCTATAAATAGGCCTAGGTCATGAGAGAGAAAAATCCTTCATCTCTTTCTGAAAAACCCTTCTTCTCTTTCTGAAAAACCACAGATTTGCCATGGCACCAAAACAGACCTCCGCCGCTAAAGGAAAGCAAGCCACTTCATCATCTCGCTCCTCTGCTCAAGCACGAGCGACTCCTACTAGGCCAAGCGAGCCTCGTTCTGAACGAAGTGCTCCGCCGTCTAGTTGTGCACCGGGCATCACAGGTAAAACTTTGAGAGATAAAAATCCTTCGTACACGTTATACGTGTATGCGCAAATAAGCCCACATTTTAATGTGTCAGTGTAAAACTTCATATTTTGTAATCTGGCATAAAAACTCAGACTGTTAAATTTGGCGTATACTGCAAGAATATAACACCTTGCGTTTTATGCACTGAAAGTAAATTTCAGCATAAAACTCCATATTTTGCAATCTGGCGTAAAAACTCAGACTGTTAAATTTGGCGTATACTGTAAGAATTAACACCTTGCATTTTATGCACTGAAAGTAAATTCCAGCGTAAAACTCAAATTTTGTAATCTGACGTAAAAACTCAGACTGTTAAATTTGGCGTATACTGCAAGAATGTAGCACCTTACGTTTTACACACTGAAAGTAAATTCTAGCATAAAACTGACTTATTATCTTTTTTTTTTTTGCAGTGGACCTACAGATCCCTCCTCTGGCTGAAGTAATGGGTTCTGCTGCTGGAATATTAAATTCCAACTACTTGGAGGACTTGTCCCATGTAACTTTTTCCATCTCTGGAAATGAGTATCCTCAAGAAAGAGGAACCCTGATCTCGGCCCAAGGAGAAAGAATGTTGCTAAGTATGATCAGCGGGGAACCCTTGACATATATAGATGGAATCGAGTAGAAGAAACCAGCTTTCTTATTTGGGGATGTTACTGATAAGCAATTCCAAACAAAGCCCAAGAAGGAAGATTGGGTATTTTCTGCTGAGAGCACTATTATGTATATGTCAAAGATGTTCAGAGACTACCCCATTTCTGCATTCTTTCATGCCACATATCCCAGAAGGATGGCATGGACTCTGACCCCTGATCTTCATGGCCAGCCAGGGAAGATCTTCTATACGAAAGGATTAAACCGAGGATCCTTTGTAAGTAGTCCCTCAGGTCCTATTATGCCCTTCAGAGGCTTACTACCAGGCAGCGTCCCTAGTGAAGACTCTTCTTTGTTCCAGCCATTTGAAATAGCAACTTTCTGCAATGAATTCATGAAGCAGGGAGGAGTATATCCCAGGGTTAACCCTCGCACCAGTGGATGGCTTAACCCCCACAATCTTCGATGGGTCAGTTTAACTGCATGGGCCCTGAAGCACTTTCAAATGGAGCTAGAAAGTATTAACTTATTTGAGGCTGTCAGTGCTACTAGTGTTGGACTGCCTATCAACACAAATTTGTTCTTAGCTTTGATGGAGCGATATAACTCGTTCACTGGGACTTTCGCTACTCCAACAGGTGAGTTGGGCCTGGCACTTCATGAGATAGTAGATATCTCAAAACTACCAATGGGAGATATTTCTTATAAAGAATACGTCCCCACCAATAGAGAGTTGAAGGATACCAACCCTCGGGTAGTGGCTGTATACCAAGAACTGATGAGCCACTATTTTGTATGTACCACTTTTTACAGAGATCCTTCTGATTTAGCCCATTTTAACAAATGGGTATCTTACCTTTTCTTCCATTAGGCTAGAAATGCCAAGCAGGACATGGTTGTAGATAGCAAAGACAAACATTGGAATCCTCTGAGCATTCTTAATGCCAATACAATAGATGACCTTATTGAAGATGCAGAGGCTCCAGATTGTGTTCTTATTGAAGATATAGGTAGTTATCCTGCAGGGACCAAAGACTTCAGTTATATGAGGCATTGTCGAAAGCCTCTGTCAAAAGAAGCTCAACTGGCTGGCTTTCTTTCTATTTGGCTACGCCGATGGGTAGTGCCTGACATCGTGTCTGCAGATCGTATTCATCGTAACACCTTATGGCCCGCAGTGCATTTGGTATTTGGAGCAAGATTGGGCCTACTCCCTGCCATGGTATGCAGGATACAAGCTGGCCTGAGGGCTATTACTGATAGACTGCTGGCCGATACTACTCATCGCGAAGGATATCCCAGAGTAGAATTACCATTCTTATATCTGATGGGATGGTTAATCCTTCATAACACCAGAGTGATGTCTCCCGGATCTGCCAGTGGTTCGGGCAATAACCTCCTGTTGAATTACAGAAATTCTTCTTGGAATGTGACTAGCGTCATAGATTGTCGACTAGCACTGAATTTTGCCCATAGTTGGAAATTCTTCTGCACCGTTCCCCCCGTACATATCAATCAGCAAGGGACTAAACTTTATGATATAGGTCAGAGAAAGTCTATTATTTCTCCTGAAGCATTTTATTGGTTGGTCTGTATTAAACCATCACACTTGCTGTATAGAAGTAAGGATCACTGCTACCTGGAACCTTATCTGTCTAGCCGTTTTGCTAGGCAATTTGGATATGACCAGTTGTACGTGGGAAATCCTATCACCAGCTTTAAATTCAAAGGTGGGATTATTGATGGAGCTAGAGGATGGCGTTATTTTATCATGGGTTTTACTGGAGCAACCTTTACTGTACCCGCGAATTCTCTCTCCATAGAATTGCGCATTCTTCATTCATACGCACAGTTTTATGTGTCCATCAATACTTTTCATCGTGATTTTGACATATATGGAAGTTTCAGAATGCTCTTCCATAAATCCACTGGAAGAGAGGAGATACCATCTGTCTCCTCTGATGAAGGTGATGAAACTACTGGTGCAGATGATTATTTATTGATATTACCGAGAGGCGTAATAGATCCACCAGCAGAGCCTCTCATAATTTCTAATAAACGAAAGGCTTCTACTCAGAAAGAGCCTTCCCCTCGTAAGAAGAAGCAGACTACTAAAGGTCCTAAAAGGACTTCCACCAAGGGGGCATCTTCCAGGAGTGAACATATTGTTTCCCTTGTTAGGGATAATTCTTTGATTAGGGATCCTTCGCCTTTTAAAGAAGGAGCCTCCACAGTCTTAGCTGAAGGTGCGAGAGATTCTTTGCCGACGATTGCCGCCGCAATTACATCTAACACCGATACTGGTGATGCTTCTCTATCGCCTTCGAGGCCGAGCTCTCTAATAATTACTATACCTTTACCATCCCTTATAAGACAAATAATGGGACTAGCCCCACCTTTATCTGTGAATATTTTAAGCGAGATTCCACCCGATGAACCTCGAGTAGATTTGGGTGATGACTGGGATGACGATCCTAAAGCGTTAGTTGGTGTACCCTTCTCTCTAGGTATGACAGCTTGTTTAGCATCATTAAGAAATAATTTAGCTATACAGGCTGCAGACGCAATATACATACCATCGGCCATGGGTAAATATTGTCTTTACGCTTTTTTCAGGAAAATTTAACATCAAATTGATATTAACTTTCTCTTATCTTATTTTCAGGCGAAGATATTTCTGGGGAAGGCAGAGCTCAAACAACCTCTGCTCTTGATGCGAATCCAGCTACTGAAACGGCTGTGACCACTGTCGAAAAAGCATACCTTGAAGCCGTTGATCTTTCATCCGCAACATTCTCAGATATAATCCCGCCGACAGCAGTTCAAATAATAACAGAGGTGGATAAACCAACCCCCTCGACTGTGCCTCATATCATTGGAAATATACCTTCATCGAGTATGCCAACAACTTCGACTGTTGTTGGTGTCTCTTCTTTTGTTGCGCCATGTGTTGAAGCAACGACTGTGGCAACATCTTCTACAGTCATTCCAGAAAGGAGATTTACTAATATTGCGGCCACTCCCAGCGTCCATTCGAGCTTTGCTATGCTAGTTGAACAATACACTAGCATATTCTACCTCACTTTAAAAGAATTAATATCCATGGTGCTGGAGAAGAATCTAGGTTTTGATGCTTTGAAGATGTCCTCCAAGCTCATTATAGCACAAATTAGAAATTTTAATGACGCTGAGAGAGCTAATACGCTAGAGCAAATGGTTAATGGTTTAGAACAACCCATTAATGAATATTTTCAATTATCCCGAGGTGGCATCAATGACTTGGTTCAGGCTGAGTATGACTCACTAACGGCAGAATTTGCTCAGAAGGCAGAAGTCTTAAATAAATCCATTCAGGAACAGCAACAAGAGATGGAGAAAGAGCAAGCAATATTGGTGGAGGGTATTCCTTAGCTAGCTCAGTACCGTACCGAATGTAAGGGATATGAAGTGAGGATTCAAGAACTGGAAGCTGAACTTGCTCAAACAAAGGAGAGGCTTCATAAAGCATCACTAGTTCGTGATGTATTGGAGGGCCAAGTGAATACGGCTCAACAGAACTTTGACACATGTGGGTGTCATCCATGCAAGTTTTGTTGATTTTCTGTCTGAACTATCTCTCTTGAGCAATGATGAAGCAAGACTGGAACTAGCTCGCACCAATATTTTAAACTCCGAGAATGAAAGGATGGCTGCTTTAGCAGAACAAATCTGTGATTTAAATGCTCCTCCATAATGATAGATTATGTACTTTTTTGCTCCTTATGTAATTTGTTATTCTCAGAGATAATGAAGATACATTTTCTGACTTTGTGGACCCATCACTTTAGAATATAAATGATAGGCTAAGATAAAAGTGATATCAGAGGTAATATGGATATGATATACTTTCGGTAAGGTTTAGCTGAATATATCTATTCAGAGGTAATATGAACATGATAGAATATGATCCAACTAAATTTGTATATAAAACACTATCAGAGGTAATATGGACATGATAGGTTTTGAAGTTTCAAATTAGCTAAACATATTTATTCAGAGGTCATATGAACATGATAGAATATGATTCAGCTAATCTTTGTATGTAGTATCATCAGAATAAAATCTTCATTATACTCCGTTAAGCAAGGAAGATCAAGCATAGTACTTCTTCAAGAATTTGTCGTTGATAGGAGCCATTATCAAATCTCCATTAGGCTTGGCTAATCTGTAAGCGCCATTTGAAAATATTGTTTCAATCACGCAAGGGCCCTTCCATTTGGACTAGAATTTTCCCTTACGTTTATGTGTAATGATCATTGGCCTCTTCACAGCTAAAATTAGCTCACCAACTTTGCACTTTTTGATTAAAAGCTCTGGAGATGCGTGCTTGGTAGAACTCAATGCACTGTTGAGCTTGAAGGCATTTTTCGTCTAATGCTTCTAGCTCTTGAAGTCTTAAACGATCATTATTTTCCTTAGTCAGCTCATTAGCTACTGCTATTCTGAGTGATGGAATTTGAATTTCAATAGGGAGAACTACTTCACACTCGTAAACTAACAAAAATGGAGTACAACCCGTTGGTGTTCGTACCGTTGTGCGGTATATCCATAGACATTCCCCCAATTTCTTGTTCCAATCTCTTTTGTTCAAAGAGACAAACTTCTTCAAGAGTTTGATGATGGTTTTGTTGAAGGCTTCTGCTAAACCATTGGCAGCAGGATTATATGTCGTTGAGGCCATATTTTGTATCCGATTCTTATCATAAAATTAGTAAAATGCTTGACTGATGAATTGAGACCCATTGTCATGAATTATCCTTCGAGGTATCCCAAAGCGATAAATTACATGATGCTTGATAAAGCTGATCACATTGGATGTCTTTACCTCAGCAAGAGGAATTGCCTCCGCCCATTTGGAGAAATAGTCAGTGATAGCTAATATAAACCAATGTCCTCTATAAGATGAAGGGTAAATAGGACCAATGATATCCATACCCCATGCTTCAAAGGGCCATGATGAAATAGTAGGATGTAAATATTCAGAAGGTTGATGTATAAAATCTGCATGAACCTGACAAGCTTTGTATTTTCTTGCATATTCTACGGCATCTGCAATCATAGTAGGCCAGTAGTAGCCCATCCTCCTGATACGATCCTGTAACTTAGGACCGGGTTGATGTGCTCCGCATACTCCATCATGAGATTCTCGGATAACCCGCTTTGCATCATCACCAGAGAGACATCGTAACAATAGTCCATCATATGTTCGGTGATATAAACTTTGTGAAGAAGCATCAAAATAGAAACTTAGCGATCATCTTTTGATAGATACTGCTTCTTTAGAATCCTCTGGTAAGATTCCATATGACACAAAGTCTATAAAGAGACTTCTCCAATCTCTCTTAGGAGGAACCGTGTTTATAACATAGCTGCGTTCTATGTGAAAATTATTTTTCACACAAAACAAATCTCTGTTAAGAAGGATCACCGAATTCTGCCTTCTTATAGGAATAGCTAGATCTGCGGCTAGACTGGCCAGAGCATCAGCTTCCAAATTTTGAGATCGAGGAACATGTTCTAAGAAAAATCCTTTAAAAGATATTGCTATCTCTATTGTTGTTCGGTGATAGGGAATAAGATCTGGATTGCGGATTTTATATATTCCTCGGACCTGATTGACGATCAGCTGAGAATCACCAAAAGCTTCCAAGTATTCAACATCCAATTCTTTAGCAACTTGAAGCCCAATTAATAGAGCATTATACTCTGCCACATTATTAGAGCATGGTTCACTAAGAGAATATGCTCGATAAATGATGAGTTTATCAGGAGTCACTAGGACAATCCCTACTCCTGAAACCATGTTTCCCTTGGGACCAGTTCTGGAAGCACCATCAAAGAATAGCTGCCATGTATCACCTTCCATTGCCAAATTACATTCTGCAACTTCGTCGGGAATGTCTTCATATAATTTTGAGGTTTCTGGAATTGGATGGGCAGCTAAGAAATCAGCCAAGGCTTGACCTTTCACGAATTTTTGAGGGACGTGCACCATATCATACGGTGTCAATAGCATTGCCCAAGTCGCGAGTCGGGAATTAAGAATACTTGGCTTATTCATCAATTTCCGAAGTGGATTGATTATGGAGATAATATGAATAGTTTGGCTTGTCACGTAATGTCGCGTCTTCTGAATAGCAAACATTAGGGCCAAGCATTCTTTTTCCACTGGGTTATACCTGTATTCTGCTCCGACCATCATCCTGCTTAGATAGTAAATAGCCTGTTCATGACCCTTATTGTTCTTCTGTGCGAGGAGAGACCCTAAAGAATGATCCATTGCTCGAACATACAACAAAAATGGTCTTCCTATGACAGGAGGCACCAGAACTGGAGGATTAGTAAGATAGCGTTTGATGTCATTAAACGCTTGTTGATAGGCTTCGTCCCATACAAATGACATACCTTTCTTCATTAGAAGAGAAAAAGGATGACATTTTCCAGAGAGATTGGATATGAATCTCCTGATATAAGCTAGACGACCCTGAAATCCACTAAGTTCTCTAAGATTATGGGGCGGTCGTATTTCTATGATAACTTTTACTTTATCAGGATCAACTTGAATGCCTTTAGCAGTAATGATAAATCCCAGAAATTTGCCACTGGATACACCAAGAAAGGACTTTGTAGGGTTCATTTTGAGTTGATGTTGGCGCATCAAATCAAATATTGTCTTCAAGTCTTGAATATGATTATCCTTGAGGCGGCTTTTGATAGCAATATCATCTACGTAATATTCTACCATTTTGCGTAAATGCTCATGGAATATGTTACTCATAGCTCGTTGATATGTGGCCTCGGCATTCTTCAATCCAAAAGACATGATTGTATAGCAATATACTCCTAATGGTGTACGAAAGGAAGTATGCTTCTCATCTTCAGGATTCATTTTAATTTGATTATATCCTGAAAATCCGTTCATGAAAGACATGCACTCAAAACCACACGTATTATCGACCATGACGTTTGTAATGGGAAGAGAAAATTCATCTTTAGGGCAGGCCATATTTAGATCTCGAAAGTCGTTGCAAACACGCACTTTTCTATTTTTCTTCATAACTGGGACAACATTAGCGGCCCAATCAGGATGTTGTTCTTCCCGGATGAACCCATAGGCTATTAATTCCTTGATTTCAGCTTCAATGGCATCCATCATATCCGGATGGAATCGGCGTTGTTGTTGCTGTACAGGCTTTGAATTAGACAATATATTGAGTTTATGGGTAGCTACTTTTGGATCAAGACCTGGCATATCTTTATAATTCCAAGCAAAGATATCGATATATTCTTTTATCAGCTGGATCATTTCTTCTCTTTCTTCTTCAGAAAGATTATTACTGATAAATATCGACTTTGGTGAAAATTTATCCCCAACATTGACTTGGATAACCTTGTCTTCAGTGGGTGGTTCTTTTTGTTCGAACCAGAGTTCCCATTGTGTATCCATTTGTTGTGCCCAAGATTCATTTTCAAATGATTCGAATTCTTGTTCCTCTATTTCCAGGGAATCTATTAACACCATATTTACTGATAATCCCAGTTCAAATTCATTATTTGAATCGGAGGATGAAATCATCTTGAGAAGAGGAAATGGTCTCATCACTTGACTCAGAGTTGTTTGGAATTGCAAGAGATGTGGTATACCCTACCCGAAACGAGTTCGTTGACAGTAAGGATCACCATGTAACGGTATTCGTCTGTCTTTTCCATAATTGAGGCCTTGCTTCAACTTTAAATCATAACCCATATTTTGCATAATCTTCAAAGCATGTGGGCTATATCTGTGGATTTGCATTTTCCTAACATCATACTCGTGAGATTCTTCTTGTACAATTGGTCTATTCCGCATTCGATCGAAGACTATTTGATGCTGATCGTTGCGAGTAGGTGAAACAATAAAGACAGAATCTTTATATGGCCCATATGTCATGACGACATTAGATGTTGATGCTACTTCTCACACATATGGATGATAGAAGTATATAGCTTCCAAGAATTTTTGCGCTATAGGTTCTATATCTTTATGAGGAGAAAATTCCTGATTAGGAAATTGGGCGTCAGTATACTGGAAAAGAGAATCTTTATTATCATCAGAAAATACGTCCCCGATTATATTTACATCAGCTAACTGCTTTTTGCGCCTAAGGTCAATGACCAAAGGTGGAGGTTTCTTGTTCAGATTGATCACTAGAGGATCATTTCCTTCTCCCGACTTTGTTTTGCCCAAGTGAATAGTCATAGATTCCAAGACTTTTGGACGGGTAATACGCCCTTTCACTTGGATCGATAAAGGTTGCTCAGCAGATGGTTCTCCTGGCTCCTGGTGGAATTCTTCCTCCATTTTGCCTGACACCTCTTTCATGTAGTCTTGAATGTACAACATGGCATCAGAATATTAGAATTCAACTCCTTTGAACGGATTGAGATCAGCAAATTCTATTTTTACTGTTCCTTGAGTATCTATATATTTAAAAAATTTATGTAGAGTTGAAGGAACAATATTGTGATCATGGATCCATGGTCTACCCAATAAAATATTGTAAGACACCTCCGAATCAATGACATAGCATGTAGCCAATGATCTAAGATCACCAATATGGATTCTCAGACGGATCTTCCCCAATGGTCTGCTTTTCCTGGCATTGAAGCCCACAATTGTAATGGAGTGTAAGCCAATTCACTGGTAGGAATTCTCAATGGTTTTAGCAGACTATGAGGGATAATGCTGATTGACGATCCTGGATCTTTGTGAATCCGGTCTACCTCAATGGAGCCAACGTATCCTGTATAATAAAGAGACTTGTCATGTTTGTTATGCTTCAACAACATATCCTCTTGAGTGAAAGTGATGTTAGGGACTACTTCCATCACACTATGGCATTGAGGACATGCCACAGGCTCTTTATCATGAGACTTAAGCTGAGTCAATCATACATCTGCTTGCATTAATACTTCACTCAAGGCTTGACGAGTGTCTTTGGATAAACGAAGTAGCTCAAAAATGGACAATTTGGCTGGAGTATTAGCCAACTGAGCCAAGATGTCGAAGTTATATGGTTTCCCTAAACCATTATTTTTAGTGTTCTTCAGAGGTTTATTGAAACGAACTTCCTTTTGTTTTCCTTTGTCCACCGAAGTTGATTTAGAAGGACCTGCCTCTGGTATTACAGGTTCAGACTCTGGAGGTTTGGTAGCTGAAGTGTCTGTCGGTGCTTCTTCCTGATTCCCTCCATATTCTTTGAGGTAGGCTTCTCCTGACCGTGTTCCGGTTGCTAAAGCCTCTTTTTTCGATGTCGGGAATATTCCGACCATATAACATGGTTTGCATCTTGAATTCTTCTTATACTTAGCTTTAGCAGCTTTAGTCTCTTACTTAGTTTCTGATACTAGATCAGGGTGAAGCCATATGATCTCCCCACGCTTGGTAGTTGTCACGACCCGCACCCGGTTTAGGGGCACGAGTGCGTGGGTACGTCCAGCCTACGCCGCAGCATCGGCGGTAGAACGCTGTCTAGGTCTTGATTCTATCTAGCCAATCTCACACAAGCATCCAATCTCCATAAGGAGATATGGATAACACAATGAAATAAACACATACTCAATCACAGGACGACAGCACGATAAGATATCCAACAAAACTGAAATTAAACACAACACAAGTCCACAAGTAATAACTTAACTCAACAATATCCAAGTCTCACCAAAATGCCGGAGACAAATTCGGTACCCAAAAAATCTACTGAAAGAACTAACAATAAATAATAATTTCCAGCTAGACCTCCTGGAATCACAACTACTATCAAGTCTGCAGCTACTCACCATAAGTGTCGGACAGCGGTCCTCTAAGGCATAGTCTGGAAAAATATTTCCAGTCAGGAAGGAGCAAAGCACAATCTCAAATAACAGTTCCATTAATTGATAATGTCTATAATACAATAAAACATGTTATGCTAGCTACTGAGAAGAAAATGTAATGACAGTTTAAGAGAGACAGGCAATGTAAAGAGACAGGCAATAGGCAATATGGTACAGTCAGTGCATGTAAAAAATGGAAGAACAAGGTACAGTATCATATACGGGTGATGTAGTATATGATTAAAAATAGAGAACTGTAATCTATTCTAGGTGTTTGAAATAGTAGTTTCAAAATGTGATCGGCTTGGGAACATGTACAGTAGCTACAGGGCCTGGCTAATCATGGGTGAAGAGCATGATTAACACTTACAATTTTATATACTACAATAAGAGGTTATGATCACATTTCTTACTAACTACTTCCCCGCCCCCAACTAGTACTGTGGATCCAACCATGACACGTCACGATACACGAGCAAGTCAAGTCTATCATGTACGAGGTCTAATATACATGTCGTGTACAATGTCAATACGATAATCAAGGTAACATCTCATGACTGCAGATCCAGGCTATACTAGTCCGTGTAGCACAGTGTCAAAGATTCAGTTGTAACATTTCAAGATCATTGAACTTATAGCAATTATCAAGAATTGGAAATTATCAGAGAATGTACTTGCCTCGGGTCCTTAGCTGGTATTTATGGATGTCCTGTTCCAGAGTATCCCCTGGGTAAAACCAACAGTCCTATAACACATTACAAGCAAAACCATATTTGCATCAGATGCTACGCTAACACACAGTCTATAAACACTGGCCTCAGGGCCATGTCAAACAGGCACTAGTCAACTAGGGTCGCCTAGTAGGACTACATATTTAAATAACATCTTATTAATTAATTACATATAATATCCCTCAATACAATTATAGATATATGTATAAATATATATACTTTAAAATAAATGATTCTTGTATGTATATATAAACATAAAAAGTTGTACTTGCAATATTTTATATATGCACCAAATTTAAATACATTTACAATATATATATATATATTTATATATACCTTTTAAAATTACATATTCAATTTATACTAGTGTATACTCATATATATGCCAAAAATACATTAATTAAATATAAATACTTTACATTTTATCAGATTATGTATATATTAACATACACATATTTATACCAAAGTATTAATTTAAATTCATACTTTTCCAAAATACATACATCTATAGGTTTGTACATATACCAAAATAGTACGTATTTTATGTGCAATTAGAGAAATGATACTATATTTATACAATTAATATTAATAAATAAATAATATATAGATATTCATATTTTAAAATACATACATTACCAATCAATTTTATATTGAATATATGCTAAATATATATATATATAATACATGTATACACATATACCAATTATACACTTTACATTATATACTAATACATATTTATGTATTAACATAAACTAAATAACTATTATATCTATATATATTTTATATATACTATACATTTATATATATACATTAATTCATATACATATATATTAATACACGCATTTACAAAATATATATACATATATACATGTATTCTCATTTTATTAAAAATATATTAAGTATATAAGAATATATATTTATACGTATACCAATATTTTATATACTATTAATCAATTAATAAAAATAATACCATATACATATACGAATATATTAAATTATATATACAATTTAACATACACATTTTATTAATTATATATATACAATTACATTGGTTATATATACATATACTAATTCTCATTACTTAAATATATAACAACATATATATATATACATAAACATTTGATATATATATATCTACATATATATATAAAGAGGGAAGGAGAGAGAGAGGGGCTTACAGAGGGGGTCGCCGGAGATCTGAGGGGTTGCCGGAGATCTGAGGGGTCGCCGGAGTTGTTCACTGGAGGGGAGCAGGGGCCGCCGGATTCGCTCAGCAGCGCTGCCGGGCTTGAACGCCGGAGGGGAGGGGCAGCGGCTGATGGGGAAACACAGCCGGAGTTGTAGAGGGTCCGCCGGCGCCGGACGGGAGGAGTGTCGAGGAGGAATGGGGGAGGATGGCCAGCGGGGTGGCTGCCAGCGACCGCTGGACCGGAGGTGGGGTCGGCCTGGGCAGCAGTCAGCGGGACTGCCGGAGTCGATGGTTGATGGTGGTGGTGGTTATGGGTGGTGATGGAGGTGGAGCAGCCGCGGCAAGGCGGAGGGGAGAAGCCGCCGGGCCGGACTTGATGGGGGAGAAGAGATGGTTGATGGGGGAGAGCCGCCGGACGCAGGCTGGAGGCCGGGCCGCTCGCCGGCCGCCGGAGGTCTGAGCACTGGGGCCGGGCTACAGTATAGGGTGATGGTGAGGTTTCCCCCCCTTGTGAAGATTTAAATCTTCAAAAAGAAAAACAATAAAGAGGAAGAAGAAGAAGAAGAAGGAGAAGAAGAGAAGAAAAAATAGGAGAAGAAAGGAAGAGGTTTCCAACGTAGGAGAGAGGATGTGGGGGCTTGGGGAATTTTGGAGGCTTGTGAGGTGGTGTTTTCTAGGTTTCTAGAGATTAGGGTTTGAGGGTACAAGTCATTAAATAGGAAGAGAGAGGGAATGATGTAGGGTGATGATGGGCCAATTTCAAATGAATGGCTAGGATTGAACATGAGAAATTATTCATGGGGGATGAGGGTTTTTAATTAAAATTTTAATAGGCTCCCTCATTGATTAAAATAATTAGGTGTTGGCACCTACAATTAAATAATTGCAACTTAGCCCCTTAAATTCGGGAAATTGCACAAACACATGAAATGACGAAAATTGGGCGGGCGATTCGGGGTCCGATGTTTTGTAGGGTCAGGGGACACTGTAAGATGGGTATGGGCTGAATTTGCAGGGCACTGGAATTAAATTGGGATTTTAAGATCAGATAAAATGGTATCCTCAATTTAAATATAAATAAATGCAAGTTGTGTTCAACAATTAATTTGGAGTACTTGGGGCCAAAATCAGGTCAAGTCATCAATACCAATATTGAAGAAAACTCAGAACAGAATATTACCCTAATTTGGGTCGCACGAAAAATAGGTCAAGATGGCCTCCAATTTTCGATTGGAACGCACAACGATACAAAAATAGGAAATAAAAATAACGTCCGCGACGATTTTTGTGCGGCTAGAAATAATGCACAAAGAGCATAATTATGAGTTGTAAAAACAGCAGAATTGAAGGCGGGCATGTCAAGGACAAGATTGTGAAATTTGTTGGAAGACAGAAGTCTGGATAGTGCTCCAAATATCGAAGCAAAGGCAATGCGCAAAATATTAAATAAATACAGTAATTAATTACAATCTCCAAATATTAAGTTCTAAATAAAATAATAAAATCCAGAATTCTATAATCCGGACAGGGGTTCGTCTACTGGGCTTCTAGGTCTAGTCTGCTAGCTAAAATAAAATAATTAACACTGCATATAATTATATATTAAATTACACATCGCACAAAATTATTTAAATCAAATACACTATCATGCAATTAATTAACTGTAACTAACATAATATTAAATATTGTAAAAATTCAAAAATACTCCTGTTTTCAGAATGTGGTAGTGACAAGTCTACCCACCTTAAAAGAATTTCGTCCTCGAAATTTAAAATCCTCATATTAGTGTTTAATCATACACATTATTATTTCCCTCAAATTTTCTTCATCAACCATGAATCAATTAATAATCCACAAGGTCCTTTCGCGATTTCAAAATTCTAGAATTGTTGTATAACCTGAAAATCCTCAAAGTAAATCAAAGTCCATCAAAAATTTCTTGAAAGTTGAAAGTTTTGAGTTATAATTCAATACCCGGAATTTTAATATCCACTCCTTTAAACTCAACGATATGATATTTAAGGATTCTCCAATTGTTATATCCAATTATAAAGTTCAAAATTCATAACTCGCAATTAAATAAAGACATTGATAAATCTCCCAAATTTCCAAATTAATAACCAACTTAAACATGTCTAAATCTTTCCTGGAATTAATAAACCACCGATTATGCCATGTTAATTTCTTAACCATTTATTTAAATCAATAATTATCCTCAAATTTTTAAATCCTCGATTGTTTTATTTATGTATTTACTACCATCAAAATTAAATTCCTTAAATCATATAATCATGAACTACTCCATATTGTTATTTCACAATAAATTCTTTCAAAAATTCTATAATTATCATATCCCTAAAAATCTTCAAAATAAATCAAATCACATTCTTATCACAATATCCTCCAAATTTTAAGTTAATAACGGAATGCAAGAATTTAATATTCAATCCTCTAATTGAAATTCAATCAGTGCATATTTTAAAAATTGAATCTCGTCCCAAATTTGAATTTAACACTAATCCATTTGTGTTCTTTATCCCTCAATTTTTTTTTTTTTTTTCATAATATGCAACGATGTAATACTTATGGAACCTTCAATACAATATTCAAAATATAAGTTCACAACTTGCAGTCTAATAATTATATCGATGGCCTCCTTAAATTCCTCAAATTCAATGATAAATTCAATCATTTCAAAATTTTCAAAAATCAATGATTTAACAAAACTTCAATTACGCCATATTAAATTCCCAACTCTTTATTTAATTTAATATTTTTCCTTAAATTTTTAGGCACCTTGTCTCTCTTTGTCAAGTCATAACCTCTTCGTTAATCTTTATTACAGTTAAATCCTCAACAATCAAAGTCTAAGAGAATTCTACCTACACTCATACAACATGCAACCTAAAGAGATTATGTATGATCATGGTATCTTTTGTCATGGTATTGCAGTCTCTGTATCAGGGGTACTACTAACTACATTATAACAAGAAATCATGCATATAAGCTACGGTACTAAGTTATCAATCAATCAGAAGACAAAAAGAACATGAGGAAAGAAGAGAAAGAACCTGCTAATATATTACTTGCAATATCTTCTAACATAACCATAGGTCAAATGATGCATGGAAAGTTTGATACCTCTATCTCTTTAGGTACCACACTTTACTACAAGCATACTCACTGCTAGCTTCCTTACCTACTGCAATAGTTGATACTAGTTATTCTTATCACGCAAGTGCATATCAATTGCAACATACTATACTAAGTACTGCTCTCTCTAATACCACCCTAGATTGACACCCAAGTCAGTTGGCAGTGAGATCTCAATCATACTCAAGTCATCAGATCCTTATACATGTATATCATCTACTCGTATATTAATATTCATCTCTTATCTACCATAAAGTTAATCCTCGAAATAATCGTCAAGGTTTAACTCCTCGATCAACAAAATAAATTGCATATACCTCTTCAAAATCAGATACTCAAATATCGAAGAAAATTTAATCACTTTTAAAATCCTTATAGCCTTGACTATGTTTATTGAATTGAATTCGAATACTCAAAATTTAATAACATAAATCTCATCTCCTCAAAAATTCAAAAAAGTTTAAGTTCATTTCCACTCTACAAATTATAATTCAATCCACAAGTATACAGATACTACTCACAGTCTCTAATACTCAAGGTGCACACTAATACACTAATTATTTACAACCTCAACTGCGTACGAAATTTGTACTGTCCGAATTATTTGCACTATCATTTCCAATAATCCAAATTATCATCTCACATATTTTCTTCAATGATTTTCTATCTATATTACTTAATACCCCAATCTGTTTGTCATTACACGAAGTACTTACTATCATTTGCACCTTGCTCAACAAATATTTGATGTAGAATCACTAGCACTATTGGTATGGTAACGCTAGCTTCATCCTTAGATTAACTCGTCCAACTTATTACAAATCACGATCATTTGCACTTTCTATAATACCAATACTAATTATAATAACACCTATCATAGAACTATTGGTACAAGGTACTATGCTATGGGTATCCCTAGATTAATGCCTAATGCTCCAATGTCCAACTAGGAATACTTACAATCTCATAAGTCACACTCAGTCAACTAATACAAGACACAACCAAATTGCAAGTCACTAATTATCATACTAACAAGGAATAAGCTCAAAAGGAATTGGATCAAGGACGGAAGGTATCTTTACTGCTAGTAAAGAAAAGAAGCGATGGAACAAAGTCCTGGAATAACAAAATGGCTAAGTCTTGAGATGATATTTTAAGAACCAATTTAAGATACAACCTGATAATCATACACGTCTGCCAGAAATCATGACACACAGAATCCTCGCCACGCCAGTAAGCATAGAGGTGATAACGACAGGTTCCGTAACTAAGGTATGCAACTCTATAATCATGTCATCTAGAATCCTCGCCTCACCAACCGGTATGGCTGCGAGAAACTCTAAATCTCATAACTAAAGTGTGTACATCCAAGTTAGGTTCCTACGTTCTCGTCACGACAGCTAGAATGGCTGCGATAAACTCTAGGTTCCATAACTAAAGTAGACGTTTTACCTTTCTCACTGTCCTCATCAATATATGTCATCAGATGATACCGTAAATTTTAGCCCATAAAATTTATCTCGATATAAAATTAAAACTCCACAACGATACCAAGAATTAAAGTTAACAACTGGTCAACAAGAATCAAAACTCAATATCAATGAGTGAGAACGGACGAAAACAAGGAGGAAGGATTTAAATTAGAATTTATAATGAGATTCTCAAGGGTCGTCCCAGGAATCTCTCAAATAATTGTGATTGAGTATCCTCTCTTATCCTAGTATCCTAGGTCCTATGTCCTATAGCAGGCACGCAATAGTGTAACAAAGATGCCACACTACTACGACATCGCTCTAAATGCGAAGTCTGACCTGCGTGGGCCACCACTAAAAACGTGTCACGACCCGCACCCGGTTTAGGGGCACGAGTGCGTGGGTACGTCTAGCCTACGCCGCAGCATCGGCGGTAGAATGCTGTCTAGGTCTTGATTCTATCTAGCCAATCTCACACAAGCATCCAATCTCCATAAGGAGATACGGATAACACAATGAAATAAACACATACTCAATCACAGGACGACAGCACGATAAGATATCCAACAAAACTGAAATTAAACACAACACAAGTCCACAAGTAATAACTTAACTCAACAATATCCAAGTCTCACCAAAATGCCGGAGACAAATCCGGTACCCAAAAAATCTACTGAAAGAACTAACAATAAATAATAATTTCCAGCTAGACCTCCTGGAATCACAACTACTATCAAGTCTGCAGCTACTCACCATAAGTGTCGGACAGCGGTCCTCTAAGGCATAGTCTGGAAAAATATTTCCAGTCAGGAAGGAGCAAAGCACAATCTCAAATAACAGTTCCATTAATTGATAATGTCTATAATACAATAAAATATGTTATGCTAGCTACTGAGAAGAAAATGTAATGACAGTTTAAGAGAGACAGGCAATGTAAAGAGACAGGCAATAGGCAATATGGTACAGTCAGTGCATGTAAAAAATGGAAGAACAAGGTACAGTATCATATACGGGTGATGTAGTATATGATTAAAAATAGAGAACTGTAATCTATTCTAGGTGTTTGAAATAGTAGTTTCGAAATGTGATCGGCTTGGGAACATGTACAGTAGCTACAGGGCCTGGCTAATCATGGGTGAAGAGCATGATTAACACTTACAATTTTATATACTACAATAAGAGGTTATGATCACATTTCTTACTAACTACTTCCCCGCCCCCAACTAGTACTGTGGATCCAACCATGACACGTCACGATACACGAGCAAGTCAAGTCTATCATGTACGAGGTCTAATATACATGTCGTGTACAATGTCAATACGATAATCAAGGTAACATCTCATGACTGCAGATCCAGGCTATACTAGTCCGTGTAGCACAGTGTCAAAGATTCAGTTGTAACATTTCAAGATCATTGAACTTATAGCAATTATCAAGAATTGGAAATTATCAGAGAATGTACTTGCCTCGGGTCCTTAGCTGGTATTTATGGATGTCCTGTTCCAGAGTATCCCCTGGGTAAAACCAACAGTCCTATAACACATTACAAGCAAAACCATATTTGCATCAGATGCTACGCTAACACACAGTCTATAAACACTGGCCTCAGGGCCATGTCAAACAGGCACTAGTCAACTAGGGTCGCCTAGTAGGACTACATATTTAAATAACATCTTATTAATTAATTACATATAATATCCCTCAATACAATTATAGATATATGTATAAATATATATACTTTAAAATAAATGATTCTTGTATGTATATATAAACATAAAAAGTTGTACTTGCAATATTTTATATATGCACCAAATTTAAATACATTTACAATATATATATATATATATTTATATATACCTTTTAAAATTACATATTCAATTTATACTAGTGTATACTCATATATATGCCAAAAATACATTAATTAAATATAAATACTTTACATTTTATCAGATTATGTATACATTAACATACACATATTTATACCAAAGTATTAATTTAAATTCATACTTTTCCAAAATACATACATCTATAGGTTTGTACATATACCAAAATAGTACGTATTTTATGTGCAATTAGAGAAATGATACTATATTTATACAATTAATATTAATAAATAAATAATATATAGATATTCATATTTTAAAATACATACATTACCAATCAATTTTATATTGAATATATGCTAAATATATATATATATAATACATGTATACACATATACCAATTATACACTTTACATTATATACTAATACATATTTATGTATTAACATAAACTAAATAACTATTATATCTATATATATTTTATATATACTATACATTTATATATATACATTAATTTATATACATATATATTAATACACGCATTTACAAAATATATATACATATATACATGTATTCTCATTTTATTAAAAATATATTAAGTATATAAGAATATATATTTATACGTATACCAATATTTTATATACTATTAATCAATTAATAAAAATAATACCATATACATATACGAATATATTAAATTATATATACAATTTAACATACACATTTTATTAATTATATATATACAATTACATTGGTTATATATACATATACTAATTCTCATTACTTAAATATATAACAACATATATATATATACATAAACATTTGATATATATATATCTACATATATATATAAAGAGGGAAGGAGAGAGAGAGGGGCTTACAGAGGGGGTCGCCGGAGATCTGAGGGGTCGCCGGAGATCTGAGGGGTCGCCGGAGTTGTTCACTGGAGGGGAGCAGGGGCCGCCGGATTCGCTCAGCAGCGCTGCCGGGCTTGAACGCCGGAGGGGAGGGGCAGCAGCTGATGGGGAAACACAGCCGGAGTTGCAGAGGGTCCGCCGGCGCCGGACGGGAGGAGTGTCGAGGAGGAATGGGGGAGGATGGCCAGCGGGGTGGCTGCCAGCGACCGCTGGACCGGAGGTGGGGTCGGCCTGGGCAGCAGTCAGCGGGACTGCCGGAGTCGATGGTTGATGGTGGTGGTGGTTATGGGTGGTGATGGAGGTGGAGCAGCCGCGGCAAGGCGGAGGGGAGAAGCCGCCGGGCCGGACTTGATGGGGGAGAAGAGATGGTTGATGGGGGAGAGCCGCCGGACGCAGGCTGGAGGCCGGGCCGCTCGCCGGCCGTCGGAGGTCTGAGCACTGGGGCCGGGCTACAGTATAGGGTGATGGTGAGGTTCCCCCCCCCCCCCCTTGTGAAGATTTAAATCTTCAAAAAGAAAAACAATAAAGAGGAAGAAGAAGAAGAAGAAGAAGGAGAAGAAGAGAAGAAAAAATAGGAGAAGAAAGGAAGAGGTTTCCAACGTAGGAGAGAGGATGTGGGGGCTTAGGGAATTTTGGAGGCTTGTGAGGTGGTGTTTTCTAGGTTTCTAGAGATTAGGGTTTGAGGGTACAAGTCATTAAATAGGAAGAGAGAGGGAATGATGTAGGGTGATGATGGGCCAATTTCAAATGAATGGCTAGGATTGAACATGAGAAATTATTCATGGGGGATGAGGGTTTTTAATTAAAATTTTAATAGGCTCCCTCATTGATTAAAATAATTAGGTGTTGGCACCTACAATTAAATAATTGCAACTTAGCCCCTTAAATTCGGGAAATTGCACAAACACATGAAATGACGAAAATTGGGCGGGCGATTCGGGGTCCGATGTTTTCTAGGGTCAGGGGACACTGTAAGATGGGTATGGGCTGAATTTGCAGGGCACTGGAATTAAATTGGGATTTTAAGATCAGATAAAATGGTATCCTCAATTTAAATATAAATAAATACAAGTTGTGTTCAACAATTAATTTGGAGTACTTGGGGCCAAAATCAGGTCAAGTCATCAATACCAATATTGAAGAAAACTCAGAAGAGAATATTACCCTAATTTGGGTCGCACGAAAAATAGGTCAAGATGGCCTCCAATTTTCGATTGGAACGCACAACGATACAAAAATAGGAAATAAAAATAACGTCCGCGACGATTTTTGTGCGGCTAGAAATAATGCACAAAGAGCATAATTATGAGTTGTAAAAACAGCAGAATTGAAGGCGGGCATGTCAAGGACAAGATTGTGAAATTTGTTGGAAGACAGAAGTCTGGATAGTGCTCCAAATATCGAAGCAAAGGCAATGCGCAAAATATTAAATAAATACAGTAATTAATTACAATCTCCAAATATTAAGTTCTAAATAAAATAATAAAATCCAGAATTCTATAATCCGGACAGGGATTCGTCTACTGGGCTTCTAGGTCTAGTCTGCTAGCTAAAATAAAATAATTAACACTGCATATAATTATATATTAAATTACACATCGCACAAAATTATTTAAATCAAATACACTATCATGCAATTAATTAACTGTAACTAACATAATATTAAATATTGTAAAAATTCGAAAATACCCCTGTTTTCAGAATGTGGTAGTGACAGTAGTTAGGGGCACTAAATCTTGATTTTGACCCCTGGTAGGAGGGAGATTAACAATATCCATCATTACCCGTGGAGTAGGTACCACACCATCTGGTACTTCTTGAGGGGGAAAATTGCCAAATTAGAGTGAGATCATATTTGCAGTGACCATCTTCTCGTTATTACGCAAAGTGATGGCTTTGGCGTTGATCAACTCTTGGATTTTTTTTTTAGTAAATAGCATGCCTTTGTGGGGTGATGTATGTATCTGTAAAAAATGCAGTACTTAGGATTATCTGTACTGCCGACTTCATTTGGACACTTTATCTCTGGTAGAGTAAGCTTGCCACTTTTGACTAGACAATCAAATATGCTTGGAATATCGTCGTCGTCAAAAGAATATTCTTCTTTAGATCTGGAAGTTTCAGAATTCGTCTGCGTAGTTACCGGAGTATTTTGTCTGGATGTGTTGATTTCCAGGGCTTCCTTTCCTTTTGAACTACGAGTATGGTTATTATTGGAGGATGAACGCTTCCCTCTATCAGAGGTAGAGATCATGATTCCGTTGACTATTATCTTCAGCGGCTACTGCCGATATGATAAATGAGGGCCAATCATGGAACTGATATGGTCCCGTGAATACTGAGATCAGTGGTAGTAGGTTCTTTCTGCAAATATCTACCAAGGCTGAATCTGGAACTCCAGGAGGCATTTGTAAGGTAGCTTGATGAAAGCATTCAATAAAAGTACGAACGTTTTATTTTTTCTTCTGCTTTACTTTAATGAGTGATGACATAGACATGTCCATTCCTCCCTCGTAGAATCGAGCGAAGAATTGAGTCTTGAAATCTTCAAAAGAAGAAATGCAGTTGTCAGACAGACTACGATACCATTGGTAAGCTACTCCAGACAGACAGCCTTTAAACACTCGAGTGAGAAGGGCATCATTTTCTTGCAACAATGCCGTCATCATGATGAAGTAGTTCATATACTGGCTTGGCGATGTCTTTCCCTCAAACAAAACCATAGCCTGTGGTTTATATTTTAGTGGGAAAGGGATTTCATCCCAGACAGCTGGATATGGCTGGTTAATTCCTAACTTCTTGAGTTGATCTTTATGTTTCAAGGCATCAAATTGGGCTTTCAATTCCGAACTGCTTGTATTGGATCGTCAGTTGGGAAAGGGACAGCAGAAAGGTGAGAGATTGGATGTATTGTAACTCCAACAGGAGGTAATACATTCTCCAGGTTAAGAGGTTGAGGAGCAGCTGATTCTTGGTTTTGAACAGGCTTTTGGCTTGCATTGGCTGGTGGTATGTCTACCCCCACACGTAGTTAAGTCAGAGGAACAGGTGTTTGAGCTATTGCAGCTGTATGTTAAGTCACCATCATTTGGTACATACTCTCCATCATGGTATACATTTTTTTAAGTGATGTTTCCAATGCAGTGATGCGTTGTTCAGTACTTCCTGATGGGGAAGCTTCTTCATGTTCATCTCCAACAACATAAACTCCCATTTCTCTAGATGCCACTAAGGGATTAGTATAGATCTCTGTAGAGATTGAATCTATACTTTCAGCATCAAATTTAGAAAACTGGCAACTCCCAGTGTCGGAATCTGAAGAATATGAAGCTGATTGTTGTGACCTCGAGCGAGTGTTTCAAAAAATACCTTCTTCAAAATCTCAATGAGTCTGTTAAATCTTCTTTGGCTAAGAGTTCTGGAGGAATGGCGTCTCGAACTCGACTTTCCTCTAGGAATATGCGAAGCCATATTTACTGACGCAAATGTTGGTTCTTCTTCCTGTAGTGACAAAGAATAGTTCAACCGGTCAAAAACTGACCGTTTTGCTTTAGAACAGCAACAGTTAATTACAAACTTATGACTATTACAACAATGTTCTCTAGGTGGTGTAATAGACATATTAGGAGATCCCATGTCTTTGCGTTTCTGGATCAAGAATTCACGCAAATCAGAGAGATTACTAGAAGAAGAAGAAGGCTTATTCTGCCTTTTTACATCAGTAGGAAGGTGTAGATTAGAAACCATAACCCTTTCTCTGCCATAGGAATACAATATTTCACCCATATAAGTAGCATATGATCCATCATATGTCTGAGGAGCGTATTTTCCCGTAAAACGGGTCTTCTTTACGCGAACAGACTTATCATGGCATAATTTGGAGTTTTGCATAGGTGCACGTAAAACAGGGGAAGTCCTCAAACGGCCTTCAGCGTCACGCGTAATCTGTAAAGTGGGAACTTTCTTCTCTTGCGGACGTAAAAACTTAGAGGTTGAAGGATTCGCCACTTGTTTTTCTTTGATGTGATCAAAGGGTACATCAGCCTCATCATAGACTGGAGATATAATTTTACGCGTAGGGCGTGTTTGAAATTTCTGAATTGGCACTGAGGCCTTGTCAGAAATTTTGTCTACTACGTCACAGATGGGAGACAAAATTTTACGCATAGGACGTGTTTGAGACTTCTGGATTGGCACTTAAGGCATTGCCAGAAGTCTTGTCTACCACGTTACAAACGGGAGACAAAGTTTTACACACAGGGCGTGTTTGAGACTTTTGGATTGGAACTGAGGCATTGCCCGAAGTCTTGTCTACCACGTCACAAATGGGAGATAAAGTTTTACGCGCAGGGCATGTTTGCTGTGTTGTCACAACTTTGTTGATCAGTGAGTGAGAGCTTGCAGGAAGGGTAGAGGACGTCTTAGGCATCCACACTTTACGTAACTTCTTGTTATTCTGGACAGAGGAGGAATGAGAGCTACCCCCTACATGAAGCATATCTTCATAGGCAGATTGGTCGAACTGGACGACCAAAGTCTTCTTCGTCGATCCGATGGATACAACATCGTGTTGAGCAATTGCTTTCTCGTCAGAAGAGAAATTCGTCCCCAGTAGAGTCGCCATTTTGTTGGAATAAACAAAGTGAGAGGTTTGTACAAAACCTTTTGCTTACAAACGAGAAAAGAAAAAAGTATAATTAATCCTATACGAGGATATTAAGTACAATAAAATGATTCTGGGAAAGTATTGCTATAGAAGTCTGATCTGTGGTCGATCACTTTGTTCCTTGGACCATACAATGATGAAGAAGTATTGTAGAAGAAGCTTCAAACTTTCTCTGAACTGAAGGCAAAAGCCAGCCAAAGGAAAGTTGCAAGTAGGATCGAATTCCTGTTGCCAAAGTTGTCAGCCAAAACTCTCTGTCTGTGCTCTCTTTTTCTGATCTCTGATTGTGCCTCTTACCATGTGACCAGAGGTCTCTATTGATAGAGATCAATAAAATAACTGCCAGGTTGGTGTAAAAGCCAAGTAACTGTCTTGTTGGCGTAAAAGGCCAAACTGTGAAGAAGATTGCATTTTTTACGCTATGGTTATGACAACTGCTACCCACATTCCAATTGTCTTCTGAATCAGCGTATGACATGTGTCCCTTTATAAGATAATGCGTATAACTGCTTCTTGAAGATCATAGCATGCAAGTCACGTAGGTAACTGCCCCTACGTAAAGATGGTTGGCGTAAAAGCAAAATAACTGTCTTGTTGGCGTAAAAGGCCAAACTGTGAAGAAGATTTCGTCCTTTACGCTGCGGTTATAATAACTGCTACCCACGTTCAAATAATCTTCTGAATCTGCATATGACACATGTTCCTTTATAAGATAACGCGTATACCTGAATCTCGAAGATCATGGCATGCACGCCATGTAGGTAACTGCCCTTGCGTAAAACTTGATGATTCATGAATAATAGATAACCAGCATAAAATAGTCAATTATCCTTCACGACTGAGGTCTTGAGTATATTCTGGGCTAAATAGCCTTATAACGTACCTTTGCAAATATAGCCGATTTGGCGTATTTCGAGGAGATAGTATACGGCGTACTCCTATAGTTGAAAATAGCCTGGTTGGCGTAAAATACAAAGATGGTGATGTGAGCGTATTAGTCATAGTTTTTAGCTTTCCCGGTCATGACAAAATTTAAAAATAGAACAAAATCTCGTGCATTAAATGCAGAGATATGCCTCCATCTCATGCATTAAATGCAGAGATATGCCTCGAGCTCTATACAAGAAATAGCTTTTGATGTGGCATCTGATTTTTTCTTATCTTGAGCGTAAAAACTCATTTTCGTCAATATAGAATAGGTAGCGTATTCTTTGAATACGTAAAAATGCCTTGTATCAAGAATATGTCCCTAAACGATAACCTGGATCTTTGTGCAAAATTATTATCACAGTCGTCCTCTTGATCATCGTGTAGTACTTTTGTCAGGTGCCAGGTTTACTGATTTGTCTGACAAATTCATCCGAGGAATACAAAGAGTTCCTCGTACAACTTTACGCTGTATTAAAAATAACATATTTTAAACTTTATGCCGGAAAGTATAGCAACCTTTTACGCAGAACAGCCTTAAAGATCTGCTTTACGCGTACAACTTTGAAGCTCTACTTTATACGGAACAGCCTTGACGCTCTATTTTACGCCAAATAGCCTTGAAGCTCTATTTTATGCGGACAGCTTTGAAGCCATATTTTATGCCACATAGCCTTGAAGCTCTGCTTTACGCGGACAGCTCTGAAGCTCTGTTTTACACGGACAGCTCTGAAGCCATATTTTACGCCAAACAACCTTTGAAGTTGTTCTACGCGTACAGCTCTGAAGTTTTATTTTACGCCAAACAGTTTTGAAGTTCTGTTTTACGCGGACAGCTTTAAAGTTTTATTTTACGCCAAACAGCTTTGAAGCTCTGTTTTACGCGGAGAGGGACTTCATGTATTTGGGGGTTTTGACTGTATAATACGCGTACAATTCCCCAACATATTTTATGCTTCTACAATGACATGGCCTAAAGTCGAGGTTCACTCCCTTATGTGGTGTCATCAACTATAGCATGAGGTCTCAGCCTCTTTATAGTACCAAACTATCCAGCATAAAGCCATGCGCTTTCTTGTGATGTTACACCGTTGTGACATGGCTTTCTGCCGAGGACTTACATATTTTACCTCTGTGGTATTACACCACTGTAACATGAGGTCATCAACCTCTTTGTAGTGCTGCCTACCACTCTTAATTCTATAGCATTAGGCTACCTGCCTATGTGCGGTGCAACGCCGCTATAACATGACTTAATGTCGAGGATTTACATATTTTACCTATGTGGTGTCACGCCATTGTAACCTTGTAGTGCTGAAACTATGTGCTTCATGTAATACACACCGAACATTCACTCTGTCCGAGAACTCATTAAGGCGTCAAAGCCATCCTCCCACAAAAAATATTCTATTCAAGAACAAATAGTAGATCACAGTGGTTTCGGATACGTATCCCACAATGTCCCTGAGGACTACCTACTGTAACTGATATTATCCCAGTCAATGGTCCTCCTTTGAACCAAAAACTATATGTCTAGTAGATTTTTCTTTAAACAAATAGCATAAATCTTTATGGTAGAATGACAAAGACTCAATATCATAATATCTTCAAGCCTATTTTTCTTGCTATTTCTTCGACCAGCTAGCGATTGAGACCCTTGGTGAACAGATCCGCCAGGTTTTCCTGGCTCTAAATATCAATCACGGCAATGACTTCAGTCTTTATCAGATCATTCACTGCCATATGCCTCAATCGCACATCCCTCTTCTTACCATTGAAGAGTTTATTTGATGCCACTACTGCAGTCACCTGGTTGTCGTAGTATATTGGTACCGCCAAAATCTGTGCACCAACCAATAAAAGATCATACATGAGCTTTTGAAGCCATTCTGCTTCATCTGCTACAACCGTTAGTACATAAAAATCAAATTCCATCGAGGAATAAGATAGCATAGTTTTTTTCTTTGACTTATACGATATAGCAGCTCCACCCATGAAAAAGATGTATCCTCATGTGGACCTTTCGCTCTCTACTTTTGAATATCAGCTTTCTTCATTGAAGCATTCCACTACTGTTGGATATCCACTGTTGTGCAGCACATACTTCTGAGTCCTCCTAAGATATCTCTTCACAGCCTTCCAATGTTCAACACCTGGGTTGCTCATGAATCGACTCAGCATCCCTACGGCGAAAGCAAGGTCAGGCCTTTTGGCAGTTGTTGCCTATATCAAACTCCTGATGACGCTTGAATACTCCAGTTGCCTGACGCTTTCCCAAAGATTTGGCTTCAGCTTCTTGTCACACCGGTACGGAGTATCAATCCCTGGAAGATCTTGATATCCACCCTGGAAGATCTTGATATCCATAGCATGTGAGCATCTTTTCAATATAATAGGACTGTGACAGTGCCACTCTAGTGTCCGTCTAGATAATCTTCATCCCGAGGATAACATCAGCTTCCCCTAAGTCCTTCATACTGAACTTAGATGAGAGGAACTTCTTTGTCTCAGTGACACGTGCTAGATCCGTACCTAGGATCAGCATGTCGTTCATGTGCAGACAAACGATGACTGATCTTCTATCAGCGAACTTTGTGTAAATACACTTGTCCGTCTCACTGACCCTGTAGCCGTTTGACATTATGACTTTGTCAAACTTCTCATGCCACATCTTGGGAGCTTGCTTCAGACCGTATAGTAATTTTACCAACTTGCAGACTTTGTATTCAAGCCCACTGACAATAAATCCTTCTGGTTGTTGCATGTAAATCTCTTCGGTCAACTCTCCATTAAGAAATATTATTTTAATATCCATCTGATGAATAATTAGCTTGTGAATTATACTCAGAGCAATCAACATCTTGATGGTCGTCATCCGCGCTACTGGAGCATATATGTCGAAGTAGTCGATCCACTGCTTCTGAGAAAATCCTTTGGCTACCAACCATGCTTTGAACTTCTCAACAGTTCCATCATCTTTTATCTTCTTCTTGAAGATCTATTTGCATCCGATTGGTTTAGCTCCTTCAGGCAGATCGACCAATACCCAAGTATTGTTAGAGGTTATTGAGTCAAACTCATCATTGATACCCTCTCTCTAGAAGATAGCATCTCTGGTCTTTATCGTCTCATCATAGGTAAGCGAATCTGCTTCCACGTGATAGGTGATAAAATCTTCTCCGAAGTCCTTTGGTCTTCTCACTCGCTTAAATACCGGTCCTGCGAGTTCTGGTTCAAATATTATCTCTGGTATGACAATTTCTTCTTGGACTACATCTTCTTTGGAAGAGTTAGCCTCCTATGCACCCACGCTATTCTTTGGAATATCCATGATAACAACGTTCTTGTGCATTATAAATTTATCTTCAAAGAATTCTATGTCACAAGATTGAATGATATAATTTAATTCTATATAAAGAAACCTTCGAGCATCACTCTTCTCAGCATAACCCAGGAAGATGTTCTTCGTAGTCCTCGTACCCAGCTTCTGTATCTTCAAGTTTGGGAGCTTCAACACTCGAATGATATTTAAGTTGGGTCTGACTTTAAACCAGAGTTCAAGAGGAGTGATATTAGAACTTGCGTACGGCACTATGTTCAGAATAAACATAGCCGTCAACGCAGCTTCTCCCCAGAAGCAGTTTGGAAGACCCACAGTCAACAGCATTGAGTTTATCATCTTTGTCAATGCCATGTTCTTTCTCTCAGCTACTCGATTTGATTGAGGAGAATACGGAGCAGTCGCCTTATTGATAATTCCATGTTCTTTGCAGAATGATGCAAATTTAATAGACCTATACTCTCCGCCTTGATCACTTCTAAGTCTCTTAAGTTGTTGCCCTATCTGACGTTCAGCTTCAGCCCTAAACTCCTTAAACTTTTTGATTGCTTTATCCTTTGACTTGAGAAGATAGACGAACACATACTTCGAGTAGTCGTCGATGAATGTAATAAAATACTTCATCTTGGCCTTTGTAGAAAACTGCTTGAAGTCATAGATATATGAGTGTACCAACTCCAGAATATATGTGCTTCGGTTAACCTGCTTGAACGACTTTATGATAATCTTTGTCTACGCACAGACCTCAAATTTTTCCACCTTCTTACCCCCATATTTGGAGATAAGCTCTAGACTAGACATTTTGTTTATCCTTTTACAATGAACATGTCCTAGCCTATTATGCCATAACTCAAGATAATAACCAGAAGAAGAGACTGCATTTATTATTATAGCAGGGATTACAAGTTAAAGTTTATACATCCCTTCGGTACAAAATACTTTTTTGAAGTATGTTCCTTTGTGTGACATCACCATCTGTCCAGCATTGATATCCATCCTCAAGCCTGCGTTGCAGAGCAGACTTCCTGAGACCAGGTTCGTGGCTATCATCGGTACGTGCTTCACATCCTGAAGCATCAAAGACTTCCCCGAAGTCAGGTTCAGTACCATCATTTCAGTCTTAAGTACTTCAACTTATGTCTGGTTTGCCACCATAACCTTCTCAGATGTAGGCTTGTAGGTGGTGAATAATTCTTTTTTTGAGCAAACATGGAAGGATGTGCCAGTATCCACCTAGCAGTCGATATCGACACCAGTCGTGACAACCAATGCAATCATAGCAACCATGTTAGGCTCACATTGCTCTGTCTGTTTGGGCTTGGATCTGCAGTCACTCCGGTAGTGGCCCTTCTTGCCATAGTTAACACAAGTCACTTCTGACTTGGGCTTTGGCTTGAACGAAGTCGACTTCACCTTCAGATGGGTGAAGTCTTTTTTTTTGTGAAAAGCCTTATGCTTCCCCCTAGAATCACTAGCATGTACCAAGTTGGCCTTTTCAAACTGCTTGAACAGGGAGTCCAACTTCAGTTTTCCTCTGGCTTCATCTTCTATGTGAGTCCAGTGAAGAAGATCTTCGAGAAGGATCTCCATCTTCTTACGGTACATGTTAGTCTTGAAGTTGATCTAGCCTGGAGGAAGCTTGGTGACTATAGCCCCTACCATGAACTTATCTTCCTGCTTTATGCCTTCTTCCTCCAGTTTTTGCTGCATCTTCAGAAGTTCCTTGACTTGTGGTAGCATTACCTTCTCGTTTTCAAATTGTATAGTGAAGAATTTCTCGACAAGATAGATTTTTGATATTTTTGTCAGTTTTTTAATGTTTCTCAAGTGATTTCTAGACATATCTTGCATTCTCTTTCTTGTTATAGGACTCTGTCATCGAGTCATCCATTGCATTAATGATCAACAGCCTGTAGAGGTTATTGTCCTCCTTTCACTTGGAGTGTGCGTCATGCGCCACACCAACTTTGATATCTCCTCCATCTTTAGGGATGGTAGGTTTAGGATCAACTAACACATAAGAAACTTTGACAAGACAAAAATTCAGGGAGATCTTCCTCTTTCAAATGTTGTAGTGCTCGCTATCAAACTTCTTAAGCTTGTGAAAGCTGGTATAGAGAAGGTTTGATCAGTTCTCCATCTAACTCGGATCTTGTTTTGAGATTGTTATTCCTAAGGCTAAACTAAAGATAGAACAATGCATGGTCGAGATCAGAGGTTCACACAAAAGTTCCTACTCTGATTATTCTTGATTTCTACGAAGAACTATATAATGATCATGATTACAACTAGCTCTCAAGATTACAAAGGAATCAGAAAAAAATAAATTTTATGTTCTTTCTTACACTCGCAGTTGTAGACGGATAGAACAGAATTACAACTAGCATAAGAGAAGAGAAAGGAGAAGAAGAAGAAGAAAATCTGCTTGCTGGAGTGAAGAAGATCACCGTTGCTCAAAGTAAAATTTGCCCCCATATGATCTGCTTTCAGGAACCAACATGTTCATGTAGAACTTCTGGAACGCTCGATGTCACCTCTTTTCCGAATTCGCATAAACTTTTTAGACTCTAATAGTGGTGGCAGCAGCAACTCTCTTCGTCTCCTGATTTTTAAAGTAAGTTCTCAAAGAGGCACGAAGAGAATATTTATAGAGAGAGGGTGGAAACCCTAGCCGCACATTAGTTATTATTCCATAACCGTTCAAATATATCTGAAAGCAGCAGAAAGCAGCGGCCACGCAAGCAACCTCATATGCGTCCACTCACGCAGCAACAGTATATGCGGCAGCGTATGCGGCCGCCCATGCGGCTCGCACATATCCTCGTACATAAGCGCATGCGGTAGCCCATGCGTCAGTACATGCAGATCACACATGAGCGCATATCCTCGCTCATGAGCGCAACAAAGCGCCACTTTGCGCCCTTAAGCCCGAGTCCGAGTCACTAAACCCCTTTGGGGCTTAGCTCCTATGAAAATAATTTCAAGAGCATGACAAAAAGTATAAATGCTTTCATGAGGAGTTAATCATTTTTTCTCCTAGAAAAATACCCCCACATGGCACTCATGTGCCCCACCATACCCCATGTGCACAACTCAACTCATACAAAATATTATATTGAGATACCCACTTGGTGGTGTAGCCAATGTGGGACTATCTCTACTAGTCCAAAGGAAACAACACCAATACCAATACTTATCTTTAAATGCTATTAATATTTTTTTACTTATTTTTGATTTAATAATACAGGACCATTCAAAGAGAAAGAAAGGGGTTCGATCCACGTGCCTGGAGTGAAAATTATAATGTGAACCAACTACCGAACTCATAGTGGAGAAATTATTCAGTCGGCCAGTCCCACCACACGAAACTTATCACACATTGCTCTCCTTTAACGTGATACATTATTATTATTATTATTATTATTATTATTATTATTATTATTATTATTATTTAAATAGTGTATCATGTTCTTATTAGAGAAAAACAAATGGGTTATTTATACTACTCTCATATATGTATTATATGTTTTATATTTCTTATACGGATCTTATTTATTTTGAAAATAATTACACGAATCTCCTTTGTACTTTGTGTTTTAAGGGTATTAGTGTAATAATTTTTTATATAAAATATAATACATAAAAATATAGTGGAAGTTATCATAGTAAATATAATATATAAAAATATTAGTGTAATTATTTTCAAAATAAATGAAGATGTATAATAAACATAAAATAAAACATAGAAAATGTAACTGTAAATAACCTATAACAAATTATCACGGTGAGACTGACCTCTGAATAATTTCTTACGCAGATGATGGTACAAGTGACATTCGACAACAACCGCCAATAATGGCATAGTCAGAATTTTTATCTAGGGGTCACAACGCTTACTACTTAAAAAAATCATAAATTATAATACTGATGGTTTTTTCTAACCGTTATGCTAAAATTTGCATAAACCATGGTATAAGTGCTTTCCAATTTTTTTTAATAATCAACATGTCTGTTGATGGCATCTAGTGGCGGGGCATGGTTTTTTCGTCCCTTACACCGTTAATAAATTATTTTTGTATAGTATAAGCTTAAAAAACTATTTTCATTCAAATATCTTATATATAGAGTGAGAAGCTTGTAATTAAAAGAGATATTAATGCCTAACTAATACCAATGGGTTGTACATATGGGTATAAGTAATCGTGATTAGGGATTTATCAGGACGAGAGGTACTATACCCAAATTTGATCCCGAATATGACCAATTTTTTTTAATCCCCATCTTTGTCTCCATTTTAAAATCCTTATACCCGTCCTATCAGAGAGAAATAGGATCTGTGTCAGCTTCGGAAGAAATTGTCATTCCTAATGATATTGTCTAATACTTTGAAGTTATATATATAATGAAGTAACGGTACTTCATTATATATATATATATATATATATATATATATATATATATATATATATATATATATATATATATATATAGCAAACCTACAACCTGTGGTTATTCAGTAACCCCCATTATCATCTACCCGACACATATTTTATATCATTGTCTATATTATTAAGATCTCCCAATAATGTGGTGGCTTTTCCTTTAAAGACTCTGCGGTTTCTTTCCCTCCATACATGCCAGACGGATGATAATAATATGATTCTCGCCTTCTGGTATGTCTGACCTCCCTTAGACTCCATGGCTTTGACCTCCTCACAAGCACCCTGCAATCCAATTATGCTTCCGTTGCCGATCAAAATTTACTGTCTATATTTTTGCCAAATTGCTTGGGAAAAAGAGCATTGAAAAAATAAATGATCCGGTGTTTCTTTCTCCCTCTCGCAAAAGATACAATGCTTATTATTAATCTGGATCCCAAATTTAATGAGTCAATCCTTAGTGAGCAACCGATCCCACACAGATTTATGCATACAAAGCTCCAACTTCTTTGGTGCTCCCTTCATCCAGACCCAAGCTGCCCACTCCACCATGGGGAACTTCATGTGAACGTGCTCATAGGCCAGTTTATGCCTGAACCTGCCATCTTCTTTACCTTCCCATCTCCAATAGTTGGCCCCACCTCCTTATCGATTTGGATTTGCTCGATCTCCTTTTGGTACCATTGGCGAATATATCTATCGGATATATGCCACTCTCCATTTCTTATGAACTCATTCAGCTTTCTTATGTTCCCTATTAGCTCAAATATCAGCCAACCAAGTCGATCAACCAAACTTTCTTTATTCAACCTGGGGTCTATGATTATCGCCTGGGCATTGCAAATCACCCTTGAGATACATTGTTTAACACTTGCCCTTTGTTTCAGGATCATCTTGAAGGTGACTGAAAAGTTGTTATCAAAGTCCAACCCCCAAAATTTTTTACTTTGTACGTACCTCCCAGCCATCCATTGAGCCCACAGTGAGTTTCTGCCATAAAATGCCAAGCAAGCTTTAGTATGGCAATATCCCTCATTCTTTTTAGTGATCTCAGCCCGATACCACCCTCCTCCTTCACTTTGCATAGCTCCTCCCAAGATATTGTGTGTAAGACTCCCCTCCACACGAAATTGGCACAAAGCTTCTCTATCTTTTGGATAGTAATCATTAAAATAATGATCACCTACAACCAATAGGCCGTGATTGCCAAAATGGTGGATCTAACAAGTTTTATTCGTCCTCCAAATGATAAGAGTTGGGATTGCCATCCCTCGAGTCTTTGTTGCACATATTGTACAAGACTCTTGCAGTCCGTAACCCTCGCATAAGTAATCGACAAAGGCATTACAAGATAACGAACAAGTAGAATCCCATGTTCGATACCTAGCATGTTTGACCACTGATCTTGAGTTGGACATGTGTTATTAAAAAATACCTGCGATTTCTCTTTATTCAACTTCAATCCAGAGAGCTTGCCAAATTCCTTGAGCAACTGATTCAGAGTTTTCACGCCCCTCGTTGAAGGCTCCATGAAGACTAGTAGATCATCTGCATAAATGAGATGAGACACAATAGGCAATTCTTTTGAAGAGTGGGATGATCTGCTTCCGGTGAAAGGCCAAATCCTTCATACATGTATAGTATTCCATTACCAAGGTAAACAGATACGGGGAGAGCGGATCCCCCTAACGCAGGCCTCGATTACTCCCGAAGTACCCATGAGATTGCCCATTTATTAGAATCAAGAATGTTGGAGTAGATATGCACTCCTCTACTCGATCCACCCACCAGCTGTCAAATCCCATACTTCACCTGACTTCGCAGATGAATTTTTTGTTCATCATATCATAGGCCTTCCATAGATCAAGTTTAATGCATCCCTTTCACCCTTCTGGCTTGTTAAAATATTTAACCAGCTCATGAGCAAGCATGCAATTATCTACAATAGACTTCTTTCATGAATGCAGATTGGCTTTGAGAAATAAGGCCCTTCATAATTTACTCCATTCGCGTACACATTAGATTTATAATTTTATAAATAAAATTACAACAAGCTATCGGTCTAAAATCGTGTAATTTCACTTCTCCCTCCTTCTTCGGAATCAAGGTAAGGAATGTGTGATTCACTTATTTAAAAAGCCTCCCCAAAGCAAAGAAATCATGGACGACCTGATGAACTGGCCACTTTAGTTGCTTCCAATGTTTCTTATAGAACATCGCATTGAACCCATCTGGACCAGGAGTTTTATTAGGATCAGCCGTAAGCACAATCTTCTTGATCTCCTCCAATGAGACCCACCTACGCAAAGTTTGGTTACCCTCCTCCGTAACTATACGCTTGCAAATAATGTCAGGGAAAACTACTGTATAGTCTGATTGATTGTACAAATCTTGATAAAAATTGATAACTTAATGTTGTATATGGACAGCTTCAGTGAGGGTATTACCTTCAGCATTGATGAGGGCAGACATCTTATTACCTTATTGACGAGCTCTTATAGTGGCATAGAAATTTTGGAATACTAATCACCATCTCTCAGCCATGCGCATTTAGCTCATTGTTGTAGATGGATTTCCTCCTAGAATCGAAGCTGCCAAACTTCCTCTCTCAGAAGAGATTCCTTTCTAGCATTCTCAGGTTGGCGATACTTGCAAACTTTCTTGGATGGCTTGCAGGCTACTCTCTCTTTCCTTAAGAGTTAAAGCCAACCTTCCTATATTCCAGGTTCTTAATTCCCCTTTGACCTGCTTCAGAGTTTGCACCAACTTGAACTGAGGGTTACCGAAAATATTGCCCACAAATCCTTCGTTCACTTCCACTTGATAACCAGGGAGATTCGACCATGATTTATTAATTCTGAAAGGACGACATCGAGAGCACTCCATATTAGCCATCTTTATTAATATAGGGGTAAGGTCACTTGTACCACTGGGCAGACCCTCTGCCTGGACAAGAGAAAAAATCTCCATACATTTGTTGTTACATAGCGCTCGATATAGTTGACATACAACCCTGCAATGCTCGGAACTATTGTTCCACGACCATAAGTGGCCCTCTCTTGATATGCATCTCAACCCTAAACCAAGTAAACAATTTTAAAAATTGACAAGAATCTCATCAGGAACCTGACGACCTCCTCGCTTCTCTATTATCGCCAGCATAGCGTTAAAGTCACCACATAATACAAGGGGGATTTTGTCCCCAATATCTATCTCTACTTTTATGATATCTTTCAATAATTGGAACCTTCTTCGTCAGTCATTATGCCCGTATACCACACCAATAACCACCCACAATCCCCTTGTATTGGTAAAATCAATAACTATCAATTATTCAGTCATTAGGCATACCTATCCCGCCCACCCACGGGTATCCCATAAGACCCATATACGTGTTGTTCCATAGATGTTTAGATTATGAGGAGCCTCTTATTTAAATGGAGTTCCCTGATTTATTGTCTCCACTGACTTAACCTTACTCTCAATGATTGACAAAATCAAACATTTATTTTTTCTCATAGGATTCTGAATCTCTTTCCATTGGCCAATAGAGTTGGCCCCTCTAACATTCCATATGAGGAATGTCATTAACAACTGCTTCGGGCTTCCTTGGTAAGCCCCTGGCCTCCTCCCGGACTGGTAGAGTTTGTCAATACTTCATGAACCTCTTCTCTCTGCAAGGTATCCCCCTTCCTTTGTGGCTGAGGGATGCTCTAAAGAGTAACCTATTTTGGGTTATCTGCTGTCATTGATGCGCCCTGAGGGGATTAGTCACTATATTTATTTGGTTAGCCGCATCTCTGAGAGGTGTATCATCACTTGCCCCTTTATAGTGGGACATTTTATTCACCTTCGGCCCCTTACTCCCTTCCATTGCCATTGTTGTGCCCTCAAAATTTTGCAACTCCACATGATAAGATTCATCATATCTCACTTGGTCCTCACCTCCATATATAACCAAAGCGTCCTATTGTCCTCCAACCCCTTCATTATTCTGGTCTGGTTTCTGCCGCTTCCCAAAGATTGAAGGAAGGCGATCAGGACTCACAAACCTGATCTCCTGATCGTCTTCCTCCAGTGCTAATTCTATGTTTCTATCATGATTGAAGCATTCCTCTATGGGGTTCTTATTTCCCATATGCATCTCTCCTTCAACTGATTGTGCCTTCTAATCGACCCTCTATTCGTTCTTCTCCTCAGTACCCTCACAATGCTCTTTCACATGCCCAAAATATTTTCACTTTGTGCATGAGGATGGCACCCACTCATATTCGATCTTTTGTAGGGTCCATTCTCCATTTGGTAAAGCTACTTCAATTTGGCGAGGCAACTCACTTCTTGCTTCAATCTCCACGAATATGCACGCATAGTTTAGAATCTTTCGCCGAGGAGTATTAGTATCCATTTTAATAAGTACCCACCATTCTTGCTATCTTCATAATCAAGGGAATACTCCATAACTGTGGCGACAACCATGGCAACCTGATCCAAATTGGAACTGTTGTTAGCCTGTCCTTCTCAAAGTTAGATTTCGGACACCATCATTTTAGAATGACCATACGCCCATTAAACGTCCAAGGACCACCCCTAAATATCTTGTCTAAATCCTCCACAAGGGAGAACTTGATAAAATAAAATATATTCTCCTGGGAGAAGATTTCCATAGTCCCTTTTGGCCTCCATACTCTGAGCGTATATGCCCTTAACTATCCAAAAAATGGTTTGTTACCCATGACATATAGGATAAGAGTATTCTCCCAATACTCTATAGTTTCTTGAAAGTCATCACTAGTAATCTCCACCACTTTTCTCCCATTAATGATACTAGGTTCAACGTCCTGAAACTCGACTTCTTCCTCTACCTCAGTCGGTATACACAATTCCACCCATGACACAGGTTTTGGAACTGAAACTCATGCTTTCTCTTGATACCCCATCTTTCGCCTCCTTTAAGTCTGATTTGCCATCATGGTGCCATCTACCTGACCCCGGTTCATCTTCTTTAGGCACCCCTCTAAACCCGTAACCGATCGCCTCCCAGTATTCATGGATACACCCTATATCAGCTATTTTCCCTTGCGGTTCCATCCTCTTTGGGCGTTGTTCAGATGAGTCCACTCCTGGTGTGTCACACCTCTCGAACCACCACCATCCGCCCTGGTGTTACTCCCTTCTCCGTCCACCTTGCTGCGTCGATTAGTCATGCATAAATGCCTCCTCCTTTCCACCGTCATCCACCCTTCTCCAACGTTTCTCATCGTCGGATCTCCGTTATGGTCTTCTCTATCATCTTCTTTGCCTTCCCCTTATCCCTAATGCGCTACCAGACCACCTACCCCTAGATCACCCTCCCCCGGTGTCACCCTCACTTTTTCAACTAGGGATAGTTTGGTAATTTCACATGGGTATTTTATTTTAGAAATATAATATTAAATATTGTGCATGTTATAAATATTATTTATTTATTGTTAGATATTTGTATTTTATTTTGGACTTGTGTTAGTGGACCTTAGATTAGATCTATGGACCATATTTTATTCAAGTTAAATTTGAGCCCAATAGTAAGCCCATTTATTAGGAGAATGAATTAATTAGTTAAATCAATTGGATTAGAACCTTCCCTCCTTAATTAATTTCTTCATGACAAGCCCCAAGGGTATTATGGATATTTCATAGTAGCTTTGAGGAGGGGTAGATTCCGGCCACCGTAGAGGGAGTAGAGAGACTCTCTCTCTCTTTATTTTTTATTCCAAATCTAGATCTAGAATTTTTGCTCTTCCATATTCCTTCATCCCTACACTAATTCCTACCCAAATTCCTTCCTAATTTCTTTTCTACTCATCATTGGAGGCTATTAGAATAAGAAGAAAGCAAGGATCTACAAGGAGGAAGTAAGGATCTACAAGTTGAAGGCTCTTGACACTCATTTGGAGAATTATATTGAGAATCCAACTCCTAATATGTACAATTCAGTTTTTTCTCTCTAATTAGACTCTAAATATATAATTTAATTATTATGAACCCTCCCATGTACTAAGGTTGCCCATAGGAAGTGAAATTAGGTTCATAGGAGGCCTATGAAGAAAGTTATATGGTATTTTGTGTCAATTTTAGGGAAATTCCGAGATTGGCACATCTTGTATTTGTCAATTAGACCAAATTAATATGTGTTTGATTATGTGTAACTAGTGTCGTGCCATAATTAGATATGTGTAGGCCGTATCCTGATAATTTGGCAATACGGGTTGATTTGGGGGTTTTCTTTCGACACGGGGGTTTGAGAATGTTATATTTTGACACGGGCACGTAGATGAATAGCTAATACTTCATGTTGCTTCTAATTATGATTTTAGAATTGCTTGTATCATTCGGGATACGTTTGGTGGTGTGGTGGAGCCTATCATAAGCGTATCATAGATTGAGTATGATACGGGTGCGGTGCACTCCACGTGTTTCATTCTTTGTATTACAATTTAATTTACCTTGGTTATAGCTATTAGAGTATTATAATTATAGTTGTTATATGATATAAATAAATATAAATAAATATATATATATATATATATATATATATATTAATTTATTTATTTATATGTATGTTTCTAATTATATTATGATGTATTGGTAGTCCTTGGAGAGTAGGAGAGTTCATGTGCATCATTAGTGTGGGTAAGTGTTAACACACACACACACACACACACACACACACACACACACACACACACACACACACATATATGTGTGTGTGTGTGTGTGTGTGTGTGTGTGTGTGTGTGTGTAGATGTGTGCATGTGAGCTGGGGGGCCAATAAGCAGGCCGGATAAGCAGCAAGAAACTACAGCAGAAACAACAAGAAGAGCAAGAAGCAGCGGCAGAAGCAGTAAGTTGCAGCAGTAGCAAGCAGTAAGTTGCAGCATCAGAAGAAGCTGTAAGCTGCAGCAGCAGCAAGCAGTAAGCTACAGCAACAGTAGAAGTAGTAAGCTGCAGCAGAAGCAATAAGCCGTAGCAGCAATAAGCAGAAGCAGCAGCAATAAGCAGCTGTAGCATTAGTGTGTAGCACAAGTGCTTAGAGATTAAATTATAGATAAGCTAAGTTAGTTAATATTGTTAGTTAGTTATGTATATATATTAGTTAGTGTGTGTGTGTATGTGTGTGTGTATGTGTGTGTGTGTGTGTGTGTGTGTGTATATATATATATATATATATATATATATATATATATATATATATATATATATATATATATATATATAAGCACTAGTTAGCATTAGCATTGGTTAATATTAATTCTAGTTTACCTTGAGTTACACCAAGGTAATGAGAGTTGAGGTATCATAGGGTATGGGTATTGAATATCAATTGGGTATGTTAGTATGTTAGTTTGGTATAGTATTGTTATAAGTTATGAGTATAAATGCATGTTAGTGTATAGTGAGGTATGTATGGTTAGTTAGTTAATGTTAGATATTGGATTACCTTGTGATACCAAGGTAATGTCAAGGTATTGCTTTATACTCAAGGTATTGAGTTTGTATATCAAAATGGGTGTGTAGGTGGTGTGATACCGCTTTTAACTTAAAGCCAAGGTATCCACTTAGCATTAGTTTAGGCTGGAGTACTATATATTTTTATTTTATATATATATTGTATTTTCATACCTAATAACTTACGTATCTTATGATATGGTAATGTGTTGGTATCCTAGTATCCTAACATAGCTAGTATAGTCTAGTTACATATTGTATGGACCCAATATCCTAGAGATGGACTCATACAACCTAGAAATAGCTAGTTTGACTAGTTTAACCTTGAGTTAACCTAGTTTGACTGTTTTGACTTAGAAATGGCTTTATGACCTATAATTGAACTAGCTTAACTTATTTTTATTTCAAAACCTTGTATTAATGCAATATTCCATATATAGGTCTGTGTGACACCAGCTTGGGCATCGAGAGACACACCTTGCTCAGGACCTCAGGCGAGTATATTTCTCTGTTAGTTTTTATTTTATAATAGTGTATATATCTCATGTTCTAGAACTGTATACTTGATTCTGACACAGTGGTTTCACGGACTGGTACTACATGGATCCTGTTAGGAGATGTTATCCATTACTGTATTCAGTGGGTACTCTTTCACATGTATTTTATCATGTGTATCGGGTATTAATTTAGTGTACTTCGTGTTCATACACTGCTCGTGTTTAGTGTATCCATATTCGTATTCGTAACATATCGTGATTGGATCCATTGGTATTGATCGTGGATGGGAGAATAGAAGTTAATTATGTGATCAAGCACAGTATATTCATGTATATGTCGATTACATATCACAATTGTAATCAAGTTACCATATTATATTCGTGTTCAACCTAAACCGATCACATAATAAACTTGTATTCCATGGCACATTAGCTAAATTTTATTTATTTTCCTTATATTGCATATATTCTATTGTATGTCCTTCTTTCCAGTACATTATCTGTTCACTCTAGTTTATTTTATTCTATTGTTTAGTTATCTTGGATTCTTTTCTATTATCTATTATATATGCTCGATTATGTATTTGAAACTGCTTTCAGAGGTATGTACTCACCTAGAGTTCTGCTACGAGCCTGCTTTAGGATATAGGATTTAGGCTAAGAGTATACTTAATCGCAACTAGGAAACACTTCCAATATCAGTTTTGCTATCTTTCTCTATTAGAATATTTTCTTTACTTTGAATAAAATATGTTCTTCATTGATGATATCGTATCTTACTCAATAATGATTCATTTATTCAATCTATCTTCAGGATGCCGAGAAGACGCGTTCCCAGCGCTCAGGCTCAATGTCAGCGAGGTCGGTCACTTCATCGCCTCTGAGGGAAGCACCATCAGACGTTATTCCAAAAGCTACATTTTAGAGGTCAACTTCACCGATCCAGGTGGGCATTTTTGCAGCAGCTTTCGGAGGTGCTCCACCTTCGGTAGATAGGGTAGCGCCGACAGTTTCAGGAGATCTTCCACCCCCACCATCCGCAGTCAATCAGACGCAGATATTTGTGCTTTTTCAGCAGATGATAAAGGCGCAGCAGCGTCAGTTAGAGGTTATAAGGCAGGGCATTGTGAATGCTCACCAGATTGTGCTCGCAACAGTCGAGAGAGTCACTTTAGCCCAGCCACAGATGGCACCACTTCAGTTTACCCCACAGCAGCCGAGGCTGGGGACTATCATAGATTTCAAGATGAAGGGGCGGAAGGACTTTAAAGGCATTGAAGAGATCATTTATGCTGATGATTGGATAGAATACATTGAGCGGAACTTGCGGCTGGCGCAGATTCTAGAGAGGTTGCAGATAGAGGCCGCAAGGAGTATGATGTTCGATATTGCGTTGACTTGGTTCAGAACGGACCCCAGGATCTCAGCACCAGGACTTACTTGAAAATCTTTTAAAGAGCTCTTCAAGGAAAAAAAAATTTCAGATATGGCTCTAACACCTCTAGAGAGCTAGTTCCAATAACTCATTCAGGGAGGTATGACGATGGATGAGTATGTGGCAGAGTATTGCAGATTAGGCCACTTTATGGAGGGGCAGAACCCCAGAGGAAGAACTAAGAAGTTCAGGAAGGGCCTGAACAGGGAGATCAAATCACATACAAATGGAGATTCCATCACTACTTTCGAAGAAATTCTGAGACAGGCACAGCGGGCAGAGAATGATCTAGAGCTTGGCGCTAAGAGGCCGAGAGATATAGGAGGATCTAGTACCAACATGGGTCTAATGAAGCAGCCTCATTTTTAATAGCAGTACCAGAGGCACTTCCAACAGCCGAGGCAGCAGTATTATGGACCAGCTAGAGCGCCGGCGCAACAGATGCACCAAATCCAGAGGCCAGCTATTCCTTGCACTTTTTGTAAGAAGTAGGGACATGGATGGGATGCATGCAGGATGAGATTGGGCTAGTACTTATTGTGCGGATCAAGAGACTATCAGTTGAGGGCTTGTCCTAAAGTTTTAGCTCGTCCAGCTTAGGGCGAAGCTCAAGCATAGAGAGCACCCGCGAGACCACCAGCGAAACAGCAGAGAGGACCTCCTCTACCACCATAACAGTAGCAGTTCGCTCAGTACCAACACCAGCAGAGAGGTGCCTAGAGATAGGGGCAAGCTTTTGCCTTAACCGTCGAGGAGGAGCCAGTCGGTGATGTTATCTCAAGTCAAGTCTATCTTGATTCTTTTTCAGCTTATACTTTATTTGATTCTGGTGCTTCACATAGTTTTGTATCTGTATCTTTTGCTCTAAAATATTACCTTGAGACTGAACCATTGGCGAGGACTTACAAGATCACAATCGGGGGTGGCATTATCCTAGTCAGTAAAGTTTACAAGGACCGGAGAGTTTCCTTAAGAGGCCGAGAGTTGAGCGTATGTCTACTCATAATGCCACTTTCGAGCTACGATATAGTGCTCGGGATGGATTTGTTGAGTAGGTACCATGTTAGTATCGATTATCGAGGAGGCAAAGTTTTGTTCTAGACACCAGAAGAGCTAGAGTTTGAGTTCATCAAAGGAGCAACAAAGTAGAGCAAAGGAGACATCTGTGGAGCTTTGGTAGAAGAGCAGGAGCTGCCACATCCATCGATTGCTGAGTATATAGACGTCTTTTCGGAGGAGTTGTCGGAGTTGCCACCAAACAGAGATATAGAGTTCTCTATAGACTTTGTGTCAAGCACAGAGCCAATATCATAGCACATCTATAGGGTGAACAATAGCGAAATGGCAGAGTTGAAGAAGCAAGTGGATGAGTTAGAAGACAAGGGTTTCATCCGCTCCAGTTCATTACCGTGGTGTGCTCCGGTATTATTTGTACCAAAGAAGGATGGGTCGGTACGCATGTGTATCGACTACAAGGCACACAATAACCTCACTATCAAGAACAAATACCCATTGCCATGGATTAACGATTTATTTGATCAGATGAGCAGAGCGAAAGTATTCTCAAAGATAGACTTGAGGTCGGGGTACCACCAGATGAAAGTAAAGAAGGAAGACATTCCAAAGAAAGCTTTCAGGACTCGGTATGGGTAGTTTGAGTTCTTGGTGATAACGTTTGGGTTGACCAATGCCCTGACGGTATTCATGAACCTGATGAATAAGGTGTTTCATCAGTACTTGGATTAGTTTGTGGTAGTATTCATTGATGATATATTAATTTTTTCGAAGACCCCGGAGGAGCATGAGAAACATCTGAGGATAGTTCTGGAGATCACCCTCAGGAAGGAGAAGCTTTATGGCAAGCTTTCGAAGTATAAGTTCTTCCTTGATAAAGTTGAATTCCTCAGGCATGTGATTACAGGAGAGGAATCTCAGTAGACCCGAAGAAAAATTCAGCAGTTGAGTCATGGTCTACCCCGAGTTCAGTAGTGAAGATCAGGAGTTTTCTTGGACTGACAGGCTATTATCGGAGGTTTGTTCAAGATTTTTTTAGGATTGCAGAGCCAATGACTAGACTAACCAGGAAGGACGTAGAGTTCGTCTGGACTGAGGATTATCATTCTGCTTTTAAGGAGCTAAAGAAGAGGTTGACTACAGCTCCAATATTGACATTGCCATCAGGGGCGGAAGGATTTTTTATATATATTGATCTATCGGGTAAGAGTTTGGGTTGTGTGTAGCAGCAGAACGGGAAGGTGATTTCCTATGCTTCCAGACAATTATGCTCGCATAAGAAGAATTATTCTACCTATGACTTGGAGTTGGCAGCAGTTATTTTTGCTCTTATACTATGGAAGCACTACTTGTATGGGAAGCGAGTAGAGATCTTTACGGATCACAAGAGCTTGAAATATGTGTTTACACAAAAAAAGCTCAACATGAGGCAGCAACGGTGATTGGAGTTGATGAAGGACTTCGACATTGCTTTGCAGTATCATCCAGGAAAGGCCAATGTAGTCGCGGATGCCTTGAGCAGGTATCCAGTAGCTATGTATTTGACGAGGGACAAATATGTATTAGCCGATCTTGATAGTTTGCGCATTGAGGTATTAATTCCTGGAGTTGCAGCACATATGTGGGGACTTCAGGTACAGTCAGAGTTAATGGACTGGATCAGAGCCGCACAGTTCAAGGATGAGTCCCTGAGGAGCACTAGAGCATAGGTCCAAATAGGATTGGCAGAGGAGTTCAGCATTGCATATGATGGATCATTGCGGCACGGTACCAGATTATGTATGCCAAGTTGAGCATTGCACGAGAAAATTCTTCAGAAGGTGCATCGATCTCAGTACTCTATGCATCCAGGTGCCAACAAGATGTATAGAGACATGAGAGAGCATATTTGGTGGCATAGTATGAAGCGGAAGGTTGCTAGTGTCATGCTCCAGTCCCAAAATACGTAGGACTAGGAATACGTAAGCATGCCAGCCGTATGTATATGGTAACTCCAATATATGGAAACCATAACACATACGTACGTTGTATTATGAACAATAATTCACAAGTGGTATATAATTATCACAAGTCACAGGGCATAACTAAATTTTATCCACAGAATCAAATATAAATGAATAACCAATCAACTATATAACCAAATCAAGTGTAAAATGCTTGATAAGAACAAGTAGTTGGATGGAGACAAATCTACTAACAAACTATAATATAAGAGAAACAAAAACTACATCATATAATCAATAAGGCTCAAAGAGAAGGCCTCATCGAAAGAGAATGAAGTAGCAAGTCCTGATCCATGCTACTGTAAATAGTCATGATCGTCTACACCTGGAAAGGGACCAGGTCCTCAGAGGGACGTAACAAGATACATAGAAGCATGTCAATAAAGTACTAAAAAATAAATATCCAAGGGTCGCCTAACCATCTATGTGATTGCATTTTGTGAACAACTTTCCAACAAGTGGGCTATTTGGCTAAAATAGGATTGGTATGATTCTCTCGGAGAATCAGGGGTCTACAAAGCATGTCGTCTTTTGAACGCCAGAGGTCGCCTGATAATATATAGGGTCATCATGACCGTGCATCTCTGGTGGAGCATACGAGTTACACAATAAAAGTGCAAAGGAGCCCAAACGCCTTACTTGTTGTTCTCCCCACCCCATGCTCTAAGCATATCATATCCATGACACGATGATACCTCTAATAACTGTCAAGTCTTCTAACATACAAATTCTATCAGCAGTTATTCCCTATCGCACGTCCCATATGTACAGGAGGCCAGCCTGTTACGCAAGTCTGTGTCCTACATGAGACTCATACTCGTGTAACAGATGTGTCACAGCCAATGAAACCTAATGATGCCTCCAAATCATGTGGTAGTCTCGTAAACTAGGTCGATATGCATAATATATAATAAAGATAAAATACGACGCCACCGTCTTTGCATCCAAGTTATTCTTGGACGCACAGTTTATATAGCAGTTAAAATATATGAATTAAAATACAAAAATAAAATACATGCATCATAAGGAATGTAAATTATAGTACAATGGCAAGGTATACTTGCCTGGCAAGAAAGCTGCGTAATATAAACGTCCAGGTATCAAGTATACAGGATCAGAAACTATGGCCTCCGAATAAACGTCTTCGGATGCTAAAATAAACATCACCAACGTTTCCAGAATAAGCGAGATAGCTAGAAAATACTACCCTTTCGTCCAATTTGGACACAGGAACAAAATAGTAATTTCGAGTCAAAGTGGGTCCACTTGTGGGCCACTTTGCACCAAAAAGCGTGCCAGAGGTAAAGTTCTCTAAATAGGATAAATTATAGGTCAAACAAATTATAAACATCAATACAAACTCAACAGTATGTCCAATTTTGGATTCCGGTGAGCCGAATACAAATTTGCCCTAAAAGTCAATCGCAGGGCCCGCAAATAGGCGGCTTGGTCAACTATCTTAGAATCGCATAAAACTTGGATCACAGGACCAGCGGGATGCCACGAATCCAATGGCGCAAGTTTTGTCGTATTCTGACCAGCATACACAAAATGGTGCAGTGTTTCTGCACGCGTGGTGCACAGACGGCCGGCGGCGGGCGGTCCGGGCGGCTGCGACGGCAGTCCGGGCGTGGGGGCGGCGGCGCCGGCGCGACATCGGGGGAGGGGGAGAGTCAGCGCTGGGGTTAGGGTTTAGGTTAGGGTTAGGGCTTAGATGATTAGGTATATATTTGGAAGTCATCTACTCTGCCAAGGCAAGAATCGAAGACTACGGCTCCCCCTCCCAACGGTCTCAGGCCAAGGCGACCAAAGGGTATATATATATATATATATATATATATATATATATATATATATATATATATATATATATATATATATATATATATATATATATTTATATATATATATACACACATGGAGAGGGGGAAGGAAGTTAGGCCGCGGGTGGGTTCACGGTAGGGGAGTAGTCTGGTGTTAGGTTAGTTAGTAGTTATTAGTTTTAGGTTTAGTTATTAGGGTTTTTATTTTCTTTTTCTTTTCTTTTCTTTTCTTTTCTTTTCTTTTTATTATTACTAATACTATTACTAATATTATTATTAATAATATTCTTAATATTATTATTATTACCAATATTATTATTATTGCTATTATATTTATTATTATTAGTAATAACTATATATATATATATATATATATATTATAGATGATGTTAAAAATTCCAAAAATAATATTCGCATACAAAATAAATTCTAGAAAATTACTTTGTAAAGTTTTAATAAAATACTACACTCAAAATATTTTATAATTAATAATTAGATAATTATTTAGTTATAAATCAAATAATTATATCAACCAATTAAATAAATAAATAACTAAATGGATATCCTACAAAATAGAATAATAGTAAATAATATGCACATCTTACAAGAAGAGAAAAATACCTAACTTGGCACAAAAAATTATGGGATGCTAATTGTAGGAAGTTGGAATTAAAAAATGACCACAAATAAATTATGTATATAATATCTAAATATTTAACCATTAATCTATGGTCGTTACAATAATGTCATACTAACACCAAAGGATCGAATTTTTGAGCCACGAAAAGATTCTACAGGTAGTGTCTCCTGTGTAGGCTACTTCCTATGAAGGGCGATACAGATTTTAGGACCATCATATATTATTAATGTCCAAACCACGGTTGAGTATCCTAATAAAATTATTGGATTTTAATTATTTTAAAAATAATAATATAAAACAAATACACGAAATACAAAATATACATACCTATTTTTGGATGAGGGAGTTTACAGCTAGCTTCGTATCCAGATGCTTGGTATGCTAGCAGGTAAAGACAGAGAGACAGAGACCAGGTTGATTACTTTAGACTTTATCCATTCCAGAGTGGAAGTGGGAGCATGTGACAATAGACTTTGTTTTAGGGCTTCCGCGTTCTCTAGGAGGTAAAGATACGATTTTGGTCATCGTAGACAGATTGACCAAATCAGCCAACTTTCTGTCATTTAAAGTAGGCACGTCTATGAAAAAGGTGCGTCAGATAATCAGATTGCATGGAGTTCCTATGAGCATAGTCTCGGATCGGGATAGTCGCTTTACGTCCCACTTCTGGAGGAGTTTGCAGGCTAGCTTGGGCACTCAGCTCTTGTTCAGTATCGCATATCACCCTCAAACAGACAAAATATCAGAGAAGACTATTCAGACTCTCGAGGATATGCTACGCACCTGTATTTTGGATTTTTGAGGCTCTTGGAAGGATCATCTTCACTTAGTAGAGTTTTCTTACAACAACAACTACCAGGCCAGTATAAAGATGTCACCATTTGAAGCTTTGTATGAACGAAGATGCCGTACTCCGTTATCATAGGATAATATTGGCGAGAGAGCCTTATTGGGATCAGAGATGGTCGTGGATACAGCTGAGAAGGTGAGGCTCATCAGGGATATACTTCGGGTGGCGCTGGACAAACAACAGCATTGGGCCGATAGCCACCGGAGACCATTGGAGTTTGAGGTATAAATTTTTATTTGCATTGCTTGTGATTGTTATTTTTTGTTAAAAGTGCTAAGGATGTGTTTCGTGCTAGGTTGGCAATCTGGTTTTCTTGAGGATTTCTCTGACATGAGGCACGATTCATTTTGGTGGAGGCAGAAAGGTTAGTCCACGGTACATCGGACCTTTCAGTATTCTTGAGAGGGTCGGTGCAATAGCCTACAGACTAGACTTGCCGCCTGTATTAGAGGGAGTGCACAACGTGTTCCACATGTCGTAGCTGAGACGGTATATGGCCGATCCTATCCATGTACTAGATCACTCAGAGATCGAAGTTGGTTCGACACTCAGCTATCCATAGCAGCCCATGAAGATCTTGGCCCACAGGAAAAAGGTGTTGCAGAACCAGACGATTCCTTTAGTGCGTGTCTCATGGAGGCTTCACTCGCCAGGAGAGAGTACCTGGGAGCGAGAGGCCGAGATGCGCGAGCGATATCCTTATTTGTTTGAGCCGTGAGGTATAATTATTTCTTGCTTGAATTGATTTCTTTTGTAGTTAGTTTCTTCCTTAATTTCTAGGACAAAATTTTTCTAAGGTGGGTAGGATTATCACCCTCACTTTTCCAACTAGGGGTAGTTTGGTAATTTGGCATCGATATTTTATTTTAAAAATATAATATTAAATATTGTATATGTTTTAAATATTATTTATTGATAGATGTTAGTATTTGATTTTGGACTTGTATTAGTGGACCTAACTAGTTTAGATTAGATCTATGGACAATATTTTATTCTAGTTAGATTTGAGCCCAATAGTAAGCCCATTCATTAGGAGAATAAATTAATTAGTTAAACCAATTGGATTAGAACCTTTCCTCCTTAATTAATTTCTTTATGATAAGTCCCAAGGGATATTGTGATTTATAGTAGCTTGGAGGAGGGGTAGAGGCCGGCCACTATAGAAGGAGGAAAGAGACTCTCTTTCTTTATTTTTTATTCTAAATCTAGATCTAGAATTTTCTCTCTTCCAAATTCCTTCATTCCTACATCAATTCCTAACCAAATTCCTTCCTAATTATTTTTCTACTCATCATTGGAGGCTATTAGAACAAGGAGAAGCAAGGATCTACAAGTTGAAGGCTTTTGATACTCATTTAGAGAATTGTATTAAAAATCTATCTTCTAATAGGTAGAATTCAATTTTTTCTCTCTAATTAGACTCTAATTCTATAATTTAATCATTATATATTCTTCTATATACTAAGGCTACCCATAGAAAGTGAAATTAGGTTCATAGGAGGCCTATGGAGAAAGTTATGTGATATTTTGTGTTAATTTTGGGAGAATTTCAAGATTTGCACATCTTATGTTTGTCAATTGGTCAATTATACCAAATTGATATGTGTTTAATTGTGTGTGACTAGTGTCGTATCCACAATTGGATACGTGTAGGCCGTATCCCAATAATTTGACGATACGGGTTAATTTGGGGGTTTTCTTCCAACACGGGGGTTTGAGCATGTCACATTTTGACACGGGCACGTAGACGAATAGCTAACACTTCGTGTTGCTTCTAATTATAATTTTGGACTTGCTCGAGTCCTTCAGGGTACGTTTGGTAGTGTGGTCGAGCCGTATAACAAGCATATCATAGATTGAGTATGATACGGGTGTGGTGCACTCCACGTGTTTGATTCTTTACATTACAATTCAATTTACCTTGGTTATAGCTATTAGAGTTATATAATTATAATTTTTATATGATATATATATATATATATATATATATATATATATATATATATATATGTGTGTGTGTGTGTGTGTGTGTGTGTGTGTGTGTGTGTGTGTGTGTGTTTCTAATTTTATTGTGATGTGTTGGTGGTCTTTGGAGAGTAGGAGAGTTCATGTGCATCAATAGTGTGGGTAAGTGTTAATACATACATACATACATACATACATACATACATACATATATGTGTGTGTGTGTGTGTGTGTGTGTAGATGTGTGTGTGTGAGTGCTAGGGGGGCAATAAGCAGGCCGGATAAGCAGCAAGAAGCAACAACAGAAACAACAAGAAGCATCAGCAGAAGCAGCACGAAGCAGTGGCAGAAGCAGTAAGCTGCAGCAATCGCAGAAGCAGTAAGCTGTATCAGCAGCAGAAGCAATAAGCAGTAGCAGCGATAAGCAGAAGCAACAGCAATAAGCAGCAGTAGTATTAGTGTGTAGCACAAGTTCTTAGAGATTAAGTTGTAGATAAGCTAAGTTACTTAATATTGTTATATATATATATATATATATATATATATATAAATATATATATGAGGTTTATGTCACGCACCGATCCTGAAGGTCCCGAAGACGCCCCAGCCGGGCTCGAATCACCAAGCCTCGGCGCTCCCGTGGGGCGTGTGGTCGTTTGCCATCAGGACGTGATGTCATGCGAGCCTGGGGTTGGACGCCTTAAATTTTGAAGGAGAGTTCTTACTCTTTCTCCATGATCGAAAATTTCTCCTGTAAAGTGTTCCAAAATTATGATAATCAATGTGTATACAGCATCAGACATAGTAGTCTAAGTGTTATTTTTAATATTTGTCTCAGTTTTAACGGTATTTAAAATTTCTTACCTCTGAGTATCAGTTAGAAAATTAGTCTACCAGCACCTAAGAATGCCGGTAAAATCACAAGTGATAAATTATGCGGTATCTCGATCATTATTTTCATCGTATTGATGATCAAGAAAAGGTATAAATTATACAAAAATCTATCAAGGAGAATAAGATCCTTGTTGAAGCCAAGCTAAAGAGAAAAATAATAGAAGACAACCCTTTAAAGAAAATAAAAGAATCACTGAGAAGGCAAAATCCTCGAATTACTGAGGAAGAATTAAAAAAGAAATGCCTTCAATATATACAGACTCAATTTGATTCAATTTTTGAGACAGATAATATATCTGTTAACTCTGCTAAATCAGACAAAATGGTTGAGGATAATATTGAAGAAGACTCAGAAACCTTCTTCAAAAGGATGCATCATAGAGTCATTGGTCAATCATCTGAAGAGGATAATGACGAAGACATGCAATAATTATATCCTGTTGCCAGAATATGTGTGGCAAATGTTTACTTTACTTTACATAAAGAGGAATCTCTTTATTTTTGTGGCTGACAATGGTGGACCTACCTGCGCTACTTTCGGTGCTACGTGTACCTACGCTACTTTCGGTGCTACATGTTAAAGAAGATGTTGACGGGCACTCACTGTTGCTCGTGATAAGAAGGAATCTGCTAACCCGCATCTGCCAGTTACCATGTCTACCACTGAAGATAACCTGTAATATAAATAGAGGCAAAGACCTCGGGGTTATGTACGTTTTAAAGTTTTGTTGAAAGTTCTAGTGTGATCTTTCTGTGTACTCCTTAATAGTAATCAATAAAATTTTAGTATTTCGCATAAAAGTCTCTCTTCTCATCCACTCTACGAAAGCCCTCTTCCTGGTTTCCATTTTTGGGGATCTTTCCTTGTACTCCTTAATAGTAATTAATAGAATTTCAGTATTCTGCATAAAAGTCTCTCTTCTCATCCACTCTATAAAAGCCCTCTTCCTGGTTTCTATTTTTGGTATCAGAGCCATGTTAATGGCTCAAGGCAGAGGTAATTTTACTTTTTCACAACCATGTAATTTAATGATAAAGTTATTATTTTCTTGTTATTTCTCTGTTATAGTTATTATTATTGAAAAAGCTGTTATCTTATTTAATCACGATAGAGTTAGGATTTGTCAAAGCGAAGTGTCTTACGCCTAGTGGGACGGCATCAAAGTTGCGTAGTGTAAATCCCCTCACCCGAAATTAGGTTTACTTGGCTTATATAGTGGAATTAGGACTAGTTTGAACCTAATTAGAAATTAGAACACAGCATTCGATTTAACTATACATTATTTTATCGCGTAGCGCACCTTACCGTTGCTTCGATAATTGGAGTAGTACACTAGCCGTTGCCCATCTACAAATTTTACAACCTTTTCCTAGACGTGCCCGCCTACCTTTCTGACCTTTGTGTAACTTATAATCATGCTTTCTGGTGCGACATTTTAATCACACAAAAAATGTCGCGGATGTATTTCTTAATTCTAAATAAATTCCAACTCTTTACCCTTGTGCGTTCCAATCAAAATTGGAGACATAATCTTGACCGTTTTGTACCACCGGAATTTTATTAATATTCTACACTGTATCTTCGATGCCCCAGACACTTGTGTTCGACCTAATTTTATTTTCAGGTACTCCTAATTAATTCCAGAACACCGTGCGCGATAATTTTAATTTAATTAAATCCAATTTTCGTCTTTGTGCAAATTTTCCAATTGTTGGGAGCTTTTATGCAAAAATGCGTTGAGATATCCCCACCATTGGACAATGCGTGAAGAAACTCAATTTTCCCTTCACGTGGATTTTTTCATAATTTTTTGGGATGTACAACGCGCGCACATCGCCCCGTATATTAAATCTATCCTTGCATTTAATTAATGCAAATTCTAGCCCTCCCAACATCCCCATGAGAGCCGAAGCCCAAACCCAAGAGGATGTTGACCAAGGTTAAATTTTCCTAGGTCAAACCCATCCCCTTACATGTATAAATATCCCCTTTTCTCTAATTCCCAAAACACCAAACCTAAATTCCCAATTCAGCCGACCCCTCCCCTATACTTCCTATTCACCCTCTTCCTCCTTCCTCCAGCCCGTCACCGGAGCCCGACACCCAGCCATCTCGACAAACCACCATCCACTCCCCTCCTCCACCACTCCATCACCGCTGAAGCCGTCGCTGCTCTCCTCCAGATCCGCTCATCCCGTCGGTCGAATCCCCCTCCCCCGACCGCTGTACTCCCCGACGACACGCCGGAGCTGACCACGATGCCACCATTACACCCCCATTGTCCCCGTTCTCCGCCACCTCGTCATCGTCTTCATCTCCTCCGCCTGCACTCCTCCACCGGACCTCCCCGTCCCACTTCCTCGACCTCTTTTCCCCGACCTCGACGCCGGAGCACCCGACCCCGATGGTCCAGCAGATGACTCCCCGCCGCCGGAGTCGACATCACCACCACCACCATTGTCATCCTCCCCTCCTCCTCCTTCGACTGGCCGGAGCGACCCCCTCGCCTGAACGATGCCCGGAGCTCCCCGTCGGCTCCTCTTCAACCACCACCCACACAACTCTGGCCACACCACACCCTTTCCCTTCCTGGCCTCTCCTCAACCTCCAGGGCCGGACATCCCCTCCCTGGCCGGACCTCCCTCCCCCACCGGCCGAAATATCATCACCACCACCCTTGCCAATAACATTATCACCTTCACCATCATAATAGTCATTACCACCACCTTACACATCATCATCCACACCATCAACCTAGTCATCATCTCATCACTCTCATCATCACCATCTCACCCTTGTCGTCATCATCATCATTAAACACTGTCACCCTTAACCATCACCCTTGGCAACTTCAACCATCATCATAAACTCCATCATCGTATTTATCGTAGACCGACACTCTTGCCAGACAAACCGTAGCAGTCACCTCCGATTTCCATACCAGTGTATACTGACCTCGGAGACCTGTTAGATTTATCTGCTCGACTTCAGGAGCTGATTATTGGTGCTACGCAGCCTTCTTGCCAGGCAAGTATACCTTGCCTTGTGTACTGTTTAAATTCTGTATTTTTAGCTGCATATTTATTATTTAAACTGTGCGCGTCCGAGAGAGAGACTCGGGTGCAGTCAATGGAGGCATTGACGTTAGGACTTGTGTCTGACCTAGTGTCTAGTAGACCCACCTAAAGTTGTGGAGTTATTGGTGTGATTCCCAGGCCTTGACACATTCCGTATACGTATTGTGAGTCTCATGTAGGGCACGGTCCTGCGTATGTGGTTGGCCACCTGTACGTGTAGGCGTGCGACGGATAGGGTATAACTGCTAATAGTGATACATGTTAGAAGACTTAGTAGTTATTAGTAGGTGGAGCATAGACTAGCATGGTACGATGGTCCTATCCCTGTCCTTGTTCGGTTGTAAGGATGGACTATTGCTCTAACGATAGACTATGAGCCAGAGTTACGACGCCGAGGCGTAGTAGCTGACGCGCGTTGTAGATACAACATGCTTAGATCATTGGGCGGGGAGGACTACTAGTAGACGTATGGGACACCCCACTTCTTTTACACTGCTGCCACACTCAACGGAGTGATATGGACGATATATACTATACTGCTGTCACGTTCTTCGGAGTGATATGGACGATATATATTATACTGCTGCCACGTTCTTCTGAGCGATATGGGTAATATATACTATACTTTTGCCACGTTCTTTGGAGCGATATGGATGATATATACTACACTGCTGCCACACTCTTCGGGGTGATATGGACGTTATTACTGAGCGCCCTCCTATGGGGGCATATGTGGCATATACTTACCAGTTGTCACGATTGGTGAATTACGTCAGCATATGTCTAGCCTACACCCTCAAATTGTATCTCACTTAGATGGTTAGGTCACCCCGGAGTTATTTATTCAGTATTTACTTTATCGCATGCTATTATGTATCTTGTTACGTCCCTCTGAGGACCTGGTCCCTTTCCAGGTGTATTATTCATGAGTGTTTGCAGGAGCGCAGATCTGGACTGGTTACCTATACTTCGAGCAGGTCCTCTCTTCGAGTCTCAATAGTTGGTAGTTGTTGTACTTATATTGTGTTTATCTCGTTTATTCTATACTCTAGTTCGGTAGTGGATTTGTTTCCATCCGATTACCAGCATTAGATACTTTCCATTGAGATCTAGTTTCATAGCTACTGGTCATTTAATTATATTAATTTTTTGGATGAGATCTAGATTATACCATTTGACTTGTGTTGGATTTATACCACTTGTGGATTTTGTTATTCATATACAGCGTACGTGTGTTATGGTTTCCATATATTGGAGTGTCATATTCATACGGCTGGCATGCACACGTGTCCTAGTCCAACATATTTTAGGACTGGGGCGTGACATGTTTTTGTGGTGGCCCATGCAGGTCAAGAGCATATTGTCACGGTTATATTACTGTACCGAGCAAGCCTGCACCTAAGATTAGAGTATAGGATCTCGTCCACAATTGACTATGACTCATCCTTCTTCTAATCCATTCCGTTGAATAATTGCATCATGCTTGATTCATGTGCCTTCCCATTAGTTTCTTGAGTGTAGCCTTCTCCTAGAATATAGAAGTCCCTGTTGTTAGATAATAAGTAGGGTAACCTTCCTATTAAGAGTAACTAGAACCCTGACACGTCACTAAGTTTAGAATATTTAAGTAAACCCTAGTGTCCTTATCTAAAGAATAGCTTACCATTATTCGTTAACGCAATTATGAATGACTTAAGAGTAGTATAGACACTACCAGAGCTAGTTAGAGATTTGACCCTAATGTTGACCCTAGTATTGAGGAACCAATAGGAAATCCGAGATCGAATGTAGGGATTGAACCTAATTTGCATAGTGAGATAATATCAGGATATAGATCCTTGTCTTGATATTAGCAGACAGTACCTCAGGAAGCTCAGAGCAACGAGTATGATATTCCCTTGGTCATACCCCAAATACGGAGAATTGCTCGCCACCTTCCCTTTAGGAAACCATGATATTACCTTGAGTCCCTCTATTTTAATTTTATATATTGTCCCTCCAAAACTTTAGCGTTCACTAATTACGCGACGATTAAATTATGATTCTTCTCTTCTCCATCTTCTAACTCATGCCACTTGACACCTCTGATTATAAGCCAAGTGATCTTATTTTATGTTAGGATATATAGTTTGCTAGGGTTATAGTTGGTAATTTGAACTTGAATTATGTGCTTGGTAGTTAGAGCTTGATAGTTTGAGTGGTTCCTTTAGATTATGATCTAATTATTCTTAGTTTGAAATCGCGTAATTTGTATTTGTAACTCGATACGAGTTATATTTCCCTTTTTTTCTTAAAGGTCATTAATGCTTCCATTCTTACTATTGACACATGTATCCTATGAGCTATATGATTAAGATTTAAGATGACTATTACCTATATGATACAATAGGAGACCCAAATAAGTACTAAGATCCGTTCCTCGTATAGCCTAATAAGAATTTGTACTTTATTTGCAAGAACCTTATTAATTTGTAGGATCCCCTCAAGACTGTCACAGTATTAGTTATTATTTTTAAGTTGGGTAGTATGCCTCACAATATAGTATCACATAGCCCTATTGACCCATTGATGAAGTATAATAGGATGACACAACTTTAGACTTGCATAAGGAGATGGTGTTTATTCAGACTGTAGAAATTAAAGGTCCATACCCATATTTGGTCGACTAGCGACTTAGATAAGGAGTAGTATGACGACTAGAGTGACTATAGAGTCTTATTTTTGTTTTGTTTGTGAACTTGAATTATTTTGTAATTTTTCTTATCATAATCTAGCGTGTTTATATTTTTGTACTACCTCGACTTATGCTGCTGTTACAGCCTAGTTTTGCAAGATCATCATTTTATCAAGCTTATTCATGACATGTATTATTAGACGTGCACACTAATATATTTCAGAATTAGTGTACTACGGTCTGATCAACCATAGTGCGCTTGGTTCGCCATTCGTATAACTACTTTACGTGGATTGAGATATATAGTGATTAGTAGACGAATGTACTTGTCCTCTAGATATGTCTGAGCACCTCGTACCTGTTACATAACTGTACCGATGCGAGCATGTGAATAGGAATTACCCAAAATAGGATTTTAATCCACAACTGCCTTGACAATTCCTATTGAATTCTTTAAACGCCTTGATCCCCATACTCCTAATATATTACCTTTCCCTTGAACTCTTTTTTATTGTTTTCCGTCTTCCCTTATTTCGGAAAGACGAGACCTCGTGCTTAGCATAAGTTGATACACGGATAGTATTAGATGTACCCTATGGGCCAAACACATTAATTGATGATTATTTTGTAACCAAGGGTATATCACATGTAATATATTTGGCGTTAAAATTTTGAGGAATGAGTAACATGATTAATTAAAATTGAGGAATAAGTTTTCTTAAATGAAAGAGCCTTATGTGATTGATTGGTAAACTCTAAGTTGGATAGCAGTTACATTTATCAGCTTGAGAGAAATTTCTTTAGATTATGATCGAGCAAAATCTGATTGAAAGGTTCAAGTCATTTTAAATTCTAGAATTTTGGACGAATAAGTAAGAGGATGAGGATCAATGAATTTCAATTTTTAGCACATGATTTAAATTTAATATTGAAGGTTGAATCAACGATTTAAACCTCGAGGAAAATAAATAGAACTCTAAACATAGACATGGACAGATTAAATCTCGAATTTGAGGATTAAATTAAAAGAAATTTTGATTGCAGGATTACCTATTTGAAATTATTGAGGATATAAATTGAATTTAAAAATTGAAGAGTACGGAATTCACAAGTTGAGGATAGAAATAATAATTGATTTTAACTTTCTAGAAGAAATTTTAACAGTTGAAGATTGTGATGTAAATTCTGATTTGGGATGTCATAGAGATTTGAATTAGATTGGATGTGGATTATTAAATTGAGAATGGAGAAGACAATGTGATGTGTTGACATTCGATTTAAATATTGGTTCAATTTGAAAGGGATTTCGATGGATTTGAATAAGTTAAATTTTGGAATATATTGCGATTTAACTTGCCTTACGTACGCAAGTGAAGGAGTTAAACCAATTATGTCTTATTTTAATTTTGAGGACAAAATTATTTTTAAGTTGGGTAGATTATAAACTCCATCACCCGAAATTAGGTTTACTTGGCTTATATAGTGGAATTAGGGCTAGTTTGAATCCAATTAGGAATTAGAACACGGCATTCGATTTAACTATACATTATTTTATCGCGTAGCGCACCTTACCGTTGCTTCGATAATTGGAGTAGTACACTAGCCGTTGCCCATCTACAAATTTCATAATCTTGTCCTAGACGTGCCCGCCTACCTTTCTGACCTTTGTGTAACTTATAATCATGCTTTCTGGTGCGATATTTTAATCGCACAACAAACGTCGCGAATGTATTTCTTAATTCTAAATAAATTCCAACTCTGTACCCTTGTGCGTTCCAATCGGAATTGGAGACATAATCTTGATCATTTTATACCACCTGAATTTTATTAATATTCTACACTGTATCTTCGATTCCCCAGATACTTGTGTCCAACCTAATTTTATTTCCAGGTACTCCTAATTAATTCCAGAATACCGTGCACGATAATTTTAATTTAATTAAATCCAGTTTCCGTCTTTGTGCAAATTTTCCAATTATTAGGGGCTTTTATGCAAAAATGCGTTGAGATATCCCCACCATTGGACAATGCGTGAAGAAACCCAATTTTTCCTTCACGTGGATTTTTTCGTAATTTTTGGGATGTGCAACGTGCGCACATCGCCCCGTATATTAAATCTATACTTGCATTTAATTAATGCAAATTTTAGCCCTCCTAACATTCCCATAAGAGCTGAAGCCCAAACCCAAGAGGATGTTGACCAAGGTTAAATTTCCCTAGGTCAAACCCATCCCCTTATATGTATAAATATCCCCTTTTCTCTAATTCCCAAAACACCAAACCTAAATTCCCAATTCAGCCGACCCCTCCCCTATACTTCCTATTCACCCTCTTCCTCCTTTCTCCAGCCCGTCACCGGAGCCCGACACCCAGCTGTCTCAACGAACCACCATCCACTTCCCTCCTCCACCACTCCATCACCGCTGAAGTCGCCGCCGCTCTCCTCCAGATCCGCTCATCCCGTCGACCGGATCCCCCTCCCGCGACCGTTGTACTCCCCAACGACACGCCGGAGCTGACCACGACGCCACCAGTATACCCCCATTGCCCCCGTTCTTCGCCCCCTCGTCATCTTCTTCATCTCCTCCGCCTGCATTCCTCCACCGGACCTCCCCGTCCCTCCTTCTCGACCTCTTTTCCCAGACCTCGACGCCGGAGCACCCGACCTCGGCGGTCCAGCAGATGACTCCCCGCCGCCGGAGTCGACATCACCACCACCACCATTGTCATCCTCCCCTCCTCCTCCTTCGACTGGCCGGAGCGACCCCCTCGCCTGAATGATGCCCGGAGCTCCCCGTCGGCTCCTCTTCAACCACCACCCACACAACTCCGGCCACACCATAGCCTTCCCCTCCCTGGCCTCTCCTCAGCCTCCAGGGCCGGATATCCCCTCCCGGGCCGGACCTCCCTCCCCCACCGGCCGGAATATCATCACCACCACCCTTGCCAATAACATTATCACCTTCACCATCACCATAGTCATTACCATCACCTTACACATCATCATCCACACCATCAACCTAGTCATCATCTCATCACTGTCATCATCACCATCTCACCCTTGTCGTCATCATCATCATTAAACACTGTCACCCTTAACCATCACCCTTGGCAACTTCAACCATCATCATAAACCCCGTCATCGTGTTTATCATGGACCGACACTCTTGCCAGACAAACCGCAGCAGTCACCTCCAATTTTTGTACCTGTACACGCTGACCCCGGAGACCTGTTGTATTTATCTGTGCGACTTCAGGAGCAGATTATTGGTGCTACGCAGCCTTCTTGCCAGGCAAGTATACCTTGTCTTGTGTACTGTTTAAATTCTGTATTTTTAGCTGCATATTTATTATTTAAACTGTGCGCGTCCGAGAGAGAGACTCGGGTGCAGTCAATGGAGGCGTTGACGTTAGGACTTGTGTCTGACCTAGTGTCTAGTAGACCCACCTAAAGTTGTGGAGTTATTGGTGTGACTCCCAGGCCTTGACACATTCCGTACACGTGTTATTAGTCTCATGTAGGGCACGGTCCTGCGTATGTGGTTGGCCACCTGTACGTGTAGGCGTGCAACGGATAGGGTATAACTGCTAATAGTGATGCATGTTAGAAGACTTAGCAGTTATTAGTAGGTAGAGCATAGACTAGCGTGATACGATGGTCCCATCCCTGTCCTTGTTTGGTTGTAAGGATGGACTATTGCTCTAACGATAGACTATGAGCCAGAGTTACGACGCCGAGGCATAGTAGCTGACGCGCATTGTGGATACAACATGCTTAGATCATTGGGCGGGGAGGACTACTAGTAGACGTATGGGATACCCCACTTCTTTTATACTGCTCCCACACTCGATGGAGTGATATGGACGATATATACTATACTGCTGCCACGTTCTTCGGAGTGATATGGACGATATATACTATATTGCTGCCATGTTCTTCGGAGTGATATTGACGATATATACTATACTGCTGCCACGTTCTTCGGAGTGATATGGACGATATATACTATACTGCTGCCACACTCTTCGGGGTGATATGGACGTTATTACTGACCGCCCTCCTATGGGGGCATATGTGGCATATACTATCCAGTTGTCACGATTGGTGAATTACGTCAGCATATGTCTAGCCTACACTTTCCTATACTCTCACAGTTGTCCTCAAATTGCATTTGACTTAGATGGTTAGGTCAACTCGGAGTTATTTATTCAGTATTTACTTTATGGCATGCTATTATGTATCGTGTTACGTCCCTCTGAGGACCTGGTCCCTTTCCAGGTGTATTGTTCATGAGTGTTTGCAGGAGCGCGGATCCGGGCTGGTTACCTCTACTTCGAGCAGGTCCTCTCTTCGAGTCTCAGTAGTTGGTAGTTGTTGTACTTATATTGTGTTTATCTCGTTTATTCTATACTCTAGTTCGGTAGTGGATTTGTTTCCATCCGACTACCAACATTAGATACTTTCCATTGAGATCTAGTTTCATAGCTACTGGTCATTTAATTATATTAATTTTTTGGATGAGATCTAGATTATACAATGTGACTTGTGTTGGATTTATACCACTTGTGGATTTTGTTATTCATATACAGTGTACGTGTGTTATGGTTTCCATATATTGGAGTGCCATATTCATACGGCTGGCATGCGCATGTGTCCTAGTCCTACGTATTTTGGGACTGGGGCATGACACGTAGCCTAAAAGCCAGATATCCTTATTGTGTTTAAACATCTTGCATCAAAAAATCCATTTTTGAAGCTCTATTAACAAATAATATCAAGATAAAAGAATACAAGTTTTTATTTTTGAAATAAAAACTTAAAAAATTGAGATTAAAAATTTAAAATCTCAAGATCAGCAAATCCAAAAAAGATTGGATAAGCTAGAACTAGATAATATATCTAGAAAAATAGTCAAATTAAAGGAAACTAGTAAATCTTCTTCGTCTGCCAGTTCTTTCCATTTTAAAGAACACGGAGCAGAGAATCAGTCTGTTCAAATAGAACATGAACAGATAGAACAAGAAGATAGGAAAAATAATTTTCTGCAAAAAATGACCTGATTTGAATTTGCTTGTATATTAGTCCATTATGGGCGTAGTTATAGGCATCACGTACAAGCCCAATATCTTTTTCGTTAATTTGAATTTGCCAATAACCTGATTTCAGGTCAAACTTTGAATAAATTCGTGCCTTAGCTACTCTATTAAGTAAATCTCTTTTATTAGGGATTGGATATCGAATCCACTTTAAAACCTTATTTAAAGATTTATAATTAATAACAAGTCTAGGTACCCCTCGTTCTTTTTCAGCATTATTATTGACATAAATGTTGTACAACTCTATGGAGAATAAGACTTACGAATTAATTTTTTATCCAATAAATATTGGATTTTTTTTTACATAATTCAAGATATTCTTGATTCATTTGACAAAGTCTTGCCTTTGTCGGAATATTTCTTTCATTAAAGGATTCTTCATAAGGAAGAAAAACTATATGTTGTTTTCTATCCCAAAAAGCATTAGGGATATCACTACAAGTATGTAGCCTAAAGTCTTCTTCAACTTATTTAATTTTTTGCTGAATTTTTAATTATTTTAACTACTAGGTAATATTAACCTGAGCAAGTACTTCTTTTAAGAAATTAATCTGATTTTCATTCAGATTTACATCATTCAGAATCTTAACAATTAGATTAGTTATAAATTCAAAAGTTATTATTTTGTCTTTATAACAAGTTATAATTTCTTCCTTATTTATCTCATTAATGGGCATGAGTTTTTCTAGAAAGGGAGTTCCTAGAATAACATGCTGAGATATCTCCTTTACAACTATTAGATGTATAGGAATACAAACACCAATCTTACAAGTATTTACATCTGTAATTTTGTAAGGAGTAGTTAGTGCTTTATTATTAGCAGCACTAAGTGTCTGAGTAGTTCTTTCACAATATTTGATTGGAATAACTCCTTCTTTAACACAATTAAGATATGTACCACTATCAACGAGTGCAATCAAAATAGGGATGTAATACTCATTATTAATGAGTAAATTTATTTTGATATACCATTTGTGGGTAATAAATAAATCTAATTTTTCGAAAAAATTATTTTTCCTATCTTCTTGTTCTATATGTTCATGTTCTATTTGAACAAACTGATTCTCTGCTTCTTGTTCTTTAAAATGGAAAGAACTGGCAGAAGAAGAAGATTCACCAGTTTTCTTTAATCTGGCTATATTTCTAGATATATTATCTAGTTCTAACTTATCAATCTTTTTTGGATTTGTTGATCTTGAGATTTTAAATTTTAAATCTCATTCTTTAAAGTTTTTATTTCAGACTGAAGTTCATGTATTGTAACAGGTTTAACTTGTTTGCTTCTATATCGAGAAACTACTTCAGCCATACTATAAGCTGTCACGTCCCAGTCCCAAAATACGTAGGACTAGGAATACGTAACACGCCCAGCCGTATATATACGAACTCCAATATAGGGAAACCATATACACACGTACGCTGTACATGAATGTTCAATCCACCAGTGGTAATATACTGTCACAATAAGTCACACATAATCTATATCTCATCTACAGCATAAATAATAAGTAGGAATAAAGAGCTGGATAATATCTGAATATCAAAGATGAGTATCTAGTCGGATAGTCGGGTGGAAACAAATCTACTACAAAATGACTATACTGAAGTAGCAACATGGATCTCTAAATAGCGATAATAAAATCACAGATACTCCGAGGGTAAGACCTCCTCAGTTTGGTAAGTAGTGTCAGGTCCAGGTTCGTACTTCTGTGGATACTCCTGCTCGTCCATATCTGAAAGGGACCAGGTCCTCAGAGAGACGTAGCAAGATACATATAAATATGCCAATAAAGTACTGAAATATAAACATCCAATGGATCACCTAGCCGTCTAAGTGAATGCAGTTTGAGAACAACTTTCCACCAAGTGGGCTATCTGGCCATATAGTGGGATTGGCATGATTCTCTTGGAGAATCAGGAGCCTACAAAGTATGTCATCTTTTCAACGGCAGAGGCCGCCAAGAAGTATAGGGGTCATCACGACCGCGTATCTCCGGTGGAGCGTACGGATTACATAAAAGGAAAGTGCAAAGGATCCCAAATGTCTTACTTGTTGTTCTCCCAATCCCATGCTCTAAGCATGCCATATCCATGACACGATAAAATCTCTAAATAACTGCCAGGTCTACTAGCATACAAAGTTTTTATCAGTAGTCATCTCTAACGCATGGCCCATACGTACAGGAGGCCAGACCTGTCACGTAGTACGTGATCTATATGAGACTCACAACACGTATAACAACTGTGTCACGGCCAATGAACCTAATGATGCTCCATAATACTGGGGTGGTCTCATAAAGTAGGTCCAAAATATACATAAATAAAATATACTACGACGATATCGTCATTGCACCCAAGTTTCCTTGGACGCATAATTTATTTAGCAATAAATGAACTAAATAAGCAGAAATAAACTATGCAGACATCATATGGAATGTAAATAATAGTACGAGGGCAAGGTATACTTGCCGATCAAGAATTCTGTATGGTGCAAGCGTTCAAACCGGTGTTAAGTTTAGTGTAAGAAGTAGGGTTAGGGTTTGGGAGAGTTTGTTAGTATATATAGGGATAAGAGGCGGTGGGGTATTTTAATAGTTTAAGAAACTACTGCCGCTGCTGTTTGTTTCTTTCTTTCTTTGGCTTGGTTTCGGTTGAGGAGTGTTTAGTAATAATAGTGTTAAGAAGCGGTGGAATGAGAAGGCTCACACGCGCGGAGAAGGAAAGAAAAGTTGGTTTTTGCTACTACTGTTGTTGATATTTCTTCTCCTAACGGTCCGGGTAGGGTAAATGGGTAGTGGGTTCCGGCAGGTATGGTGTTTGGGTTTCGGGTTGAGATACAATAGGAATTCTTTTCTAATCAATTATATATATATATATATATATATATATATATATATATATATAAAATTCTAAAAAGTATATTAGTGCATACCATTAAGCTAGCAACTGTCCAAAGGGTCTCCTACATGAAATAAATTAGAAAAAAATTTATAATGGCTCCATAAATCCCCTAAGTGCACCAACACCTCAAATAAAAATTAAATAAAATCTATTCTCTCTATTTAGCTCATAATTACTAAATAAATTAAATAATAAATATAGTTTTCAGAATTATGGGTTTTATATTCTACCAAAATTATATAAATTTCGTCCTCGAAATTAAAACTAAGTCATGGTAGAAAGTCAAGGATGGTATAAGATATAAATTAACAAAGTAATTTCATACCTTGGTCTGTGAATAGATTTGAAAAACGTTCGCGCATGTCATCCTCGGGCTTCCAAGTAGATTCTCCTGGCGCGCCATGCTTCCATGCTACGCGGACCAAGGGAATAGACTAGTTCCTCAATACTTTCTCTCATCGATCGAGGATTCCCACGGGTTGCTCTTAATATGACAAGTTCGGCCCAATGGTGATCTTCGAATAGTCGAGAACATGACTGCTGTCTGCCACATATCGCCTGAGCTGTGACACATGGAATACATCATGTACTCCTTCAAGTGAAGGTGGTAGCGCAAGTCGATATGCCACTTCTTCCACTCTCTCTAGCACATCAAATGGTCCAATATACCTTGGACTCAATTTGCCATGCCCTCCGAATCGAATGGTACTTCTGGTAGGTGATATCCTTAAGAAGACATGATCTCCCTATTTAAACTCCAAGGGACGACGATGAAGGTCTATCCATTGTCTTTGTCTGTCTTGCGCTGCTCGCAAGTGTCCTTGTATCTTCTTAACTGTCACAACGGTGTTGATCACTAACTCTGGTCCGAGAATCTGACGTTCTCCTACGTCACTCCAACACACAGGAGACCTATATTTCCTTTCATACAATGCTTCAAACAGAGCCATCTGAATGCTCGCCTGATAGTTATTATTGTAAGAAAAGTCCACAAGGTGTAGGTGGTTCTCCCATGATCCTCCAAAGTCTAACATACAAGCCCTCAACATATCCTCCAATGTCTGAATAGTATGTTCTGACTGCCCATCTGTCTGCGGGTGATAAGATGTACTGAACTTTAGACGAGTTTCAAGACTCTCTTGCATGCTCCTCCAAAAGTGCGATGTAAAACGTGAATCCCTGTATGATACATTATTGACTGGTACGTCGTGCAATCTCACGATCTGCCTCATATATAAGTCAGCCAAAGCTTCTGTAGATTGGCCAACTCTAAAAGGCAAGAAATGGGCTGACTTGGTGATTCGGTCCACTATTACCCATACTGCATCTCTTCCACTGGGACTCTTAGGAAAATTCGTGACGAAGTCCATAGTGATATGCTCCCACTTCCATTCTGGAATCGGAAGTGGTTGTAATAACCCTGTTGTTCTCTGGTGCTCCGCCTTTACTTGCTGACATACCAAACATTTAGCTACAAAGCGAGCTATCTCTCTTTTTATTCCATGCTACCAAAAGTGTTGTCGTAAATCACGATACATCTTGGTGCCTCCAGGATGAATAGAATATATCAAACTATGAGCTTATGACATCAGCTCTTGTCAAATCTCTCCATTTGGAACATAAAGACGATCACCACATCGTAATGTCCCATCATCATGGATGCGCAGTCATGTCTGCTCTCCGGCCTCTGTCCTTTTCTTTAATCTTCTGAATCTGGCCTCTGTAGGCAATGATACCTTGATTCTTTCTTCTAGTGATGATTGTACTTGCAAGTTGGCTAGTGTCCCGTCTGCTCCGGATAATATCACTTCAATGCCAAGACCTTGTAAGTCCTTTAATAATTCCCTCTGTGTCGTCAAAAAATAAGCTGCTGGCTTCCGGCTTAACGCGTCTGCTACAATGTTACCCTTGCCTGGATGATAATGTAGCTCTATCTCGAAATCTTTCATCAACTCGAGCCATCAATGTTGCCTCATATTTAACTCTTTCTGCGTGAAGACATACTTGAGTCTTTTGTGGTCTGTATAGATTTCCATTCGTTCTCCATATAAGTAATGTCTCCATAGCTTCAGAGAAAATACAACGGCTGCAAGTTCCAAGTCATGAGTTAGATAATTCTTCTTATGTACTCGTAACTATATAGATGTATATGCAATCACCTTGCCATGCTGCATCAATACGCATCCCAAATATTTCCCTGATGCATCACTGTAGATCACATAACCTCCTGATCCTGATGGAATAGTCAATACTGGTGCTGAAGTCAGTCGCTTTTTCAATTCCTCAAAAGCGGCTTGACACTCGTTGGTCCATATGAACTCTTGATCTTTGCAAGTCAACCGAGTCATAGGTGTTTCTATCCTTGTGAAGTTCTCCACGAACCGTCAATAATATCCCACAAGTCCAAGGAAACTTCTCACCTCTGCTGCTGATTTAGGAACAGGCCATGTCTCGACTGCCGAGATCTTTTCTGGATCAACAGAAATACCATCTTCTGTAACAACATGTCCAAGAAATGAGACTATGTCCAAGAAAAACTCATATTTATTGAGCTTTGCATATAACTGCTCTCTCCTCAATGTCTTTAAAATAATCCGCAGGTGCTTCTCGTGCTCCTCGTGGCTCTTTGAATAGACAAGTATATCATCTATGAAGATGACCACGAACTGGTCTAAATACTAATGGAAGACTCGATTCATTAAGTCCATAAAGATAGCTGGAGCATTGGTCAATCCAAATGGCATGACTAGAAACTCGTAGTGTCTATATCTTGTCCGGAATGCGGTCTTCGGGATGTCCTCCTTCCGTACCTTCACCTGGTGATATCCCGATCTCAAATCTATCTTTGAGAACATCTTGGCTCCGCTAAGCTGATCAAATAGGTCATCAATGTGTGGCAATAGATATTTATTCTTTACTGTCACTGTATTCAAGGCTCTATAGTCAATACACATACGTACTGACCCATCCTTCTTTGGTACAAACAACACTAGTGCTCCCCAGGGTGATGCACTTGGTCGGATGAAACCTTTCTTTTCTAGTTCTTTCAACTGTGTCTCAGTTCATCCATCTCCTTCTTTGCCAGTCTATAAATATGTGATGCTATGGGTGCTGCTTTTGGTGTTAATTCAATCGAAAACTCTACGTTCCTGTCTGGGGGTAGGCCTGGCAATTCTTCTGGAAAGACATCTTGGAATTCTAAAATAATGGAATGATAGACAACATCGTCCATTGTGAGCCGCATACCATCAAGGATTTCTGTAGATCCTCATGCAAACTCAAGTTCAGGCTGGTCTGGTACCTTGAAAAGAATGCTTCCTCCAAAACAATCGAAGAAAGCGTGGTACTTACTCAACCAGTCCATTCTAAGCACAATATCAAAAGTTGGCATAGGAAGGACTAAGAGTCGGGCATTCATCTCTCTGACATGTATCACTATAGGACACTATCTACAAATTCTACTAACCGGTACAACTCCTCCTCCATAAGAATTCTAATACAACTAGGTAAAGGTGTGGAGGTAATGTTGTATTTGGCAATAAATCTAGATGATATGAATAAGTAGGTGGCTCCCGTATCAAACAATGTCACAGCAAGAAAAGTAAAAGTAAGAGTGATACCTGCTATGACATCAATCTCCTGATTCATGTCATCCACTTCCATTGCAAAAGCTTGTCCGTTCCTCTGTGGTTGTCCCTTTCTGGCCCTTGCGAATTGATCCTCCTGTGCAGGTAGCGGTGGTCCTCGCTGAAATCCCCCTGTTGCTGGAGGTCGAGGTGCTCCTGGCCTCATCATTTGTTTAGTTGGCTTTGGTGCTGTAAGCGCTAGCCTCTGTGCTAGCGGTGGAAGTGTCAATGCTTGTTGCATAGGACAGTCTTTCATCATATGTTGTCCGAAACCATATCTCATACATTGTCCTAAGAGAGTTCGACAGTCCCTCATAATATGTCCGCGTTTCCTACAATAATGGCAGTGGGGCTTCTCTGGGATCTGGTATGGTCCTACTCGGTGCTGGTACTATTGTTGCTGAGCTAAATGACGTCTGCTAGGTCCTCCTTGTGTTCTTATTGGTCCTTGTTGCGTCCTCAGCTGATCTCCTTTTTCTCTGCTGATGGTTTCTTGCAATCTGGCTTCTGTCAGCAACTCGACATAAGAGATCCGGGACTGTGAGCTTGTGTAATATTGAAGCTCCTGAGTCAGTTCGCGATGAAACCTCTTAGCCTTGGCCAAGTCATCTGGTATCAGGGCAGCGCCATATTTACTAAGGCGACTAAACTCAGTATCATACTTGTCCACTATTCTGTTCCCCTGCTCCAGGTGGAGAAACTGATCGTACAATGCATCTCTAACGGTGTCCGGGAAGTACTTCTTTTCAAAGCACTCCAGGAACTACTCCCATATCAGGTATGTACCCAGCTGGCATTCCATGGATTTCCACTAGTGATGAGCATTACCATCTAGATGCGTCCTTACACCCATCATCCATAGCTCTGTAGGTAGCTGCGATGCTTCTAATAACTTTCGAGTGTGAGTGATCCAGTTGGTAGTTTCTTCTGGGCTCTCAATGCCTTTGTATAGCCTCAGACCCATTTGTACAAAGTCCTTTACTGAACCAACTCTAGCTCGAGGTACTGGAGCTAGTGCTTGAGCTGGTACAGTAGTCTTTGCAGCCATCCTTTCAAGTGCTGCTGGGAACTCTTGTCTCTATTCTGCTGCTTGCTGCCTCTGCGCTGCAGCTATTGTGGCGGCCTGTTGTCGATGTTCCTGCATTATCATCTGGAAGAATTGGAACAGTTGTGCCTGGCCATCCTGCGGTGTCGATGAGGCTGAAAGGTTCCCATTAGGTGGAATAAGAAGATCAGATAGAACTGGATTATGAATCTGTCCATCTGATCCCAAAAGTCTAAGAATCGTTGAGGTCCCTCCTTGAGTCTGACCATTGACTCTAGGAGTTGTGTCGCCATCGGTGACAGTACATCCATTCTGCATATTCATCCCTCTGTAGATGATGTACACAATGATTAGACGAAGTACAGTAATCAGACAGGATGCAAGTATTAAAATAGAATGGAGAAGCATGAAATATGCTGGGGAATTGTCCGCGTATTTTACAGTCAAACCCCCCAACATACATGAAGTCCCTCCCGGCGTAAAATAGGGACTCAAGGTAGTTGGCATAAAACAGGTTGTTAAGCTGTCCGCGTAAAACAGAGATTCAAAGAAGTTGGGCGTAAAGTAGAGCTTCAGAACTATCTGGATAAAAGTATGCGTAAAAGTTTCCTGCTTAAAGTTTGCGTAAAATTCTGTTCGTAAAAATCTGCCTGTGTAAAGTTTTGTGCGTAAAAGTCTGCACGTAAAAATCTACCATACGTTGCAGCGTAAAGTTGTACGAGGAACGCTTCGTATTCTTCGGATGAATTTGTCAAACAAATCAGTGAATCTGACATCTGACAAAAGTATTGCACGATGATCGAGAGGACGGCTGTGATGATAATTTTGCACAGAGACCCAGGTTATCGTTTAGTGACATATTTGATACAAGTTTTTATTATGCATCTAAAAAGGAAAATTGGAGTCTTCTGAATATGCTGCCTATTCTACATTGGCAGAAATGAGTTTTTACTCTCATGATAAGACAAAATTAGATGCCACGTCAAAAGGCTGTTTCTTGCACAGGGCTCGAGGCATATCTTTGCATTTAATGCACGAGATTTGTTCTTGACTGGGAAAGCTAAAGTTATGCCAAATACGCTCACATCACCATCCTTATATTTTACGCCTAATCAGGCTACTCTACACTGGTTATCTATTATTCAGGAATCATCAAGTTTATGCTGGGGTAGTTACCTACGTGGCTTGCATGATGTGTCATACACAGATTTAGAAGACTAAGGGAACGTGGGTAGCAGTTGTCATAACCGCAGCGTAAAGGAGACAATCTTCTCCATAGTTTGGCCGTTTACGCCAACAAGACAGTTATTTGGCTTTTACGCCAACTAGGTAGTCGTTTGGCTTTTACGCCAACAAGGGTAAAGGGTTTTTGGCGTAGAATTTTATTTATCCAAACATAGGATGGTTAAAAGGAAGAATGAGGTTTCAGTCAAGCATAGATGAGATCCTTATACTCTATTCCTATATGCAAGCTTGTTTGGTACAGTTACATAACCGAGACAATATATTCTCGACCTGCATGGGCCACCACCAAAAATATGTCACGCCCCAGTCCCAAAATACGTAGAACTAGAAATACGTAACACGCCCAGCCGTATGTATAGGAACTCCAATATAGGAAAACCATATACACACGTACGCTGTACATGAATGTTTAATCCGCCAGTGGTAATATACTATCACAACAAGTCACATACAATCTATATCTCATCCACAGCACAAATAATAAGTAGGAATAAAGAGCTGGATAATATCTGAATATCAAAGATGAGTATCTAGTCGGACAGTCGGGTGGAAACAAATCCACTACAAAATGACTATACTGAAGTAGCAACATGGATCTCTAAACAGCGATATTAAAATCACAGATACTCCGAGGGTAAGACCTCCTCAGTCTGGTAAGTAGTATCAGGTCCAGGTTCGTACTCCTGCGGATACTCCTGCTCGTCCATATCTGGAAAGGGACCAGGTCCTCATAGGGACGTAACAAGATACATATAAATATGCCAATAAAGTACTAAAATATAAATATCCAATGGATCGCCTAGCCGTCTAAGTGAATGCAGTTTAAGAACAACTTTCCACCTAGTGGGCTATCTGGCCATATAGTAGGATTGGCATGATTCTCTTGGAGAATCAGGGGCCTAAAAAGCATTTCGTCTTTTGAATGGCAGAGGCCGCCAAGTAGTATAGGGGTCATCACGACCGCGTATCTCCGGTGGAGCGTACGGGTTACATAAAAGGAAAGTACAAAGGAGCCCAAATATCTTACTTGTTGTTCTTCCCATCCCATGCTCTAAGCATGTCATATCCATGACACGATAAAATCTCTAAATAACTGCCAGGTCTACTAGCATACAAAGTTTCTATCAGCAGTCATCCCTAACGCACGGCCCATACTTACAGGAGGCCAGACCTGTCACGCAGTCCGTGACCTATATGAGACTCATAACTCATGTAACAACTGTGTCACGGCCAATGAACCTAATGATGCTCCATAATACTGGGGTGGTCTCATAAAGTAGGTCCAAAATATACATAAATAAAATATGCTACAACGACATCGTCGTTGCACCCAAGTTTCCTTGGACGCACAATTTATTTAGTAATAAATGAACTAAATAAGCAGAAATAAACTATGCAGACATCATATGGAATATAAATAATAGTACGAGGGCAAGGTATAATTGTCGAGCAAGAATTCTGTATGGTGCAAGCATTCAAACCGGTGTTAAGTTTAGTGTAAGAAGTGGGGTTAGGGTTTGGGAGAGTTTGTTAGTATATATAGGGATAAGAGGTTGTGGGTTATTTTAATAGTTTAAGAAACTACTGCCGCTGCTGTTTCTTTCTTTCTTTGGCTTTGTTTCGATTGAGAAGTAATAATAGTGTTAAGAAGAGGTGGAATGAGAAGGCTCAAATGCGCAGAGAAGGGAAGAAAATTTGGTTTTTGCTACTGCTATTGTTGATATTTCTTCTCCTAACGGTCCGGGTAGGGCTAAATGGGTAGTGGATTCCGGCGGGTAGGGTGTTTGGATTTCGGGTTGAGATCCAATAGAAATTCTTTTTTAATCAATTATATATATATATATATACATAGAAAATTCTAAAAAATATATTGGGGCATACCAATAAGCTAGCAACTGTCCAAAGGGTCTCCTACATGAAATAAATTAGGAAAAATTTTATAATGGCTCCATAAATCTCCTAAGTACACCAACACCTCAAATAAAAATTAAATAAAATCTATTCTCTCTATTTAGCTCATAATTACTAAATAAATTAAATAATAATACGGTTTTCAGAATTAGGGGTTTTACATAAGCTTTAGTAGGAGTCTAGATAGGAGTATTAACTTTATCCGACTCTTCTCCGATTAAGTCTATAATTCTGGTTTTAATTGCAGAACTGATATTATCAGTTAATAGAGCTTCAATAATGTCTTTCTTCTCATCAAGAGTTAAGGTATTGATTGATAACCCATTCATTTCTACTAAAGATTTGTAGTAGTTAATGTCTTTATCTGCAACACATTCGTTACAGATGTAATTCTTATCATATTCATTAACTGAATCATCAGTAGTTTCATCATTGGATGAGCTTTCTTCATAATCTGAATCAATCATTAATTTATAAAGAGACTTTCTTAACTCTTCATCTTCAATTTCTTCTAAATTTTTTTGTATAGCATTTATTAGCATAGTGGCCTAATTTTTTACATTTATAAAATTTAATAATATTATCCTTTTTAAAAGATTTTTTCTTATCACGAGTAGCAGTAAGTTCCCGTCAATATCTCCTTTAACACGTAGCGCCGAAAGTAGCGTAGGTAGGTCCACTATTGTCGGCCACAAAAATAAAGAGATTCCTCTTTATGTAAGTAAAGTAAACAGTTGTCACACATATTCTGGCAACAGGATATAATTATTGCATGTCTTCGTCATTATCCTCTTCAGATGATTTAGCAGTGATTCTATGATGCATTCTTTTAAAGAAAGTTTCTGAGTCTTCTTCAATATTATCCTCAACCAGTTTGTCTGATTTAGTAGAGTTAACAGATATATTATATGTCTCAAAAATTAAATCAAATTGTGTTTGCATATATTAAAGGCATTTCCTTTTTAATTCTTTCTCAGTAATTCGAGGATTTCATCTTCTCAGTGATTCTTTTAGTTTCTTCTATTATTTCCCAAAAGAATGGGTTTTGAATCAAGTTGTGTTACCACAACCAATTGTAGATACAGACATTGATTAGATAATTCAGACTTATGATGGAGAAGTCGAAGTAAGATTTGCTCCATATGACATTTCTCGACTATCTATATCAAGTAAAAAACCTTTACCCTTTACAATAGGGTCAACTTTTGTCACGCCCCAGTCCCAAAATACATAGGACTAGGAACACGTAAGCATGTCAGCCGTATGTATATGGTAATTACAATATATGGATACCATAATACACACGTACGCTATAATATGAATATAAACTCACATGTGGTATATATAGTGTCACAAGTCACAGATATACTAATCTCATCCACACAACAAGTCATAGAAAAGAAATAACTAAACTAGAATAATAAGTCTGAATAATCCAAAATAATAGTCGGGTGGAGACAAATCCACTACTAATGACTATATCAATACTAAAATGAGAGAGAAGGGTAAATCTCCAATATAAATAAGATGATGTTATAAAGGTATCAACGAAATGATCCATCGCTAGAGATAATCAAAGATGCTCAGAAGGTAAGACCTCCTCGGAAGAGATAAGTAGTAAGTCCTGATCCGTGCTCCTGCGAATAGTCATGAACATCTATACCTGAAAAGGGACCAGGTCCTTAGAGGGACGTAACAAGATACATAGAAGTATGCCAATTTGAATACAGTAAACATACAATATAGATGGAAAATATATAAGTACGATGTACAAGACAATCTATATGAAATGCATAATAAGGACAACTTTTTGATGTATGGGCATGGGTAGTCTACTCGATCTAAATCTCACAACTCACATACACGTCAGGAGACATCAGAAATCAATATACCTCGGGGGTAGCGACCAGCGCGACACCAGAAATTGACATACCTCGAGGGTAGCGACTAGCGTGACACACTACCATAGTGCGTGCTAGATACTATGGTTTACCAGAGTAATTATAGCCCATACGCCTAATGATTATCCTCCCCTCCCATGATACTATGTGTCAAGTGTGTGTCAACATATATATATATATATATATATATATATATATATATATATATATATATATATATATATATATATATAGCTTATACTCATGACTGAAAGAAAACACACATACAATAAATATACATAAATATAATAAGCATACAAAGTACTGTAAGCAATTTGACAAAATATTTTGCCTGGCAAGAGAGCTGCAAAGTGTAACGTCCAGGAGTCAAGCACACAAGATCAGAAGCTACGGCCTCAGAATAAATATCTCTGGATGCTGAAATAAACATCACCAACATTCCCAAAATAAGCGAGATAGCTAAAAAATACTACCCTTTAGTCCAATTTGGATACAGGGGCAAAACGATAACTTCGGGTCAAAGCGGGGTCCATATGTGACCCACTTTGCACCAAAAAGTGTGCCAGGGATAAAGGTCTCTAAATAGGACAAATTATAGGTCAACCAATTCTAAATGTCAATACGAACTCAACGGTACGTCCAATTTTGGATTCCGATGAGCCGAACACAAATCGCCCAAAAAGTCAACCGTAGGGCCCGCAAATAAGTGGGTTGGTCAACTATCTCAGAATTGCGTAAAAATTGGGTCACAGGACCAGCACGATACCACGAGTCCAATGGCACAAGTTTTGTCGCATTCTGACGAGCGTAAAATAAATGGTACGATATTTTACAAAAGTAGCGATACGGGGACTTTTTGTGGATACGGGTTGATTCTGACGCACATACGCGTCCGAATCAGTTTTTACAAAATCCCACATGTCAGTACATACCATGCACACCTTTCGGTATAATTGGTACGCGATGGGACGGTCCCGTTTGGCGGGGGGCGCTCCGTATCACAAATTTTAAAGGTTAGAAAATTAGATTTTTAGTAATTTTTAATCCAGAATAATTCAGCATACAACATCAAATAAAATATTGTAATTGACAGGAATTAATCTCGGTTAGGTGGTCTTCGCATAGCAAGAACAAAAACTAAATTCAAATCTCTGTGGTGGGAGATACGAGTCCTTAAACATTGATGGTTACAACAGTTTTTCTGTAATTAAAGTTGTCATTTTTCTCTAACTTGGTCTCAGTTTTTGCCTAGGATTACGCGTTATTCGGTGGAAATTAATACACAGAGTTGGAAGAGGTATAGGTCTTGATCATACCGGTGAAGACGGGGTCAAATTTGGTCGAGTGATGGCATAGAAAATGAGGCATGAAAAGTAGTAAGTTGCTGTGTACTCGCTATCTCGTGCGCAGACGTTAACGCGGACGTGCGGTGGTCGCGGCGGCAGGTGGCTACTCCGGCGGTGGCTCGGGGTCGGCGGAGGCGCGGTGGTGATGTCAAGATGGTAAGAGTAGGGTTAGGGTTTAGGGTTTGCTCTATTGTATATATATATATAGGGCGGGGGTCGGGTTTAACTGCGCACGGGGTCTCGGCTGGGTTTAGGAATTCTGCTGCTGCTGTGGGATTAAACGCGGGTAGGTAACGGGTTAGGGTATGGGTTATTAGCGGGTAGGGTTTGGTAATTTATTTCTTTCTTTCTTTTTCCTTTATTCTCTTTCCTTTTTATTCTATTTCTTTTTCTTATTCATTTCTATTTCTATTTTTCTTTCTTTTATTCATTTCTATTTCTTATTCTTTTAATAAACTTTATACATATATATACATATACATATACATATACATATACATATACATATATATGTATATATATATATATATATATATATAATTCTAAAAATTTATATTAGTGCATACAATAAATCTATCAACTGTCCACAAGGTATCCTACATAAAATAAATTAAGGTAAAATTACACATTGCTCCATAAATCCTCCATTGCATAATCACCTAGCAATAAAACACAAATTCTATTTATTCTAATTATCTAATAATTACTATAAATCAATTAAATAATTAATTAAATAGTAATATGGTTTATTAAAATTAGGGGTTTTATATCTCCCCAACTCACAAAAATTTTATCCTCGAAATTGACACTAACCCATATTCATAATAAATTACTCTAGCTATTACACTTCATTGTTATCTAGCAGTACTTCCTAAAAGTTATGGTTTACCATTCTAACACTTCCTTATTTATTTTCCATACACTATTCTATTTCTAACTCATCTACACTACCCAACTTACAAGAATTCTACTAGTAGTCAAAGTCTCTTGAGGCTATTGTCTAGGTTATAAGACGAATTTATTTATTGGGTCGAGAATCTTGGGATACATGTCTGGAATCTCACAACTATAATTTTTCTTTGTAACCATCAAGTATCTTAGTTTAATACTGCCATACCACCTGACCAGTACGTCTGTAAATACTTTGACTACTCTACTATAACGGTCAAGCTGCAGCTGTCGCTACTTCGCCAACGAATTGTCATAGTTGTCAGTTCGTAACAAGTGCCTTCAACTCTTTTCTAGGCTTAGTCTAAGTTTTAGGACAACAATTTAAGGTCTTGACTAACTTTATAAAACTATTAGAAGTAAAACTAATTCAACAATCCAACTAATTCCTATTAGACTAAGGGATGCTATCTATGGTTTTTAAAATAATAAAAGGATACAGATATTGCTATAGTGCATGTACATAAGGGTTATCATTATGTACTCATCTTTTAGTTATAAATTATTACTAACACATTTATGTTTTGACTAACACTAATAAGGGTGAGGTTGAAGTAAATCAAACAATTCATAATGGCACAAAAGGATACGACTATGATAGGAAGAGTTAAGCACGAGATAAGGAATGGATATAAAAGAGAAGATGAGCTACCCCAAGGGGAGAGATGGTGATAGAAAGAGAATACTACTACTGCTACGCATGTCATCCATTAGCTTCGTGGATATGCCATCTAGTTAGGATATCAACATATCCTCATAACTGCTAAACCACCATATATATAATTCTACGTCTATTATGCACCTAAGATCCCATGTCATAAAGGGGGTCATGAGTTTGCAATGACAAATATAACTAAAGGTCGTACATGTATCTACTACTTCATATGCTTGTGCTCTCTTGTTTGTCATCCTGAGTGCTTGGCCTATGGGTATATCTAGTACTATCCGTGTATCAAACTTATACTAAGCACGAACGTTTGTCTTTCCAAAATAGGGGAAGACGAAAAACAACAATAAAGAATTCAATGAGGAGGTAATAGAATACAAGTACGGGATTCAAAGGAATTAGAGAATTTGAAAGAGAGTTGCCAAGGCAGTCGTGGATTGAAATCTTATTTTGGTAAATTTCTATTCACATGTTCATATCAGAACATTTATGTACCTGACATGATATACTCTGACCAGTCTAGAGGGCAAGTATATTCGTCTAACAAGTTGAGTCAACTATATCTCAATCCACATAGATACAAAGAGCGAACCAAGCGCACTAAAGTTGATCAGACCATAATGCACTGATTCTGATTTAGACAATGTATTAGTGTGGGCCCCCAATAATACATGTGTCATGAACAATCTCAATAAAAGAATAAGCTTGCAAAACTAGGCTATAATAGCAGCATAAGTCGAGGTAGAACAAAAAAATATAAGTATGCTTGATTATGATGGAGGAAGGTACAAAATAATTTAAGTTCACCAAGAAGACCGGTGTTGTGCCTCTACAGTTGCCATACTAATTTTTTGTCTAAGTCTAAAGTCAACCAAATGGGTGTATGGGCCTATAAGTTCTATAGTCTAGATAAACACTAAAGTTCTATAGTCTAGATAAACACTATCTTCTTATGCAAGCCTATAGTTGGTGTCATTCATTTATATTTTATTAATTGGTCAGAAGAACTATGTGATACTAGGTTATGAGGCATACTACCAAACTTACAAAGATTTAACTAGTAGTGTTATTGAATACTAGAGTGTATATATCTAGTACAAGTCATCTTTCTAACCCCTATCAAGCACGAGAGAAGGTTGACGTTGAGAAGGAATCAAGAAAGATGCAATGCAAGCAATCAAATAAGGTTGCGAAATAAAATCAAGGAAGGTAAAAAATAGGTGGATGAGATCCTATATTCTAATCCTATGTGCAGGCTTGCTCGGTACAGTGACGTAACCGAGACAATATGCTCTCGACCTGCATGGGCCACCACAAAAATATGTCATGCCCCAGTCCTAAAATATGTAGGACTAGGAACACATAAACATGCCAGCCATATGTATATGGCAATTCCAATATATGGATACCATAATACACGCGTACGTTGTAATATGAATATAAACTCACATGTGGTATATATAGAGTCACAAGTCACAGATATACTAATCTCATCCACACAACAAGTCATAGAAAGAAATAACTAAACTAGAATAATGAGTCTGAATAATCCAAAATAATAGTCGGGTGGAGACAAATCCACTACCAATGACTATATCAATACTAAAATGAGGGAGAAGGGTAAATCTCCAATATAAATAAGATGATGTTATAAAGGTATCAGCGAAGCGATCCATCGCTAGAGATAATCAAAGAATCAGAAGGTAAGACCTCCTCGGAAGAGATAAGTAGTAAGTCCTGATCCGTGCTCCTGCGAATAGTCATGAATATCTACACCTGGAAAGGGACCAGGTCCTCAGAGGGACGTAACAAGATACATAGAAGCATGCCAATTTGAATACAGTAAACATGCAATATAGACGAAAAATATATAAGTACGCTGTACAAGATAATCTATATAAAATACATAATGAGGACAACTTTTTGATGTATGGACATGGGTAGTCTACTCAATCTAAATCTCACAACTCACACACACACGTCAGGGGACATCAGAAATCGACATACCTCGGGGGTAGCGACCAGCGCGATACAAGAAATCGACATACCTCGGGGATAGCGACCAGCGTGATACACTACCATAGTACGTGCTAGATACTATGGTTTACCAGAGTGGTTATAGCCCATACGTCTAATGATTGGCCTCCCCTCCCATGATACTATATGTCAAGTGTGTGTTAATATATATATAGCATATACTTATGACTGAAAGAAAATATACATGTAATGAATATACAGAAATATAATAAGTATGCAAAGTACTATAAGCAATTTGGCAAGGTATCTTGCCTGACAAGAGAGCTACAAAATGTAACGTCCAGGAGTCAAGCACACAGGATCAGAAGTTACGGCCTCAGAATAAACGTCTCCGAATGCTGAAATAAATATCACCAATATTCCCAGAATAAGCGAGATAGCTAGAAAACACTACCCTTTCGTCCAATTTGGACACAGGGGCAAAACAGTAATTTTGGGTCAAAACGGGGTCTACATGTGGCCCACTTTACACCGAAAAGTGTGCCAGGGATAAAGGTCTCTAAATGGGACAAATTATAGGTCAAACCAATTCTAAACGTCAATACAAACTCAACAGTACGTCCAATTTTGGATTCCGGTGAGCCGAACACAAATTTGCCCAAAAAGTCAACCGTAGGGCCCACAAATAGGCGAGTTGGTAAACTATCTCAGAATTACGTAAAAATTGGGTCACAGGACCAACGCGATACCACGAGTCCAATGGCGCAAGTTTCTTCATATTATGACGAGCGTACAATAAATGGTGCAGTATTTTACAAAAGTCGGGATAAGGTGACTTTTTGCGGATACGGGTTGATTCTGACGCGCACATACGTCCGAATCAGTTTTCGCAAAAGCCCACACGTCAGGACATACTATGCGCATCTTTCGGTGCAATTGGTATACGATAGGGCGGTCCCGTTTGGTGGGGCACGCTCCATATCACAAATTTTAAAGGTTAAAAAATAGATTTTTTTAGTAATTTTTAACCCAGAATAATTTAGTATACAACATCAAATAAAATATTGTAATTGACAGAAATTAATCTAGGTTAGGTGGTCTTCGTATAGCAAGAAGAAAAACTAAATTTGGATCTCTGTGGTGGGAGATACGAGTTCTTAAACATTGATGGTTACAATAGTTTTTCTGCAATTAAAGTTGTCATTTTTCTCCAACTTGGTCTCGATTTTCGCCTAGGGTTACGCGTTATTCAGTGGAAACGAATACATAGAGTTGGAAGAGGGATAGGTCGTTATCATACCGGTGAAGACGGGGTCAAATTTGGTCAAACAATGGTACGAAAAATAAGGCATGAATAGGAGTAAATTGCTGAGTACTCGCTGTCGCGTGTGCAGGCGTTGACGCGGACGTACGGTGGTCGCGGCGGCGGGCGGCTAATCCGGCGGTAGCTCGGGGTCGGCGGTGGCACGGTGGTGGTATCGAGATGGTAAGAGTAGGATTAGGGTTTAGGGTTTGCTCTATTGTATATATATATATATATATATATATATATATATATATATATATATATATATATAGGGCGGGGGTCGGGTTTAACTGTACGCGGGGTCTCGGCTGGGTTTGGGAATTCTGTTGCTGCTGTAGGATTAAACGCGGGTAGGTAATGGGTTAGGGTATGGGTTATTAGCGGCTAGGATTTGGTAATTTATTTCTTTCTTTCTTTTTCCTTTATTCTCTTTCCTTTTTATTCTATTTCTTTTTCTTATTCATTTCTATTTCTATTTTTCTTTCTTTTATTCATTTCTATTTCTTATTCTTTTAATAAACTTTATATATATATATATATATATATATATATATATATATATATATATATATATATAATTCTAGAAATTTATATTAGTGCATACAATAGATCTATCAACTGTCCACAAGGTCTCCTACATGAAATAAATTAAGGTAAAATTACGCGTTGCTCTATAAATCCTCTATTGCATAATCACCTAGCAATAAAAAATCTAATAAATTCTATTTTATCTAATTAGCGAATAATTACTATAAATTAATAAATAATTAATTAAATAGTAATATAGTTTATTAAAATTAGGGGTTTTACAACTTCTACTAATAACGAAGAAATAAATAAAATCAGAATCACTGATGAGGCAATAGCACATCCATTATACAAGGCAAAAAGTAAAATAGGCTCACCAACAATGTCGAAAATAGAATTTACTTATGTTTAATGGGTTTTACAACCAATCAAGAGACTAGAGACATTCTAAATAGAATGTACTACGAAAATGTTGCATTTAGGAAATGGTTTGAAAAAACCTATCCTATCAAGAAAAGGTATGAGCTAAAAGATGAATATTATAATCATTTAGAAAAAAAAAGGATAATAACCTTCACTAATTGGTTTATCCAAAATTATGTTAATACATAATTAACACAAATTAATGTATTAGAGGAATACTATAAAATCTGGAATACTGATACAGGATCAAGTAGTAGTATAACCAGATTGATGTATCCACCAAATGAAGCAATTAAGCTTACTGTTAAAAATTTGACAAAAAAAATTGAGGTTGTTTCTTTTATCAAAACTATTGACAGTAAAGAAACAATCATTAAAGAATTACAGAAAGTTTTAAGACAGAATAATTATACAAATATTTTTATCCAAGTTATGGGTCAACAATTGACCAGAATTGAACATGCTTTGGCTAACTTATTGCAAAAATTCAATGCAATAAGACATTTGGACCGTTCAGGGAAATCTTCTTTAAAAGATACTACTAATATTTCTTTAAGAACTCCTACTGAGGTAAAGGAATTTAAAGTTACTAAGACTCCCGAAGTCACAAAAGAAGATATTAAAGAGCTAATAGCTCAGTTTAGAAAAAATAATTTTCAGACTATTAATGTTGAAGAAAAAGAATCGAGAGAGCTAATAGCCTATGCAAAGCAAAATTTTGCTACTATTAGTGATAACACTAATAAAAATAAATTCGATAGTAATAATCTTTCTAAAAGTATTCATGTATTTAACGGACAATCGTCCAATGCTACTTCTGAAATATCAAAAAACGATCAACAAACCGAGGATCCAATTGATGATGAAATTAATCCTCATCAGATTGAACATCTTCAACAATCTTTTACTGAACGTAAAATAGATAATCCTCAAATTCAGGCGGTGAAATATGGTGAACCTAATCTGATAAAATATTACTATCAAAGACCTACTCCCATTGATGTACTATTTGAAGAAAATGATTCAATAGTCCAAAATCATTACAGTAGTGGAGAAAATCTAGGAATAGAACATAGATGGTCTTACAGATAAATAAATTTATGATCAGTTACATCGAATGATGATGTATTCCAACGTTTTTAAGGCTGTTGGAAATAATGATCGAGATACCGCATAATTTATCACTTGTGGTTTTACCGGCATTCTTAGGGGCTGGTGGACTAATTGTCTAACTGATACTCAGAGGCAAAAAAATTTAAATGCCATTAAAACTGAGACAAATATTAAAGATAACACTCATACTACTAAGTCTGATGTTGTATACACATTGATTATCACAATTTTAGAATACTTTACAGGAGGAATTTCTAATCATGGAGAAAGAGTAAGAACTCTGCGTCAAAATTTAAGCTTTCCAACTCTTGCTCACTTTAGATGGTATAAAGATACCTTCTTAAGTCGAGTAATATTACTTGGTGATGCAAATGATGCTCATTGAAAGTCTAAATCTATTGATGGACTCCCTAATCTTTTTGCAGAAAAAATAAGGCAAGGATTGTGAAACTAAAATAATGATATTATGCCTTATTATAATTACACTTATGGTAATTTAATCAATAAGTGCATTGAATAAGGTTTAGCTTTATGTAATAACTTAAAGCTAAGAAATTAATAAAAAATCAAAAAATCTCTGAGAAAAGACAATTGGAAGAATTTTGCGACCAGATTGCAATGGATACTTTTAAACCTCTTAATATAAAGGGAAAAACAAAAGTAAAAGAATATAAAGATTATAAGAGGCTTAATAAACGAAAGAAATACCCTTCAAGGAGGCAGGACACTACTATCAATAAAGACAGTAGATACCCTAAAAAGAAGAAATCTTTTTAAAAGGGTAATATTATTAAATATTATAAATGTGAAAAATTAGGCCACTATGCTAATAAATGCTATACAAAAAAAAATTAAAAGAAATTGAAGATAAAGAGTTAAGAAAGACTCTTTATAAATTAATTATTGATTCAGATTATGAAGAAAGCTCATCCAATGATGAAACTACTAATGATTCAGTTAATGAATGTGATAAGAATTGTAACTGTAACGAATGTGATGCAGATAAAGACATTAACTACTACAAATCCATAGTAGAAATGAATGGGTTATCAATCAATACCTTAACTCTCGATGAGAAGAAAGAGATTATTGAAGCTCTATTAACTAATAATATCAGTTCTGCAATTAAAACCAGAATTATAGACTTAATCGGAGAAGAGTCGAATAAAGTTAATACTTCTATCCTGTCACGACCCGTACCCGGATATTCGGGCACGAGTACGTGGTTACGCCCAGCCTACGCCGCAGCATCGATGGTAGAATGTTGTCTAGGTTATTTTTAACTATCTAACATCTCAACAATATAATATGGTATATGTCAATCATCTCAACTCCAAACGGAGGAGCAATATGGTATCTCACAAATATAACTAAACTCAATCACAATGCAACTAAGGAAGATAAAGCACGAATAGAATAGCGAAAGAAAGAACAAGATACAATCCACAAGTCTGAAATAATATACAAACTATGAATATCAACAAATAGTCTAATACAAGTCCAACACAAATAAACTAAACCTCCTCGGGCTCTGCAACTAAGTCCTCATGGTCTATAGGAGTATCCTCTATAGGTACACCGTCCTGCAGCCCGTAGAATATGGGATACTGCTCTATAAGCCAATCATCTGGAAAAAAATATCCAGTCAGGATTGGAGCATAGTATATACCTTTGAAAGCAGATTCAATAACATAATTGAGCATATAAAACAGATAATAGAAATGAAATACAAGATCACTAAACATATGAATGAATGAATAATAGGAATACAGGTAATATACGCGAATATAGAACAACAATATGAATATCTGCAATATGAGGAAATAAACTAAAATTTAACTATGTGCCTCAGAATACAAGTTCATTATGTGATCGGTTTAGGTTGAACATGATCAATAAGGTAAGACGTTTACAAGGGTAGTATATAATCAGTATGTACACGATAAACAATGGGACTTTGATCACATAATCAACTCCTACTCTTCCATCCCCAACTAATACCAATGGATCCAATCACGACACGCTACGAACACGAATATAACTACTGAATACGAGCAGTGGGTGTACACGAATATAATCACACTGAACACGAGCAGTGTGTGTACATGAATAAGCACACTAAACACGAGCAGTGTGTGAACATGAAATATAAATCAATACCCAATGTACATAATAAAATACATGTATATGAGTACCCGCTGAACACGGTAGGGGATAACATCTCTTGACGGTATCCATGTAGTACAAGTCCAGGAAATTACTGTGTCAGAATCAAGTATACAATTCTAGAACATGAATATATACACTATTATAAATTAAAAACTAATAGAGAAATATACTCGCCTGAAGTCCTGAGCAAGTTGTGTCTCTCGATGTCCAAGCTGGTGTCACACAAACATATATATGGTATATTGTATCAATACAAAGTTCTGGAATAAAAATAAGATAAACTAATGCAATTCTAGGTCATAAAGCCATTTCTAAGTCAAATCGACTATTTTTAGGTTGTGAGTCCAACTACAGGATACTAGGTCGATACACTATGAAACTAAGCTACACTAGCTAATCTAAGATACTATGAGACAAAGAAAATACCGTATCCTAGGATACGCAAGTTTTAATATATGAAAATAGTAATTTATATATATATACAAGTTAATATATATAGTATCTTAACTAATCAATGTAATTTGGATACCTTGGCCTTGCACCAATGCGTATTACACTACCTACACACCAATCTCGATACTCAAACCCAATACCTTGATATCGACCCATTACCTTGGTATCCCAAGGTAATTCAAATCCACTTAAATATAGCTAATATATAGCTAATACCCCATATACTAACTATAAAAATATATAACTACTAACATATATTACCTAACAATACGCATATCTATCTAACTTATCAATACAATACCACGTCTACATATATATATATATACATATAGCTAACTATATACTAATCAAGTATATCACTAACTATCTATTTATACTAACTACTAACTATTCTCATACACTTAACTAATAACCATCTAACCCAACTAAACATCTAAACCCAAAATCTTGCTGAGCCTGAGACTGATACCGATATTGTGCTGTAGTGTGGAGCTGCCAATGCTCCTGCTGTGACTTAATATGAAAGCTGCTGCTCTCAGTCTCTGTAACTGCTACTGCAGTGAGCTGCACTGCACATTACTAGATGCCTAGATTGAGCTGATGAATAAGGTATTGATGCAGCGGTGCTCAGTTGAAGTACTGGCTACTGCTACTTCAGTGTATTTCATCATCCTTGTTGCAGAACTGTGTACGAGCTGCACACATGGTTGTTACCTTGATGAACACTTGTTTAATGCATTGTTTGCTGGATTGCTACTGCCCTCTCTTGTCATACTACAACTGCTACCTCTTCAAGGCAGTGATGCACTGCTCCTTTAGTGACCCGAGCTCCTCCATGTGCTGTGCACGAGCACTGAGTCATCATCCCTGCTGAAATGATGCTGTAGTGAGTTCGATACTACACACTGCTCTATATAGTGTTGGCTACTGCAGTGAGTTATACTGTACCTTGTACTTGCTTCCCTTGCTGATACTGCTGCTCTTGCATGTGTGTGTAGCTGTTGTGGGACTGATCCCTCTTTGCTGATACTGCTAGCTGAAACCTCAGCTGAACTCCCTGCTTTGCTTTTGGATGCACGAGTTACACTAGCTGCTGCCACATTGCCCTCTCACTATGCATCCTTACACACACATCCACAAACACATAGCACACACAATGTTGCACACATACAAATACACTCATCTATATATATATCAGTCTATATATGTATCAATCCCCTCATCTATGTATATATAAACACACATATATATAACATACATATACTCCTATATATATATATATATATATATATATATATATATATATATATATATATATATATATATATATATACATATATATATACACACTCACACACACACACACACACACACACACACACACACACACACACATATATATATATATATACATACATACACACAAGCACACATAGAATTAAGGGCAAAGAAACAAACACGTAGAGTGCACCACACTCGTATCACACTCATTCTATGATACGCTTGCGATACGGCTCCACCACACAACTAAACGCATCCTGAAGGACACAAGCAAGTCTAGAATACTAATTATAGACTATACGAACAATAATATAATCAACTACATGTCCGTGTCAAGAAGTGATATGCACAAATTCTCGTGTCGGAGAAAAACCCCAAAAAATAACCCGTATCGCCAAATTAATGAGATATGGCCTACACGTACCTAATTATGGATACGACACTAGTCAGAAACAATCAATCACATGTCATATTGATCAATTTGACCAATTGACAAACACAACATGTGCCAATCTTGGAATTCTTCCAAAATTGACACAAAAACACACATAACTTCTACCATACGTCTCATATATGAACCTAATTCTAATTCCTATGGGTAGCCTATGCATGTGGGATAGTTTCTTATGGTTAAATCTCATATTTAGAGCCTAATAAAAGAGGAAAACTGAAATATACCTATTAGGAGATATATTCCCAATGAAAATCCCAAAATGTAAAATGTAGCCTCCCCCTTGTAGATCTTGGCCTCCAAATAGATCCTTGCTTTCTTCTTATAGATCATTGTTATAGTAGCCTCAATTGAAGAATAGGGAAGAAAATTGAGAAGAAAATTTTGAGGGAATGGTGAAGGAATGAAAAAATTTGGAAAAAAAAATCTAGATCTAATACAAATAAAAAATGAGAAGAGACACTCTATCTCCTCCCTCCTATTGTGGCCGGCCCTAGCCCTCTCCCTCAAGCAATATGAAATATCCAATTTATCCATTGGGGCCTCTCATGAAGAAATTAATTAAGGAGGAAAGATTCTAGTCTAATGGTTTCACAAATTAATTTATCCTCCTAATCCATGGGCCTAATTATTTGGCTCAATCTAAACTAACATAAAATATTGGGTTCATGCATCTAATTTAATTAATTAGGTCCACCACAAGTCCAAAATAATCTAGCATCTAATAATCAATAAATAAATAATATAACAAATAATTAACACACATGCACAATATTAAATACAATACTACTAAAATTAAAATATCCATGTCAATTATCAAACTATCCTTGATTAAAAAAGTGACGATGACATATCCAGACTCCTACTAAAGCTTATAGTATGGCTGAAGTAATTTCTCGATATAGAAGCAAACAAGTTAAACCTGTTATAATACAGGAACTTCAGTCTGAAATAAAAAATTTTAAAAATTGAGATTAAAAATTTAAAATCTCAAGATCAGCAAATCCAAAAAAGATTGGATAAGCTAAAACTAGATAATATATCTAGAAATATAGTCAGATTAAAGAAAACTGGTGAATCTTCTTCTTCTGCCAGTTCTTTCCATTTTGAAGAAAACGAAGCAGAGAATCCGTCTGTTCAAATAGAACATGAACAGATAGAACAAGAAGATAGAAAAAATAATTTTCTGCAAAAAATAGATTTATTTATTACCCATAAATGGTATATCAAAATAAATTTACTCATTAATAATGAGTATTACATAACTAATTTGATTGCACTCGTTGATAGTGGTGCAGATCTTAATTGTGTCAAAGAAGGAGTTATTCCAATCAAATATTGTGAAAGAACTACTCAGACACTTAGTGCTGCTAATAATAAAGCACTAACTACTCCTTACAAAATTACAGATGTAAATATTTGTAAGAATGATATTTGTATTTCTATACATCTAATAGTTGTAAAGGAGATATCTCAACGTGTTATTCTAGGAACTCCCTTCCTAGAAAAACTCATGCCAATTAATGAGATAAATAAGGAAAAAATTATAACTTGTTATAAAGATAAAAGAATATCTTTTGAATTTTTAACTAATCCAATTATTAAGATTCTGAATGAAGTAAATCTGAAGAAAAATCATATTAATATCTTAAAAGAAGAACTTGCTCAGATTAATATTACCCAGCAGTTAAAATAATTAAAAAATTAACAAAAAATTAAACAAGTTGAAGAAGACTTTAGGCTACATACTTGTAGTAATATTTCTAATAGTTTTTGGGATAAAAAATAACATATAGTTTCTTTTCCTTATAAAGAATCCTTTAATGAAAGAAATATTTTGACAAAGGCAAGACCTTGTCAAATGAATCAAGAATATCTTGAATTATGTAAAAAAGAAATCCAAGTTTTATTGGATAAAAAATTAGTTCGTAAGTCTTATTCCCCATGGAGTTGTACATTATTTTATGTCAAAAATAATGCTGAAAAAGAACGAGGGATACTTAGACTTGTTATTAATTATAAACCTTTAAATAATATTTTAAGTGGATTCGATACCCAATCCCTAATAAAAGGAATTTACTTAATAGAGTAACTAAGGCACGAATTTATTCAAAGTTTTACCTGAAATTAGGTTATTGGCAAATTTAAATTAACGAAAAAGATAGGTATAAGACTACTTTTGTTGTTCCTTTTGGTCATTACGGATAGAATGTCATGCCATTCGGCCAGAAGAATGCACCTTCAGAATTTTAGAATATTATGAATGAAATATTTATTCAATATTCTAATTTTATATTATCTGATATTGATAATATATTAATCTTTTCGAATACCATAAAAGTACATTTTAAATACCTTAATGTGTTTAAACACTTAGTTATTAAAAATGGCTTAGTCATTTTTGCCCCAAAATTAAAACTTTTTCAGCAAGAAATAAGATATTTGGGACATAATATTGTGAATAACACAATAATTCCAATTAATAGAAGTATTGAATTTATTTCCAAATTTTCTGATGAAATTACTAACAATAAACAGTTACAGCAATTTTTTGGTGCATTAAACTATGTATCTGAATTTTATAAGAATATCGCTAATGATAAAAAAAATTATATCAAATATTATGAAAAAATCTTGCTTTATGGAGTAATGCTCATACTGAAGCAGTAAAAACGATAAAACAAAAGGTAAAAAATTACTTGTTTATGCTTAGCCAATGCCGAGTGGTTCAATTGTTAAAACAGACGCCAGTGATATTGGTTATGGTGAAATATTAAAACAATTAAATCCTAACACAAATAGAGAAGTTTTAGTGAGATATCATTCATGAAAATGGAATGATACTCAGATTAATTATTCAATTATTAAGAAAGAAATTATTTCTATCATTCAATGCATTCATAAATTTTAGGATGATTTGCTTAATAAATTTTTTTTATTGTGTATTGATTGTAGTACTACAAAAATTATTTTAGAAAAAGATATTAAAAATTTAGCATCTAAGCAAATATTTGCTAGATGGCAATCTAAATTAGCCATATTTGACTTTGACATTGAATATATAAAAGGAGCTAACAATTCACTTTCTGACTTTTTAACTCGTAATTTTTTACAGGACAATGAGCAGAAAAGATAAAGAATAACCATGGGTTCCTAGACCCATGACTTTGGGCTCCAATGAGTCAAGGCATTATTCCAAGAAAACCGTTCCAGGAAAAGGAAAGACCTCTAATAAAGGCGTTCAGATTCAAGAGTTTGAAGAAGCCAATGTTTCTTCATATAAACAAACAGTTGAGGTCGAAATAATCTTCACTTAAAATAACCACTCTGAAGAAATTCTTCAATTAGAAAATTCTGATATCCCAATGATGGATGATCCATGGAAGCTGAAGGAGAAATATATGGAAACTAATATGTTTTTCGTATAGGGTAAAGATCGTAATGTCTATGAAGGTATCCTATTAACAACCAAATCAGTCAAAATAGAATATTTCTATCATAAGACTAATGACCTTCGCAGTGACATAAATTACAGTAAAATTATTATACGTCACATTATCACTCCTCAATCATGGGAACTTTATCCTAATCGAACTAAATTACTAGTTCATCGGGACAAAAAAATCAATATGCCTTGATCCTAGTGGGATTATATCGAGGCCTTTACCAAAGTATTTTACTTTGATAATAGTAAGCAAAAGCACTCGTGGTTTGTTAGAATTTGTCCTAAAATTTTTAAACAGGAAAATTCTGCATGGTTTATCCGTTGGTGGCTGCAATTTGGTGCTACCTTAGAAATTTTACCACTATCTTTGTAAGAATTATTTACAGCTTGGGCATAATCTTATCCTCTCTGTCAGAATGCTGATCAATTATTGGAGGAGAAGAGTACTATGTATTTCTTTATCCATTTTAAAATCCCATATATTTTCAGATGTATAATTAAATGTGAATATAATCATTTAAATTTCCCTATTTTAGCCAAAAAAAAAATTAATTAAATGGTGGAACCGTATTGATGATCAAGAAAAGGTACAAATTATACAAAAATCTATTAAGGAGAATGAGATCCTTGTTAAAGCCAAGCTAAAGACGGAAATAATAGAAGACAGCCCTTTGAAGAAACTAAACGAATCACTGAGAAGGCAAAATTCTCGAATTACTGAGGAAGAATTAAAAAGAAATGCTTTCAATATATGCAGACTCAATTTGATTCAATTTTTGAGACAGATAATATATCTATTAACTCTACTAAATCAGACAAAATGGTTGAGGATAATATTGAAGAAGACTCAGAAATCTTCTTTAAAAGGATGCATTATAGAGTCACTGCTCAATCATCTGAAGAGGATAATGACGAAGACATACAATAATTATATCCTGTTGTCAGAATATGTGTGGCAACTGTTTACTTTACTTTACATACAGAGGAATCTCTTTATTTTTGTGGCCGACAATGGTGGACCTACCTATGCTACTTTCGGCGCTACGTGTACCTACACTACTTTCGGCGCTACGTGTTAAAGGAGATATTGACGGGAACTCACTGCTGCTCGTGATAAGAAGAAATCTGCTAAACTGCTGGTGTCGGTTTCCTAACATGCATCTGCCGATTACCATGTCTACCCCTGAAGACAAACTGTAATATAAATAGAGGCAAAGACCTCTGGGTTATGTACATTTTGAAGTTTTGTTGAAAGTTCTAGTATGATCTTTCCTTGTACTCCTTAATAGTAATCTCATCCACTCAACAAAAGCCCTCTTCCTAGTTTCTATTTTTGGTATCAGATAATATCAGTTCTGCAATTAAAACCAGAATTATAGACTTAATCGGAGAAGAGTCGGATAAAGTTAATACTCATATCCAGACTCCTACTGAAGCTTATAGTATGGCTGAAGTAATTTCTTGATATGGAAGCAAACAAGTTAAAATTGTTACAACACAGGAACTTTAGTCTAAATAAAAACTTTAAAAGTTGAGATTAAAAATTTAAAATCTCAAGATCAGCAAATCCAAAAAAAATTGGATAAGCTAGAAATAGATAATATATCTAGAAATGTAGCCAGATTAAAGAAAACTGGTGAATCTTCTTCTGCCAGTTCTTTCCATTTTAAAGAACATGAAACAGAGAATCAGTCTGTTCAAATAGAACATAAACAGATAGAACAAAAAGATAGGAAAAATAATTTCCTGCAAAAAATAATTTATTTATTACCCACAAATGGTATATCAAAATAAATTTACTCATTAGTAAAGTGTATTACATAACTAATTTGATTGCACTCGTTGATAGTGGTACAGATCTTAATTGTGTCAAAGAAGGAGTTATTCCATCAAATATTGTGAAAAAACTACTCAGACACTTAGTGCTGCTAATAATAAAGCACTAACTACTCCTTACAAAATTATAAATATAAATATTTGTAAGAATGATGTTTGTATTTCTATACATCTAATAGTTGTAAAGGAGATATCTCATCATGTTATTCTAGGAACTCTCTTCCTAAAAAAGCTCATGTCTATTAATGAGATAAATAAGGAAGGAATTACAACTTGTTATAAAGACAAAAGAATAAGTTTTGAATTTATAACTAATCAAATTGTTAAGATTCTGAATGAAGTAAATCTGAAGAAAAATCAGATTAGTTTCTTAAAAGAAGAACTTGCTCAGGTTAAAATTATCTAGCAGTTAAAACAATTAGAAATTCAACAAAAAATTAAACAAATTGAAGAAGACTTTATGCTACATACTTGTAATAATATCCCTAATGCTTTTTAGGATAGAAAATAACATATAGTTTCTATTCCTTATAAAGAATTCTTTAACGAAAGGAATATTCAGACAAAGACAAGACCTTGTCAAATGAATCAAGAATATCTTTAATTATGTAAAAAAAATCCAAGATTTATTGGATAAAAAAATTAATTCGTAAGTCTTATTCCCCATGGAGTTGTACAGCATTTTAGGTCAATAATAATGCTGAAAAAGAATGAGGGGTACCTAGACTTGTTATTAATTATAAACCTTTAAATAAGGTTTTAAAGTGGATTTGATATCCAATCCCTAATAAAAGGGATTTACTTAATAGAGTAGCTAAGGCACAAATTTATTCAAAGTTTGACCTGAAATCAGGTTATTGACAAATTCAAATTAACGAAAATGATAGGTATAAGACTGATTTTACTATTCTTTTTGGTCATTACGAATGGAATATCATACCATTCGGCCTGAAGAATGCACCTTCAGAATTTTAGAATATTATGATAAAATATTCATTTAACATTCTAATTTTATATTATCTTATATTGATGATATATTAATCTTTTCGAATACAATAGAATAACATTTTAAACACCTTAATATGCTTAAACACTTAGTTATTAAAAATAGCTTAGCCATTTCTGCCCCAAAAATAAAACTTTTTCAGCAAGAAATAAGATTTTGGGACATAATATTGTGAATAACATAATAATTCTAATTGATAGAAGTATTGAATTTGCTTCCAAATTTTTTGATGAAATTACTGACAATAAACAGTTACAGCGATTTCTTGGTGCATTAAACTATGTATCTGAATTTTATAAGAATATCGCTAATGATACAAAAAATTTGTATCAAAGATTACGAAAAAATCCTGCTCCATGGAGTAATGCGCATACTGAAGCAGTAAAAATAATAAAATAAAAGGTAAAAAATTTACTCTGTTTACACTTAGACAATGCTGAGTGTTTCAAAATCGTTGAAACACAAGCTAGTGATATAGGTTATGGCAGAATATTAAAATAATTAAATCCTAACACAAATAGAGAAGTATTAGTGAGATATCATTCAGAAAAATGGAATGATACTCAGATTAATTATTCAACTATTAAGAAAGAAATTATTTCTATCATTCAATGCATTCATAAATTTTAGGATAATTTGCTCAATAAAAATTTTTTATTACAAATTGATTGTAGTTCTGCAAAAACCGTTTTAGAAAAAGATGTTAAAAATTTAGCATTCAAGTAAATATTTGCTAAATGGCAATCTGAATTAGCCATATTTGACTTTGACATTGAATATATAAAAGGAGCTAACAATTCACTTTCTGACTTTCTAACTCGTAAATTTTTATAGGACAAAGAGCAAAAGAGATAAAGAAAAGCAACAATGGATTCCTAGACCCATGACTTTGGGCTCCAATGAGTCAAGGCATTATTCCAAGAAAACTGTTCTTGGAAAAGGAAAGACCTCTAATAGAGGCATTCAGATTCAAGAGTCTGAAGAAGCCAATGTTTCTTCATATAAATAAGCAGTTGAGGTCGAAACAATCTTCACTCAAAATAATTACTCTGAAGAAATTCTTCAATTAGAAAAAACTGATATCCCAATTATGAATGATCCATGGAAGCTGAAGGAAAAATATTTAAAACTAATATGTTTCCCGTACAGGGTAAAGACCGTAATGTCTATAAAGGTATCTTATTAACAACCAAATCAGTCGAAATAGAATATTTCTATCAGAAGACTAATGACCTTATCACTCCTCAATCATGGGGACTTCATCCTAATCGAACTAAATTACTAGTTCATCGGGACAAAAATATCAATATGCCTTATTCCTACTAGGATTATATTGAGGCTTTTACCAAATTATTTTACTTTGATAATAGTAAGCAAAAGCACTCGTGGTGTCACGCCCCAGTCCCAAAATATCGAGGGACTAGCCACGTGGCAATGGCCAGCAGCACACACCGATAGACAAATCTAATTTAAAGGACCCATTAGGATGTACTTAAGCTGTAGTACAACAATAAGGGTCTAAATATACTAATTTTATCCACAAAAATGAATACAACAATATAAAGAAAGATCAATCTCAATAAAACATAAACTCGAGAAATAATCCCATAATGAGTCTGATACAATAGTCAAGATACAGAAATAAAGATAACAATAGCAAATACTGAGTATGGATAAGGCATATACTCAGAAGATATCCTCGGTGATCACTTGTCTACTGGATCTGGTACTGCTCCAGTGCTTGCTCCTATTCCTGCTAATGCTCCTGTCCCGTATACCTCGGGGTAGATCTCGTCTGCTATACCTGGGGACATAATCCGGATCCAGGTCCTCAGGGGACATAGCAAGGTACAAAATAACTCAAGCCATAAATAATACAGTACAGAAAATAAATGAATAAATAGGGTAATACTATATAACCAGCTAAGTGATATGCAAGATGAGAGCATCACTAGAACTCGGGCTGAGATCACTACAAGCTCAGTATCGGGGAGCCGGTAGCAGAGATATCATGCAGTTGTCTAGCTCGAAGAGAGACTACGATGCCGTCATAATATAATCAACCTGTAGCCTGTGTGACTCTCCCCAGCCAATGTAATCATACGTCTCATGTCCATGTCACGCAAGATCATAACTAATGCATCAAGTCACATAATATCTAAGCAAAAGAATATGTCATGAAACCTGTAACCTATACAGAATTACCATGAATATTTCAGAAAGATTCTGTCTCATGAATAGTGTCAGGTGTCCTGAGGTATGTCGTACTTGATAATGCAAGCACGAGAATGTAAAGGGTCTCGATATCCATCTCTAGGTGACATTACACAACTCTGTGTAGAGTGTTGACACCCGAATATTATTCGGACGCTAAGTAATATCAAACGATCCTAGGTTAAGCATATACAACATATGAATAAATCAAGACAATAATATGAAACAGGTACTGCAAGTTTTGGCAAGGTACACTTGCTTGGTGTTCTGACTCCAACTGTAGCTCTGGTATCTGTGAGATTTGCAGGTACTCCTCCGGTTGCTGAAATAAACATCACCATCAGATTCAGAAAATATTAAATAGCTAGAAATGTCTGTCCTTGAGTCCAATATGGACACAGGGGCAAAAATGACAGTTTCTGGTCAAAGCGGGGTCCACATGTGGGCCGCTTCGCACCGAAAAATGTGTCAGAAACAATGGTCTCAAAATTTGTCAAACTTAGTGTCAACAAGTCCAGAACGATGATACGAACCCAAGGGAACGTCCAAAACTGGATTCCGATGAGCTGATCACAAAATCGCCCGTCAAGTAGAGCCGTGGGCCCACGATACGCGATTTTGTCAACGTTCTTAGAATCGAACCAAACTTGGGTCACAGGACCAGCGTATTACTACGAGTCTGATGGTGCAAGTTTTTTTTGATCCGACTTGTGTACACGAAGTTACAACGAGTTATAGAACAGGGCCGATATAGGATATTGTCGACGAATACGCGTTGATTCCAGTATGCACGCACATCCAAATCAACTTCTGCAAAATTCTACACGTCCATATTAACGGTACGCAACTTTCGGTGAAGTTCGTATGCGACAAAGTTGTCCCGTTTGGCGGGGCGCACTCAGTTCCGGGGAAAACAGGGCTAGTATTTTTCTAATTTTGGATCGCAATTCATGATCGCCACAGGACGTGACACACCGAGTGGGTTGCATAGGCATCGAGAGGGTCACGCAGGGTTCGCGTCACAACAGACGGAGCGAGAAACGGGGCAGGGAGGAAAGAGAAAAGGCTACCTGAACAGGGCTCCGCAGAAACCAAAATTCTGTCCTCGCGAGGCGGCGCGACGCGGTGGCTAGGGTTAGGGTTAAGGTTAGGGTTAGGGTTTCTCGCTGTGCTGCAGCTGGGGGCGCCGGGGCTTCACCGGAGGAGGGGCTGCTCGGGCGGAGGTGGCTCAGGCGGAGGCGGTGCTGACCGGGGACGGCGCTGGTGGCGGGCACGGTGGCTTCTCGGGTGGGGGTCGATCGTGGAGGTGGAGGCGGAGTGCTGGGTCGGCTGAGTCGGCTGGGGACGGCGCTGGAGAGAGTGGTGGCCGGGGCTCGTCAAGTTGGGGTTGCCGTGGCTGCTGATCGAGGTCGAGACAGAGGCGCTCGAGGCTGCTCGCAGGGAAAGGCGGAGGGCAGCGAGGAAGGCGCTGGGGGAGCTCGACGGAGCGAGGGCTAGAACTGAAGGAGGAGGAGACGGAGGGTGGGGGCGGAGGATCGTCGGAGCTGCCGGGGATGACGGAGGTAAAGGCAGATGAGGGGGTTTTATAGGGGCGAATGTAATACCCCGCAACCGTACGGTGCGTTACGCTGAGTCGGATTGAATGAAATAAATGCTGGTTACATTTAATTTGTTGGATTTTGGGAAAAAGTATTGATTGAGTTGTTTCATGTGCAGATGGCTAGCGGGTTCGATGGGAATCAGGTGTTCGTTCAGAGCAGTACTGAGATAGCTGGGTTGGAATGATAATTCTATCTTACTTAGTCCAATCGGTCGGATGATTTGTAGAGCACGGCCTGCTCGTACGGTCATACCAGTTGAGTAGATCGCGCATGCATCGGACCACGGGTTCAAGGGATTGGTCGTATCAGCAGGACAGGATGCCTAACGGGATCAAACATGGTGAGTGGGCTCTTTCCCTTCTCCTCTACTCCTTCATGCCTAATAATATGGAAAACACGTAAAGGCTTGAACACTTGGACTGAAACATTGGGAATCACTACACTGAGGCGTGCATAGAGTGTACGTCATTTGCTTGGATAGGATTTTGGCTTGAATTGATTTGCGCGTTGGGTTTAGTTGGAGCTAGAGTTGGATTATATTGCATTTGAGGCAGTTGGTTGAATAATTTAGGATTATGCTTGGACAGTTGGAATGATACATTGAGGCATTGGAAATATCGAGAATTTGGGCGAGCGAGCGTGCATCCGTGCACGAGTATCACTTGGTCGCTTTGTCTTGCAAAGCGAGTAGTTGTGGTTCGAAACCGAATAACTGTATCGGGGAGGGCATTGTGCCACTGTTGGGGCATTGTGCCATGGAATTGCTTTGAGTGTGGGGTGTTGCACCAATTGGAAATACTGTATTGAGAAAAGGCATTGTGCCTATGGGAATAACTTGGTTTTGGTGCCTTGGGCTATATGTTGGAAGAATGGTTATGGATTCTTTAGTTGGATGCTTTAGTTGAACGAGTCTAGGATCGCTTGGTGGGACAAGAATGTTCGATCCTCTCGTCATACCTACTTGGTGTCTGCATGTCACGGACAACCTGTGTTGCACAGCGTTTCGTTTCCTCGAACGGAATGGACTTCGGGGCACCGGGACCGTTCGGCCATGGAGGAGACATGGGCATCATGTCTTAGGCGCGGTGCTGGTAGTCCGATACCACCAGGAGGGAGTAGCTGCCAAGCTCTGGATTGGGTAGGACTGCCCTATTGATCTTGGTCCGATCAATGTCCTTTATGGCTTGGCCAGTGACTTCATATAGATTAGTGTTGGCTTGCTTTTCTTTGGTTGGTTTGTGCTTCATGTAGGCACGGCCACCTTGCCTCGGCAAGAGTGTGCACTATGAGATTTGGATTGTAAGTTTGGTTAAGGATGGATATTGAAGCTTGGTTGATGGTTCGATACGATAGTCGCGCTGTTTGGGTTTGAGCGTGATGGTTTGCATGTTAGAATCCTTCGGGTCGGTTACATATAATGCTTGTCGATTGGTTTGAGTTGAATGCTTGCATGCTTAAACTGCTTTACAGCTTTCCTTAATATGTCATCCCTATGCCATGAAATGAATATAGGATTCAACTAGAAAGATCACCATATAACTGTTTGCATTCACTATTTTACTTAGTGTCGGCTTAGGCGAGTGGGTTATCCCGCTCACCAGTACGGTTGGGTACTGACCCACGTTTGTGGGCAATATTTCAGGTACGCAGGCGTAGTGGCGCTGCTTGGATATACGAGACATGATGTATAAACTTTAAGTACCTTTGTGGGCTAGAGAAAGAGCAAGAGTATTGCATCGCCTTTGAGACAATCGCCTTTATGGCATTTCATTGGACCCTATCGAAAGCTTCACTGCGTATTACTCTTGGTACACAATACTTGACTTCCGCTGCAACTTGGTTGTTTCGATGATAACTTTGGTGTTTGACAACATCGCCTTGTACGAGCGCAACTCCAGGCTCATACGGCATCACGTCCCGATGAGAACGATTGTCCTACGGGAGAGCTGTAAACGTGGTGATTCACGTTCAGCGGGGACTATCGAGCTTGCGGAAGATTGGGGAATAACAAATTGGTATCAGAGCGCCTGGTTCATTTTCTCGAACTTGGTCCTTTGCTTCATCACAAACTCTAAATAGCTTCCGCGTTTCGTCTAGCTCTTGACTCTACTCAGTGCCGCATTGGATATTTTATGCAATAAGTCTATATATTGCTGGTTGTGGCTGCATGTTGTGCTTTATTGTGTTGCTTTGGTTGGTTTTCGTTAGATTGCTTAGCCTCGTTAGGCGTTGTTGCATTCGTGCAGCAAGTTGGGTGGCGTTGTTGCATTTGTGCAACAAGTTGATAGCTGTCGTTGGCTTGGCTTGGCTTGTCGCTCGGGGAGTTTCTGATTGCATCATGGATCAGTTGCTTGGCATACGAGATTGGTTATGCGGCATGTGGTAAGTAGAAGTATTGGATTTGAGAATGGATCATTGTACGAGTTGCTCGTGTAGCGATTGTGTTGGATGGAAGTTTGATTTTTTGGCTGGGTATATCACATAAAGCATCGGTTGAGCAGGTTTGAGTTTGGCTTGGGAATATCAGAATAGTCTGCACGATTTGCTCGTACAACAAATGTGTGGAACAGTTGGGTATTGTGTTGGATCACTTGGAAGAGAGCTCGATGCACGGGATTGCTCGTGTTGCGAAAGTATCAGACGGTTGTGAGAACTGCTGGAGGCATTGAGAATGGAACATAGCACTAGTTGCATCGCGAGATTGATGGAAAGATTTGGATGATTCAGACATTGCCTGAATTTTGTGTCAGACTTGAGTTGTGATTGGTAGGATCACGCATGAGGGATGGTTCGAACGGATCTTGGATCCATGCAAGAAATCGTAATGCGAGTAGCGACTTGATTCGGAGTGGTATATGGGATACCACATAGTGAGCAAGGCATTAAAATATTTTGGTTGGACATCAATGGAAATTGCCTGAACGGACTCGGGTAACAGAAATACAAGTTGGTTGGTACACATCGGCTGAGTTGGAAAGAATAAAAATGGAGCAAGCGAATATTGAATTGAGCAATCGAGAACGGACTTGTGCAAATGAAAGCATCGTTGGACTAGAGAGATGGAAGAGATCGGAACGAACAGATGGATATGCTTAAGCAAAACGATGGGTTAATTGATGGATAGCGAGCACGGACTATGATTTTGGGCAACACATTTGAGCTATTGGCTGAGTAATGAAACACAAGCTGGCTTGGAGGAACAATGCGATGGATTCACACAAACTTGAAAGATTTTGGATATTGCTGCTCGAGAAGTCGACTCAGGTTTAGCGGAAGTAGAATTTTGGGCAAAATGGTGCAACAATGGTAGACGGATTCTTCGGAAGATGTGGACGGATTGTGGCAACAACTAAAGGCAAAGATTGTGGTGGACAGACTTTTGAAGATAGCTAAACGTGGGAGCAACGTCGGAGCAAATCATTGTGCTGCTCGAGTAAGTTGGACGTGCATTGTGGAATGCGGGAAACGGATAAGAATTGGAGCAAATCTTTGGTTTTGAAAATTATTGCAAGTGGTAGTGCGAGAAGTCGAATGTGGCAATTCAAAAAATTTGATGGATTCAGGGCAGAACGACGGATTGATGGAAGACGGTTTCAACGGGCGCAGTTCTCGAACTGTGGCTCGGATAGATAGCAAGACTCTAGGTGGCTAAGTGGCATTGGTTGACAGATCAACAGAGATAGTGCAAAAAATTTCTCGAATTCGAAAGTTCGCTCGGATGTAATAGTTAGATTTTGATTCGGATTTGCAGATGAGATATAGCATGGTTCATAGTAACTGTCCATCGTGATGATTACAATTATCGAGCGTAGCTTCGGGACAGCTGACCCTAGCGACTTGTTCGCCAAATTGGAGATGAATATGGTAGACCCATAGAACGAACATTGAGGCGACGTATTTGGGGATGCGTCGAGGGCAGATGTGAGTAGTGTGTGTTGAAGATTTGGCTTATTGACTGAGTGTTGGATTTGAGAGACCCTTGGGATAGCCTTCAGCTGAAGAAGCAACCGGAAGATCGGAGCGATGGTGGGTTTGGCCTAAGTCAACTGATGAGATTCAGAGTCGCAGATTTTTGTAGATGGCATCGCCTCTGACTCATCATGCCCTGGAAGGGAATAGCATTCATATGAATTGACGACTGTGAAACTAGCTCGTGAAGTTAAAGCAGCGGCTCGTTCGAATCAAATCCTTGCGAATACTGGAAGGGACAGATTTGCCTCGGATTTACAAGATGCATCAGAACTTAGTCTGGGAAGCGTGCTCGTTCAGAAGGCAAAGGTGATGTCCTATGCTTCGAAGTAGTGGAAGCAGAGAGAAGAACTATTCCATGCGCGACCTAGAAATTATGGCGAGTGTGTCCACGTTGAAATTGTGACGACACTATCCCTTTGGCGTGGCGGCGAGATCTTCGTGGATCACACGAACCTCAATATAGATGTTCACCCAGCGAGGTATTGAGATTGAGGAAGAGGTGTTTGGCTGAGATGATCTAAAAGCAAAGTTTGATATTTGGGTAAGTCGCATAGTTGGGGTAGTATCAGTTGAGATGATCGTTCGGTGCATGAGATATATTTGGAGATATTGCTAGTGCGGATTCAAAAATAGTAGGATGGATTGAGTTGGAACACGAATTGATTGAGTCGGTGGAAAATAATCATATTTGAGAATAGTGCTCAAGCGAATATGTTGGAATGGAAATCATGATTGGTTCAATTGGGAGTAAAGCAAATGGATGCCTCGGACATAAAGATACCCTTGTAACTTGTTTAAATTTAATATCGCAAAGCTCGGTTGAAATGCACGTATTTTAAGGACGCCTTAAATATGTATACGATCCAAAACTAAGCGATACGAAAGAATTCGTATTGAGCTGCAAGGAGGATGTGGGAATATAAAATTTGTACGAGCGTTCAGCAGAGCGAGATGCTGAGTCAGAATCGTGAGTATGAGAGTTGCATAGAGCAGGCTTATGGAATTGGACGTACGGCATGTGATAGGAATGAGTACCATCACGGTTCGTGGACGAACCTGATTCTAAGTGGTATATTATGTAATGCCCCGCAATCACATAGTGCGTTATACTGAGTCAGATTGAATGAAATAAATGCTGGTTACATTTAATTTGTTGGATTTTGGGAAAAAGTATTGATTGAGTTATTTCATGTGCAGATGGCTAGCGGGTTCGATGAAAATCAGGTGTTCGTTCAGAGCAGTACTGAGATAGCTGGGTTAGAATGATAATGCCATCTTCCTTAGTCCGATCGGTCGGATGATTTGTAGAGCACGGCCTGCTCGCACGGTCATACCAGTTGAGTAGATCGCGCTTGCATCGGACCACGGGTTCAAGGGATTGGCCGTATCGGCAGGACATGATGCCTAACGAGATCAAACATGGTGAGTGGGCTCTTTCCCTTCTCCTTTACTCCTTCATGCCTAATAATATGGAAAACACGTAAAGGCTTGAACACTTGGACTGAAACATTGGGAATCACTACACTGAGGCGTGCATAGAGTGTACGTCGTTTGCTTGGATAGGATTTTGGCTTGAATTGATTTGCGCGTTGGGTTTAGTTGGAGCTAAAGTTGGATTATATTGTATTTGAGGCAGTTGGTTGAATAATTTGGGATTATGCTTGGACAGTTGCAATGATACATTATGGCATTGGAAATATCGAGAATTCGGGCGAGCGAGCGTGCATCCGTGCACAAGTATCACTTGGTCGCTTTGTCTTGCAAAGCGAGTAGTTGTGGTTCAAAACCGAACAACTGCATCGGCGAGGGCATTGTGCCACTGTTGGGGCATTGTGCCATGGGATTGTTCTGAGTGTGGGGTGTTGCACCAATTGGAAATACTGCGTTGAGAAGAGGTATTGTGCCTATGGGAATAACTTGGTTTTGGTGCCTTGGGCTATATGTTGGAAGAATGGTTATGGATTCTTTGGTTGGATGCTTTGGTTGAATGAGTCTAGGATCGCTTGGTGGGGCAAGAATGTTCGATCCTCTCGTCATACCTACTTGGTGTCTGCATGTTACGGACAACCTGTGTTGCACAGGATTTCGTTTCCTCGAATGGGATGGACTCTGTGGCACCGGGACCGTTCGGCCATGGAGGAGACATGGGCATCACGTCTTGGGCGTGGTGCTGGTAGTCCAATACCACCAGGAGGGAGTAGCTGCCCAGCCCTGGATCGGGTAGGACTGCCCTATTGATCTTGGTCCGATCAATGTCCTTTATGGCTTGGCCAGTGACTTCATATAGATTAGTGTTGGCTTGCTTTTCTTTGGTTGGTTTGTGCTTCGTGTAGGCGCGGCCACTTTGCCTCGGCAAGAGTGTGCACTATGAGATTTGGATTATAAGTTTGGTTGAGGATGGATATTGAGGCTTGGTTGATGGTTCGATACGATAGTCGCGCTGCTTGGGTTTGAGCGTGATGGTTTATAGCTAGAATCCTTCGGGTCGGGTATATATAATGCTTGTCGATTGGTTTGAGTTGAATGCTTGCATGCTTAAACTGCTTTACAGCTTTCCTTAACATGTCATCCCTATACCATGAAATGAATCTAGGATTCAACTAGAAATATCACCATATAACTGTTTGCATTCACTATTTTACTTAGTGTCGGCTTAGGCAAGTGGGTTATCCCGATCACCAGTACGGTTGTGTACTGACCCACGTTTGTGGGCAATATTTCAGGTACTGAGGCGTAGTGACGCTGCTTGGATATACGAGACATGATGTATGAACTGTAAGTACCTTTGTGGGCTAGAGAAAGAGCAAGAGTATTGCATCACCTTTGTGGTATTTCATTGGACCCTATCGAAAGCTTCGCTGCGTAATACTCTGATGTGTGCTTGGTACACAATACTTGACTTCCGCTGCAACTTGGTTGTTTCGATGATAACTTTGGTGTTTGACAACATCGCCTTGTACGAGCGCAACTCCAGGCTCGTACGGCATCATGTCCCGATGAGAATGATTGTCCTGTGGGAGAGCTATAAACGTGGTGATTCACGTTCAGCGGGGACTATCGAGCTTGTGGGAGATTGGGGCATGACAGCGAAGGCGGCCGTTTCAGGGAGAGGGAAGGTCAGGACGGTGAGCGGCCGGAAGGTGAAGGGGTAGGTCGTCGGTTACGGGAGTCGACGAGGCCGGCGGCGGGTCGGGAAGACGGAGCGACGGGGAGGCGAAGAGTCGTGGAACCGTCGGAGAAGAAATTAGGTTTACTGTAGCTACAGTTTTGGGTTGCGGGTCCGGGTCGGGTCGGGTTCAGATCCGTTTCGACCCGCAGGGTTAGGCCCAGTTTAACTAGACCGGGTCCGGTTCGGGTTGGTTTGGTTCAATTTGAAATAAACTGGGTTTATTTTAGGGTTTAATTTGGTTTAATAATTAATTAGTTTTTAGGTCTTTAAAAATATTTTCAGGGTCCAATAAATTCCAGGAAAATTACCATATGTCTAATATTTCATTTTACACCTAAAAATATTATTTTCATAATATTTTAATATCGATTAACATCATTTAAAAATTATTTAATTTTAAAATACCTTAGTTTTATTTAATTAAAAATCCCAGAAAATTCTAGAAAAATTGTAAAAAATTGATTTTAAAATTTTCTGAAAAATCAGGGGATTTACACGTGGTTTGTTAGAATTTGTCTTGAAATTCTTAAACAGGAAATTCCTGAATGGTTTATCCGTTGGTGGCTGCAATTTGGTGCTACCTTGAAAATTTTACCACCATTTTCGCAAGAATTATTTGTAGCTTGGGCACAATCTTATCCTCTCTGTCAGAATCCTGATCAACTTTTGGAGGGGGAGAGTACTATATTTTTTTTATCCATTTTAAAATCCTATATATTTTTAAATGGATAATTAAATGCGAATATAATCATTTAAATTTTCCTATTTTAACCATAATTTTTTTGATTAAATGGTGGAACCGTATTGATGATCAAGAAAAGGTACAAATTGTACAAAAATCTATCAAGGAGAATGAGATCATTGTTGAAGCCAAGCTAAAAAGGGAAATAATATAAGACAACTCTTTGATGAAACTAAAAGAATCACTGAGAAAGCGAAATCCTCGAATTACTGAGGAATAATTAAAAAAGAAATGCCTTCAATATATGCAGATTCAATTTGATTCAATTTTTGAGACAAATAATTTATCTGTTAACTCTGCTAAATCATACAAAATGGTTGAGGATAATATTGAAGAAGACTCAAAAATCTTCTTTAAAAGGATGCATCATAGAGTCACTGCTCAATCATCTGAAGAGGATAATGATGAAGACATGCAATAATTATATCATATTGCCAGAATATGTGTGGCAACTATTTACTTTACTTTACATAAAAAGGAATATCTTTATTTTTGTAGCCGACAATGGTGGACCTACCTACGCTACTTTCGGCGCTACGTGTTAAAGGAGATGTTGACGGGCACTCACTGCTGCTCATGATAAGAAGGAATATGCTAACCTGCTACTGTCGGTTTCCTAACCTGCATCTGCCAGTTACCATGTCTAACACTGAAGACAACCTGTAATATAAATAGAGGCAAAGACCTCTGGGTTATGTACGTTTTGAAGTTTTGTTGAAAGTTCGAGTGTGATCTTTCTTTGTACTCCTTAATAGTAATCAATAAAATTTCAGTATTCCACATAAAATCTCTCTTCTCATCCAATCTACAAAAGCCCTCTTCCTGGTTTCCATTTTTCATATACATATATATATATATATATATATATATATATATATATATATATATATATATATATATATATATATATATATATATATATATATATACATATATATATATATATATATATATACATATATATATATATACATATATATATATATATATATATATTTATAAGCACTAGTTAGCATTAGCATTGGTTAATATTAATTCTAGTTTATCTTGAGTTATACTAAGGTAATGAGAATTGAGGTATCATAGGGTATGGGTATTGAATATTAATTGGGTATGTTAATATGTTAATTTAGTATAGTATTGTTATAAGTTATGAGTATAAATTCATGTTAGTGTATGGTGAGGTATGTATGGATAGTTAGTTAATGTTAGATATTGGATTACCTTGTGATACTAAGGTATTGGTTTATACTAAAGGTATTGAGTTTGTATATTAAGATGGGTGTGTAGGTAGTGTGATACCGCTTTTGGCTCAAAGCCAAGGTATCCACGTAGAATTAGTTTAGCTAGGAGTACTATATATATATATATATATATATATATATATATATATATATATATATATATATATATTGTATTTTCATATCTAATAACCTACGTATCTTATGATACAGATATGTGTTTGTATCATAGTATCATAACATAGCTAGTATAGCCTAGTTACATAGTGTATTGACCCAATATCCTAGAGATGGACTCATACAACCTAGAAATAGCTAGTTTGATCAAGTTTGACTAGTTTGATCTAGAGTTGACCTAGTTTGACTGTTTTGACTTAGAAATGGCTTTATGACCTAGAATTGAACTAGTTTAACTTATTTTTATTCCAAAATCTTGTATTGATACAATATTTCATATATAGGTCTATGTGACACCAACTTTGGCATTGAAAGACACACCTTGCTCAGGACCTCAGGCGTGTATGTTTCTCTGTTAGTTTTTATTTCATAATAGTGTATATATTTTATGTTCTAGAACTGCATACTTGATTCTGACACAGTGGTTTCATAGACCGGTACTACATGGATCCTGTCAGGAGATGCCATCCATTACCGTGTTCAGCGGGTACTCCTTCACATATATTTTATCATGTGTATCAGGTATTGATTTAGTGTACTTTATGTTCACATATTGCTCGTGTTCAGTGTGCCCATATTCGTGTTCGTATCATGTCATGATTGGGTCTATTGGTATTGGTCGAGGATGAAGAAATAAAAGTTGATTATGTGATCAAGTCCAGTATATTCGTGTACATGTCGATTACATATCATACTTGTAATCGAGTTACTATATTGTATCGTGTTCAACCTAAACCGGTCACATAATGAACTTGTATTCCATGGCACATTAGCTAGATTTTATTTATTTTTCTTATATTGCAGATATTCTATTATATGTCCTTCTTTCCAGTATATTACATGTTCACTCTAGATTATTTTATTCTATTATTTAGTTATCTTGTATTCTTTTCTATTATCTGTTGTATATGCTCGATTATGTATTTGAAACTGCTTTCAGAGATATGTACTTTGCTCCAATCCTGACTAGATATATTTTTCAGATGATTGGCTCGTAGACCAGTGTCCTATATACTATGAACCGCAGGACGGTATTGTAAACCCCCTGATTTTTAAGAATTTTTAATTTGGATTTTTCATAATTTTTCTGGAATTTTTTTGGGAATTTTATTAACTAAAACTAAGGTATTTTGAATTTAAATGATTTTTAAATAATGTTAAATAATATTAAAATATTATAAAAATAATATTTTCTGGTGTAAAATAAAAAATTAGACATAGGATAATTTTTCGAGAATTTATTGGACCCCGAAAGCATTTTTAAAGCCCTAAAAATATATTAATAATTAAACCAAAATGAACCCTAATTAAACCCGGTTTATTCTAATAAACCAAACCGACCCGAACAGGACCCGGTCTAGTTGAACCGGGCCCAAACCTTAGCGTGTCGGATCCGGATTTGACCCGACCCACTTCGACCCGACCCGACCCGACCCTCATTAGCCAAATCCCTAACCGACGTAGCCCTGACCCGCCGTCTCCCCTCCGGCGGCTGAACTGCAGTGACGCCTCGCCTCCCCGGCATCGCTCCGGCTCCCCGCACTGGTCGTTCCCCAGCCGCTCGACCTCCCGTAACCGACGCCGGTGGCTCAGCTCCTCTCCGCCTCTATAAAACCCTGGCCGCCCAGCCTCCATCTCCTTCCCCGACACCTGGCCACCAGAATCCCCTCTGCCGCCGCCATTTTTGGCCGCTCCCAGCTCAGACCTGCCATAGTCGCCCCCGAGCCCCGGCTCCACCCTCAGCCCTCAGCACCTGGCCGCCCCGCCATCACCCGAGCACCGACGCCGTACTCGCCCTCCAGCCTCGCCGAGCCCCTCACCGTCTCCTCCGCCCCGCTCAGCCACGAGCCCCGCTGCCCCAAGCCAGCCCCGCACCGCCACTGCCCATCTCCTCTCTTCCTCCAGCAACCCATCTTCTCCCTCCTCTACTCCGCTCTGCCGCAGCAGCGCCTCAGTCGTCGAACCTCGACCCGTAGCTGCTCTCCCCAGCCAGCTCCGGCGTAGCCGCCTCCGGCCAGAGCCGCCCTTGGCCAGCAATGCCTCAGCCCGACCCAGCCCCGGCGGGCAGCCGTCTGCCCAGCGCCCCTCTGGCGAGTCTCCGGCGAGTGTATAGAACCGAAACCCTAAACCTAGCCAGGACACGAGGATAAGAGAATTCTCGGTTCACGAAGCCCTATTCAGGTAACCCGTTCTCTCTCCTCGTTGGCCCAATTTTTGTTTCGTCAGTTGTGACGCATAGACTGTGTAACCCTCTCGATGTCCGTATAACCCGCTCGGTGTATCGCGTCTTGTGGTGGTCGCGAACCGCGATCCAAAAACAGGAAAACCAACGCCTGTTTCACCCCGGAACTGAGTACGTCCCGCCAAACGGGACAACTTGGTCGCGTACGGTCTTCACCGAAACGTGCACGTCGTTGATACGGACGTACGGGATTTCGTAGATAACGCCATGATTTGGATGTGCGTGCACACCGAAATCAATGCGTATCCGCCGATAACGCCATGTATCCGTCCTTTCTGGATCTTGCGGTAACTTAGTGTACACATGTCGGATCAAAACAAAACTTGCACCATCGGACTCGTAGCAATACGTTGGTCCTGGGACCCAAGTTTGGTTCGATTCTGAGAACGTTGACAAAATCGTGTATCGTGGGCCCCACGGCTTCACTTGACGGGCGATTTTGTGATCGGCTCATCGGAATCCAGATCTGGAAGTTCTGTTGGGTTCGTATCATCGTTCCTGACTTGTTAACACTAAGTTGGACAAATTTGGAGACCTTTGGTTCTGACACGTTTTTTGGTGCAAAGCGGCCCACATGTGGATCCCGTTTGGACTTGAAAATATCATTTTTGTCCCAGTGTCCAAATTGGACTCATGGACAGGTATTTCTAGCTAATTGATATTTTCTAGATCTGATAGTGATGTTTATTTCAGCAACCGGAGCAGTCCCTGCAATTCTCACTGAAGTCAGAGCTACAGTTGGAGCTAGAACCACAGGCAAGTGTACCTTACCAACATTGCAGCTATTGTTACATATTTTCTTGATTTATTTATATCTTGTACATGCTTAAACCTAGGACCGTGTGACTTACTTAGTGTTCGATTAATAGTCGGGTGCCAACACCGTACGCAGAGTTGTGTAACGTCACCTAGAGATGGATATCGACACCCTTTATATTCTCGTACTTGTCATATCAAGTACAATATACCCAGGACACCTGACACGAATCATGAGACAGAATTTTCCTAAAATATTCAAGGTGATTCTATGTAGGTTGCAGGATTTATGACATAGATATTATATTCTTAGACATTATATTCATAGACATAGTATGACTCACTGCATTAGATATGATCTTACGTGACATGGACATGAGGCATCGTGGACATAAGATGTGTGATTTCATTGGGTGGGGAGAGACACACAGGCTACAGGTTGATTATATATATATGGTGCCACAATATAGTAAACTACATAGCATAGTATAACTGCTACCGGCTCCCCGACACAGAGCTTGTAGTGGTCTCAGCCTGAGTACTAGTGATGCTCCCATTTGCATTCCACATAGATGGTTACATATTTACCCTATTTATTTTATTTACTATTGTATTACATTTATTTTGGCTTGAGTTATCTTGTACCTTGCTATGTCCCCTGAGGACCTGGATCTGGATTATGTCCCCAGGATTAGCAGAGGATATCTATCCTGAGGTGTACGGAACAGGAGCACTTCTCGGAACAGTACCAGCACCTGAGGACGAGGTGATCGCTGAGAACTTTTCCTGAACATCTGCTTCTCTATGCTCAGTTTTTAAATGGCAAATAAACTCTTTTATTCTTTTTTAAACGAACAATTGTAATAGACTTAATATCGGGTTGTTCCCCGATTTTATTTACTTGTGACTGGTTGATGTTTATTTTTTTATTGATATTGCTGTATTTATTCTGTGGATAAGATTAGTAAACCCTGATCATTGTAATACAGCTTAAGTATGTCCTGATGGATCCATTAAATTGGGTTTGTCCATCGGTGTGTACTGCTGGCCATTGTCACGTGTCCAGTCCCTCGATATTTTAGGACTGGGGCGTGACATGGTTTTTATGGTGGCCCATGCAGGTCAACGACTAAATTGTTTGGTTTCAACTTAGGGACCGAACAGGCCTGCAATAAAAATAGGATAAGTTTTTAGGATCTCATCCACTTGCTTGAATCGTTCTTGATATCTATATCGTATTCGAATTAATTTTTGACTTGCATCTTGCATTGATTCCTGTGTGCCTCTTATAGTTTATTTTTGATGCAGAGTAATGGATCCAAGAATCGAAGACGAGAATCCCTTGGGTACACCACACGATGCTGTGGTTACTTATGATGAAGGAGTGACACCCGAAGACCGAGGATAATCTTCTCAAAGCAATCAAGCAGCCCAGCTTAATTCAAGGTTTCGGCGTGATGACATCCCGCCGCCTCCGCAGTTTGTTCCACCGATGCCTGTATTCCCACCAGGGGAACCTATGGACGGGCAACAGATATTTCAAATGATCTACGCAATAATGCAAGCCCAACAGTAAATTCATCAAGAGACTCAGCGTCACGAGGCAGAGTATTTGAGGACCAGCCTAGTAACCGCATTGGAGCAGGCGAACCCACAAGCCAGGCGACCAGCGACGGGTTCTATCACTGATTTTTGTCAGCTCAAGCCCCGTACCTTTTCTGGCAAGGAGGGACCAACCGAAGTTCATGAGTGGCTCACCAACATACAACACCAGTTGGAAGCAGCTGAGCTTCCAAGAGAACGTTGGATGACCGCCGTTAGAATGCAGTTGACGGACAATGCTCATCACTGGTGGCTATCTGAAGAGACCAGACTCGGACCAGACCGAGTCACTTGGGAAGAGTTTTCCAGACTCTTTCAAGAGATGTACATTCTGGCTATCGCACGATCAGAACTTCGGAACAAGTTCAATCGCCTCACTCAGGACAGTATGACAGTGGAAGAGTACAACGCGAAGTTTATTCGTCTAAGTCGCTTCGCCCCTACTTTGATCCCGACGGAAGAAGAGAAGGCTGAGAAGTTCTTCGACGGACTAAACTTCGAGCTACAGAGACTCATCGGATCCGTTGAACCTACCTCTTACTCGAAAGTTCTCGCTGCAGCCCGACGCATGGAACGCGTCACCAGGAGAGAGACCAGTCTGAAACGGTCTTCCATATCAGCCAAAGCACCACAAGAAGAAGCTACAAAAGGATCTCATATACATCAGCCACCCAGAGCCTCTCCGCAGATACTACCTACATGTCAATACTGTGGCAAGGTAGGCCATATTGAGAAGGACTGCAGATGCAAGTTGGGATTATGCTTGATTTGCGGAACTAATCAACACTTAGCTAAGGATTGTCCTCAGCATCGAGGAGGAGCACCAAGGGCAAACCAACAAACTCTACCTGCCCCAGAAGGGTATCAGCCGAGGCCACCCTTGGTACCACAAGCAGCACTCTTCCAACAGGCCCAGCAGCAGCAGAGGAATCCACCACAAGGACTCGAACAAGCCTTCGCGATGACCTTGGAAGACGCGCAGAATCATGGAGTAGCTAATGCGCATAAGTTTTTATAGTTTTATGTTTCTAGTATTGCTTTAGTTCGTGCCTGCTGATTCGTGACCCCAGCCTTAACCTAGTAACTTTAAACTTGCTAATAATAGATAACCTAGTGATAACCTAGTAATTTTGAATTTGCTAAATAACCTAGAATATTTTATAATTGTTATCCTAATATGTTTTGATAAGAGATAACCTAGATTTTTCTAAAAACTGTAGTTTTCTAGATTTTCTTTCTTCTGAAAATTTTATAACTTCCATTTGCTTAGGGAAATGATTTTCCCTATGTGTTTTAACCCTCAACCTTGACTTTTCTTAATCATGATGTGCTTCGAACAATATTTGCAACCGTGTCATCTCTGTTGACCGTTTATTCTTTGATTGCGAGGGTGCAAAGTAGATTGTAAACCCCCTGATTTTCAAAAAAATTTAATTTAGATTTTTCACAATTTTTTAGAATTTTTCTGTAATTTTTATTAATTAAAACTAAGGTATTTTAAATTTAAATAATTTTTCAATGATGTTAAATAATATTCAAATATTATGAAAATAATATTTTTTGTGTAAAATGAAAAATTAGACATAGGATAATTTTCCGGAAATTTATTGGACCCCGGAAGCATTTTTAAAGCCCTAAAAATAAATTAATAATTAAACCAAAATGAACCCTAATTAAACCCGGTTTATTCTAATAAACCAAACCGACCCGAACCGGACCCGGTCTAGTTGAACCGGGCCCAAACCTTAGATGGTCGGATCCGGGTTCGACCCGACCCGCTTCGACCCGACCCGACCCGCATTAGCCAAATCCCTAACCGACGTAGCCCCGACCCGCCGTCTCCCCTCCGGCGGCTGAACTGCAGTGACGCCTCGCCTCCCCGACGTCGCTCCGGCTCCCCGGACTGGCCGTTCCCCAGCCGCTCTGCCTCCCGTAACCGACGTCGGCGGTTCAGCTCCTCTCCGCCTCTATAAAACCCTGGCCGCCCAGCCTCCATCTCCTTCCCCGACCCTTGGCCACCAGAATCCCCTCTGTCGTCGTCATTTCCGGCTGCTCCCAGCTCAGACCCGCCTCAGTCGCCCCTGAGCCCCGGCGCCGCCCTCATCCCTCAGCACCTGGCCGCCCCGCCATCACCCGAGCGCCGACGCCGCCCTCGCCCTCCAGCTCCACCCTCCAGCCTCGCAGAGCCCCTCGCCGTCTCCTTCGCCCCGCTCAGCCACGAGCCTCGCTGCCCCAAGCCAGCCCCGCACCGCCCATCTCCCCTCTTCCTCCAGTACCCTATCTTCTCCCTCCTCTGCTCCGCTCCGTCGCAGCAGCGCCTCAGTCGTCGGACCTCGACCCGCAGCTGCTCTCCCCAGCGCAGCTCCGGCGTAGCCGCCTCCGGCCAGAGCCGCCCCTGGCTAGTAACGCCTCAGCCCGACCCAGCCCCGACGAGCAGCCATCTGCCCAGCGCCCCTCCGGTGAGTGTACAGAACCGAAACCCTAAACCTAGCTAGGACACGGCCCGGACACAGCAGTGTCAAGTCGACACGAGGATACGAGAATTCTCGGTTCATGGAGCCCTGTTCAGGTAACCCGTTCTCTCTCTTCGTTGACCCGATTTCTGTTCCGTCAATTATGATGCGTAGACTGTGTAACCCTCTCGATGCCCGTGCAACCCGCTCGGTGCATCGCGTCCTGTAGTGGTCGCGAACCGCGATCCAAAAACAGGAAAACCAACGCCTTTTTCACCCAAGAAGTGAGTACCCCCCCCGCCAAACGGGACGACTTGGTCGCGTGCAGTCTTTACCGAAATGTGCGCGTCATTGATACGGACGTGCAGGATTTCACAGAAGTTAATTTGGATGTGCGTGCACACCTGAATCAACGTGTATCCGCCGACAACGTCCCGTATCCGTCCTTTCTGGATCTCGCCGTAACTTAGTGTACGCACATCGGATCAAAACGAAACTTGCGCCATCGGACTCGTAGCAATACGCTGGTCCTGTGACCCAAGTTTGGTTCGATTCTGAGAACGTTGACAAAATCGCGTATCGTGGGCCCCACGGCTTCACTTGACGGGCGATTTTGTGATCAGTTCATCGGAATCTAGATCTGGAAGTTCCGTTGGGTTCGTATCATCGTTCCTAACTTATTGACACTAAGTTGGACAAATTTGGAGACCTTTGGTTCTGACATATTTTTTGGTGCAAAGAGGCCCACATGTGGACCCCGCTTGGACTTGAAAATGTCATTTTTGCCCCTGTGTCCAAATTGGACTCAAGGACAGGCATTTCTAGCTAATTGATATTTTCTGGATCTGATAGTGATATTTATTTCAGCAACCGGAGCAGTCCCTGCAATTTCCACTGAAGTCAGAGCTACAGTTGGAGCTAGAACCACAGGCAAGTGTACCTTGCCAACATTGCAGCTATTGTTACATATTTTCTTGATTTATTTATATCTTGTACATGCTTAAACCTAGGACCGTGTGACTTACTTAATGTTTGATTAATAGTCGGGTGCCAACACTGTACGCAGAGTTGTGTAACGTCACCTAGAGATGGATATCGACACCCTTTATATTCTCGTACTTGCCATATCAAGTACAATATACCCAGGACACCTGACACGAATCATGAGACAGAATCTTCCTAAAATATTCAAGGTAATTCTGTGTAGGTTGCAGGATTTATGACATAGACATTATATTCTTAGACATTATATTCATAGACATAGTATGACTCACTGCATTAGATATGATCTTACGTGACATGGATATGAGGCATCGTGGACATGAGACGTGTAATTTCATTGGGTGGGGAGAGACACACAGGCTACAGGCTGATTATATATATATAGTGCCACAACATAGTAAACTACATAGCATAGTATAACTGCTACCCGGCTCCCCGACACAGAGCTTGTAGTGGTCTCAGCCTGAGTACTAGTGATGCTCTTATTTGCATTCCACATAGATGGTTACATATTTACCCTATTTATTTCATTTACTATTGTACTGCATTTATTTTGCCTTAATTTATCTTGTACCTTGTTATGTCCCCTGAGGACCTGGATCTGGATTATGTCCCCAGGATTAGCAGAGGATATCTATCCTGAGGTGTACGGAACAGGAGCACTTCTCGGAACAGTACCAGCACCTGAGGACGAGGTGATCGCTGAGGACTTTTTCTGATAATCTGCTTCTCTATGCTCAGTTTTTAAATGGCAAATAAACTCTTTTATTCTTGTTTAAATGAACAATTATAACAGACTTAATATCGGGTTGTTCCCCGATTTTATTTACTTGTGACTGGTTGATATTTATTTCTTTTTATTGACATTGCTGTGTTTATTCTGTGGATGAGATTAGTAAACCATGATCATTGTAATACAGCTTAAGTATGCCCCGATGGATTCATTAAATTGGGTTTGTCCATCGGTGTGTGCTGCTGGCCATTGCCACGTGTCCAGTTCCTCGATATTTTGGGACTGGGACGTGACAGGTATTCCATTAAAGGATACTCATTTAGAGCAGGAGGACTTAGTACCAGAGTCTGAGGAGATTTAGATTATTTTTTGTAGACTTGTATTAGGCTTTTATTGAGGTTATTGGCATGTATATATTATTTCAATCTTGTGGATGTATTGTGACTTTTCTTTCGTTATTCCATCTCGTGCTTTATCTTTCCTAGTTTGCATTGTGATTGAGTATAGTTTACATTTATTAGATATCATATTATTCATCCGTTGGAGTTGAGATGATTGACATGTACCATACATATATTGTTTGGGATGTTTAGATAGTAGAGTTGACCCATATAACGTTCTACCGCCGATGTGCGACGTAGGCTGGACATACCCACATACTCGTGCCCGAATATCCGGTTGCGGGTCGTGACACCCGAAAATCCTACACCTCCATAATGATCCTCATATATATATATATATATATATATATATATATATATATATATATATATAATGAAAGAAGATAAATAGATTAATTTAATCAAAAAGTTATAAATACAAGAGGCAATTCAAGGGTGCGCCTTCTCTCTCATTATACTGACATCATGCTCAATATCATGGCCGACCCCTCAAAGTATAAAACCCCTATTTCTAAAAATCATATTTTTTATTTTTTATTAATTAATAATTTAATTATAGTAATTATGTGCTAATTAGGAGAAATAGATTTTTATTAATTTTTATTTTAGGTGTTGGTGCACTTAGAAGATTTATGGGACCAATAGAAATTTTTCGGAATTTATTTCATGTAGGAGACCCCTTGAGCAGTTGCTAGCCTAATGGTGTGTATTAATATAATTCTAGATTTTTCCTATGAGTATATACGTATATATAAATATAAATATATATATATATATATATATATATATATATATATATATATATATATATATATATATATATATACATATATTTTTTAAAGGAATATATAAAAGAAAAGAAAAGAAAAAGAAAAAAAAAACCATTAATACCAAATCCAAGCAAACCATTACTAATTCTATCCAACCCTTTGGCCTTTGCTGCATGTGAGCAGCCGCTCCATTGTAGCAAAATTCCAAGCAAACCCTTTCCAAATAAACAGCAGACCCCCCCAAGCCCGCGTACATGAACCGACCGGACCCCCTCTCTCTCTTCTCATATATATATTACTTATTTCATCTAAAACCCTAAACCTAAATCATCCAAATCCTTCATCTTTCCATATAGACCTAGAGAGCGCCGCTACCACAGCCGGAGAATCCCGCCAGGCCGTCCAAACCAATCCCGACGACCGCGATCCCGCGCACTGCAGATTTCTGCAGCGAGGTACCTATGTTCCGGAGTTGTTTTCCGTCGCCTCGCTCAACCAAACGCCACCCTGTCTTCATCGGTACGCTTACCCCTTAACCCTCTTCCATATCTGTGTGATAGTAGACCTCGAACAACGCAAAAACATAGGCAAAAATAGCGCCAAAGTTGGCAGAAACAGACCGAATTATGGGAACGCAGAAAACTGCGGTGACCACCCATGTTTCGGAGTTCGTATCTCCCACCACATAGATCCGAATTCGATGATTCTTTTGGTATACGTAGACCACTTGACCTAGTTTAATTTTTATTAAATAACCCTAGATTATTAACTGCTGTAGATAGAATTAAATTTGTTAGAAAATCCCGCGAACCCACTTTTTCCAGATTTCTAAAAGTTGTGAAACGGAGCGCGCCCCGCCAAACGGGACCGCCCCGCCGTGTACCAAGTGTACCAAGTGGTGCGCACAGTATAATCGGACATGTAAAAATTTGCGAAAACTGATTCGGACGCGTGTGCGCACCGAAATCAGCCCGTATCCGCGGACACACCCCGTTTTGCAACTTTTGTGGAAGTCGCGCGCATTTTGTGCACGCTTGTCAGATTATGACGAAACTTGTGCCACTGGACTCGTGATAACGCGCTAATCCTGTAACCCAATTTTTACGCAATTCTGAGACAGTTGACCAAGTCACCAATTGGCGGGCCCCACGGTTGACTTTTTGGGCGAAATTGTGTTCGGCCCATCGGAATCCATATTTGGACATACCGTTGGGTTCGTATTGACATTTATAGTTGTTTAACCTATAATTTGTCCCATTTAGAGACTGTTACCCTTGGCACGCTTTTTGATGCAAAGTGGGCCACACGTGGACCCCACTTTTATCCGAAATTACTGTTTTGCCCCTGTGTCCAAATTGGACGAAAGGGAAGTACTTTTTAGCTATTTTGCTTATTCTGGGAACGTTGGTGATGTTTATTTCAGCATTCGGAGATGTTCATTCTGAGGCCGTAGCTTCTGACTCTTGGTGTTGACATCGGGATACTACATTTTGCAGCTTTCTTGTCAGGCAAGATACCTTGCCAAATTTCTTACAGTATTTTACATGCTTAGTATATTTTTGTATATTTATTATATTTATGTTTATTTATTGCATGTGTAGTTCCTTTCAGTCATTACTATATATTAGATATGTTGACACACACTTGACACTTAGTATCATAGAGGACAATCATTAGGCGTATGGGCTTTTAACCACTCTGGTAAACTGTAGTATATAGTTCGCACTATGGGCGTGTGTCGCGCTGGTCGCTACCCTCGAGGTATGTCGATTTCTGTAGAGTCGCGCTGGTCGCTACCCCAGAGGTATGTCGATTTCTGATGTCCATTGACGGGTGTGTGAGTTGTGAGGCTTAGATCGAGTAGCCTACCCTTGCCCATACGTCAAAAAGTTGTCCTCATTGCATTCATATAGATTGTCTTGTACAGCGTACTTATTTATTTTCAAACATTATGCATGTTCACTGTATTCAAATTGGCTTACTTTTATGTATCTTTTTATGTCCCTCTAAGGATCTGGTCCCTTGCCAGGTATAGACGACCAGGAGTATCCGCAGGAGTACGGGCCTGGACCTGACACATTATTTTCTGCCGAGGAGGTCTTACCTTCTGAGCATCGTTGATTATCTAGCAATGGATCTTTTTAGCTGATACACTTCTGCCATCACCTTATTTTTATATTGGAGATTTATACTCCTCTCTCATTTTAGTATTGATATAGTCATTGGTAGTGGATTTGTCTCCACTCGACTATTATTTTGGATATTTTAGACTCCTTATTCTAGTTTAGTATTTCTTTTCTATGACTTGTTGTGTGGATGAGATTAGCATATCTGTGACTTGTGACATTATATATACCACATGTGAGTTTATATTCATATTACAGCGTACGTATGGGTTATGGTTTCCATATATTGGAGTTGCCATATCCATGCGGCTGGCATGCTTACGTGTCCTAGTCCTACGTATTTTTTGGACTGGGGCGTGACATATTTTTGTGGTGGCCCATGCAGGTCGAGTTAGCCGTTTCGGTTACGTAACTGTACCGAGCGGGCCTGCACCTAGGATTAGAATTTTAGATCTCATCTACACTTGACTATAACTTACCTTCCTTCCAACATGTCCTACTTAAGTGCTTGCATCCTTGTAAACTCCCTCGACCAGATTTCAGCATTAAATAATAAATTAGGATTATTTTTAGCAAATTAGGATTTATTACAGTATTTTAATTTTAATTATGCAATATCCTATTGATTTGTGCACATGTTCATCACATAAATATTTAGAGCATTACACTGACTGTTATCCCCAAACAAAGTTCACATACCTCTCCTAGACATGCCAGTCTACAATTCTGAACTTTGTGCAACTCACAAAGACGCTGGCATGAGTCTCATTTTAGTCGCACAAATATCGTTACAAACGTCCGTATTTATTTTTAATTAATTTCCAGACCCGTACCCTTGTCTGTTCCAATAAAAATTAGAGGCCCAACAAGAACCTGTTTTGCCCAAACAAAATTACGTTATTATTCTATTTTGAGTATACAACGACTAGTATATTTACACCGCACTAAAATTCTGGCCCTCCCTATTTTTAAATAATTAGAAAACACCGTGCCCATTAATTTTCAATTAATTAATACGGTGACTAGTATCACCCAAAACCAGGCTCAGCCCCTCCCAGGCTCACCCCCACAACCTCAAGTCCCTCACACAGCACCCCCCCTCAGTTTTGTACATTTCAGCAATAAGATGTTTTCCTCAAACAATTGCGTAATTGCGCAATTTCCCAATTTTATAGGGCTTCTATGCAAATTATGAATCTGCAGGGTTTTATCTGCAAAAGTACTGTGCGAGATGTCAACCTCCCATTGGAGGGTGAACCTACACCGTTCATTCAAAAGTGGGCCCCATTCAATGCATTATTGGCCATAAATATCTACAATAAATATCTAAGATATTTTAAATACTAAAATACCCAAAATACCCCCCCAAACCTAATTTAACAAAATACCTAAACCCTAAACTCTATTTAAACCCCCCTCCACATCCCCTCACCCGAACACCCATCCCTCCTCACTCAGCCACCCCCCACCTCCGACCCTCAGCCCACTGCCTCGCCCCCCCTTCAGCCCCTCCCTGGCCGCCGTACCACCTCCCTAGCTGCCGCAACCGCCGCCGGCATCCCCCGCAGCGCCACACCAACACCCACACCAACAACACCCCACCACACCCCGACCGCCCTAAGCCACCACCTCCGCCACCTCAGACCACCGCCACCATCCTCTTCGCCTCGACCCCCTCCGCCGAACCACCACTTTCCCGCCGCCCCACGACCACCGCAGCCACCGCCAGCGCCGCCACAACGACCCCCCCCCCGACTTCCCAACCACACAGCAGCCTCCCCGACCCCCTTAACCCGCCACCACCACCACCACTGACCTCCGCCACCACCACTACCACCTTCGCCGTCACCCCCCTCCGACGCCCTGCCGCCCTGCACCGCCGCCGCAGCCGCCGCCGCTGCTACTGCTGCTGCTGACTGCTACAGCTGCTGCCGTTGCTGCCCCGGCCAGCCGCCCGCCGGACCGCCGCCCTCCTCTCGCCGGCGACGACGGCGTGGGTCCCCCTGACCTGTTAGGTACCCTACCCCCCTATTATACGTATATATATATATATATATATATATATATATGTATGTATATTTATATTTATATAAATATATATTATAATATATATAATTATATATATTATTTATTATATATAATTATATTTTATTTATTACAATATATATACAGTATATATATAATATTATTATATATTTAAATATGTATATATATATGTATTTTTGTATTTTTTTACTTATATATATATATATATATATATATTTATTTATTTATTTATTTATTTATATTGTAATATATATAATTATATATATATTATATAATTATATTATAATTTATTATATGTATATATATATATATATATATATAGTATATATTATACTATTATATATGTAAATATTATTATATATATACATATATTATTTATATATATATCTATCTATCTATGTATATATGTATATTTATATATATATATATATATATATATATATATATATATATATATATATGGAATTATATTAATTATTTATATATTATATATATAAGTACTATTATGTATATATATGTATATGTATATTTTATTTACATATACTATTATATATAATTATATATATGTAAAAGTATATGTATGTATATCATATATTTATATAGTTATACATATATTTATATTATGAAAATAAATACTATAGTTATATTGTTATGCTATAGATATGTAAATATATATTATTTATGTATTAATTATATATATATATATATTATGTCTTTTATATATATACATAAGTATAAATATATACTATACTATATAAATATATTTAATGTACGCTTTTTATTAAATATTAAATTTATGAACTCCTGTACATCTTGAACAGAGTGCACCTACAATGCAGTCAGTGATCCCAGGTCACAGGACCCTTCAGACACGATTGCGGGAACAGGTTTTTGGCACGTCCAGCTTGAGGACGTAGGCAAGTATACCTTGCCAAGTTTTACTGTTTAACTATTAAACTGTTGTATGTTGTTTTTATTAAAGTTATATATAACTGTGTGTGTCCAAGATTGCCTCGGGTACCGTCAACGAATACGTTGACATGTAGTATAGCTGACTTAGACTTTAGTAGCCCTACCTAACAGCTGTGAGGGTATCTTAATATCCTCCTAGACCCTGACACTTGTATACGCAACACGGTTGCAATTTATTTTGGGATGCGAGTCTGCGTACTCGATTAGCTATCGGTGTGTGACGTGCATCACGGCTTAGCACGAAATCAGGAAAACTCAAGAAGGTTATGACTTGGCATATAGTTATGTGGTTTGCACGTTATGGATTTGACTTGTATAACCACATTGGACGGGGAAGATAACTAGTAGGCGTATGGGACACCCAACTTCTTTATTGCAGATACCGCACTCTACGAAGTGATACGGACGTTATATACTTTGCAGATACCACATCCCTTAGAGTGTTGGATATTGTATATATTCAGATACCTCATTCTTCGGAATGATGGACGTTGCAGATACCACACTCTAGAGGATGCTGGCTATTATGCCTACGCCTACCCATACGTACCAAGGTTGCCTTTATATTGCATTCACTTAGATGGTTAGCACACCCTTTATTTATTCAGTATTTACATATATGGCATATTTTTATGTATCTTGTTATGTCCCACTGAGGACCTGGTTCCCTTCCAGATTTAGATGAGGCATACTACCCCACAGTGTACGGTCCCGGACTGGAGGCAAGGTATGCAACTGAGGAGGAGTTAGAGGAACTGCCATCAGAGTCTGTCTGATCTTTAGTAGTAAGTGCACTTGGAGCTGGACTCTTCTGCCTGATCTTTGTGCACCGGGAGCAGAAGCCTCTTTCCCACTGATCTTTAGTAGTGGGTTCATCTGAAGCTGGAGCCTCATTACCTAGCTAGACGATGCTCTAGTCTTATTATATTTCTGCACTTTTATCATTTGTAGTGGATTTGTTTCCACCAGACATATCTGATTTGTACTATGACATTTCAGACTTAGCATTTATATATTCAGCACTTATTCCCGTATTCCTTGATATTTTGTGGATGAGATTAGACTTTACATGTATTAGACTTGTTAGTATTTTAGGACAGCGTAGCACGTCTCTTTGGGTCCATTAAATTGGGCAATCCCTTAGTGACGTGTCAGCTGGCCAATGCCACGTGGCCTGGTTCCATACATTTTGGGACTGGGGCGTGACAATCCTGCTTGATTCATGTACTCTTCTTAATTCTTCGTCCATTTCTTGTAGATAAATAAATTTGCATAACGGGCATGCCACCACCGGGGACAACACGTCTCCAGGGGACGACGACCAATCACCAGGAGTGACCTCAACGATACCTCTTCTTCCCGGACCGGATGGACTGACTAGCAATCCAATTCCATCAACCCCTTCCACGATACCTAATGGGACTTTTCCAGCTCCACTAGCACCGCAGGATGGCCAGACACAGTTGTTCCAATTCTTTCAGATGATAATACAGGAACAGAGGCAGCAAGCAGCAGAGCAGAGGCTAGAATTTCTGGCAGCACTTGGGAGAATGGCTGCACTAGCCCCTGCACCAACCCAGGCACTAGTTTCAGTACCACAAGCTCGGGTTGGTTCAATTAAGGACTTTGTGCAGATGGCCCCTAAGCCATATAAGGGCAATAAGAGTCCAGAGGAGACCACGAACTGGATTGCCAATACCAAGAAGTTGTTAGAGGCATCACAACTACCTACTGACCTATGGATGATAGGCATAAGGACTCAGTTAGAAGGCAACGCGCATCACTGGTGGGAATCAATGGAGCACCGGTTGGGTAGGCGTCAGACTTGGGAACAATTCTTGGAGTGCTTTGAGAGAAAGTACTTTTTGGACACTGTAAAGGATGCGTTGTACGATCAGTTCCTCCATCTGGAGCAGGGGAACAAGACAGTTGATGAGTATGATGCAGAGTTTAGCCATCTCAGTAAGTATGGCATTGTCCTAATACCTAATGACTTAGAGAAGGCTAAGAGGTTTCACTGCGGGCTAACTCAGGAGCTCCAGCACTACACTAGCTCCCAGTCCCGGATCTTTATGCTGAGCTATTGACAGAGACCAGGATTCAGGAGGCCATCAGCAAGGGAAATGAAATTCAATGGAGAAGTCACCAAGGACCAGTAAGGATACAGCCAGGAGGACCCATTAGACACCCTTTGACGCGCCAGCAACCAGATAGTGTCGCACCATGCCCAGCCAAGGGGCACCGTACTTGTAACTTTTATGGTATACCAGGTCATATTCATAGAGATTGTCGTCGTCGATTGGGGCTGTGCATGATATGTGGATCAAGTCACCATCAAGCCCGAGAATGTCCTCAGCAGAACCAGAGGTCTATGGCATTTGAATCAGGAACACCGCATACACCCTCAAGTATAGGAGACAAAAGGGACCCACTACTGCTTCTACAGTCTGCACAAATTGAGGGGACTAGACCCCAGTTGAATAACCAAGGACAAGGCCAAGCACTCATTATGACAAGTATGGGAGAGCAGACACAGGAAGCCATAGATACAGGTACGACCTTAGTTATAATTGTCTTTGCATACTTATAACACCATTGTGACACAAGATCTTAGATGTACAAATAGATATAGAATTATATGTATGGTAGTTTAGCAATTATGAGGATATATTTTTATTCTACCCAGATGGCATACACGCGATGCTAATGGATGACGTGAGTAGCAGTAGTAGTATTCTTCCCCTATCCTTATCTCACCCTCTTGGGTGACTCATATTCTCCTTTTATATTCATTTCTTATCTCGTGCTTAACTCTTCCTATCATAGTTGTATCTTTTTGTGCCATTATGAATTGTTTAATTTATATCAACCTCACCCATATTTTGTTAGTAAAACATAAATGTGTTAGTAATGCTTGATAACTAAGGATGAGTTCTTAATATATATATGCACTATAGCAATAACTGTATTCTTTATTAGTTAACCCTTAAGTAGCACCATGTAGCCTAGTAGAAATTGTTAGATCATTTGAGCTAGATCATACTCCTAATAGTTTTAGTCAAGACCTTAAGTGTTTTCCTAAAAACTTAGACTATGCCTAGGAAAGAGTTGAAGGCACTTGTTACGAACTGATGACTATGACAAATCTCTGGCGAGGTAGCGACAGTTGCAGCCAGACGATTTTGGTAGAGTAGTCGAATTACTTGCAACTATAATGGCCAGGTGGCGTGGCAGTATTAGACTACGATACTTGACGATTACGGGGAAAAGTTATAGTTATGAGATTCTAGACAGGTATCCCAAGATTCTCGACCCATTAAATGTATTTGCCTTACAAACCTAGACAATAGCTTCAAAGAATGTGACTACTAGTAGAATTCTTGTAAGTTGGGTAGTGTAGACGAGTTAGAGGATGATGGAATAGTGTATGGACAATAGATGAGCAAGTGTTAGAATGGCAGACCATGAGTTTTATGAGTCCTGCTAGATACCAATGTAGTGTAATAGCTATAGCTATCATTATGAATATGGATTAGTGTCAATTTCGAGGACGAAATTTTTATAAGTTGGGTAGAATGTAAAACCCCTATTTCTAAAAATCATATTTATTACTTTTTTATTAATTAATAATTTAATTATAGTAATTATGTGCTAATTAGGAGAAATAGATTTTTATTAATTTTTATTTTAGGTGTTGGTGCACTTAGAAGATTTATGGGACCAATAGGAATTTTTCGAAATTTATTTCATGTAGGAGACCCCTTGAGCAGTTGCTAGCCTAATGGTGTGTATTAATATAATTCTAGATTTTTTCTATGAGTATATACGTATATATAAATATATATATACATATATATTTTAAAGGAATGTATAAAAGAAAAGAAAAGAAAAAAAAAGAAAAAAAAGAAAAAAAACCATTAATACCAAATCCAAGCAAGCCATTAATAATTCTATCCAACCCTTTGGCCTTTGCTGTATGTGAGCAGCCGCTCCATTGTAGCAAAATTCCAAGCAAACCCTTTCCAAATAAACAGCAGACCCCCCCCCAAGCCCGCGTACGTGAACCGGCCGGACAGCCCTCTCTCTTCTCATATATATATATTACTTATTTCATCTAAAATCCTAAACCTAAATCATCCAAACCCTTCCTCTTCCCATCTAGACCTAGAGAGCGCCACCACCGCAGCCGGAGAACCCCACCAGGCCGTCCAAACCAATCCCGACGACCGCGACCCCGTGCACTGCAGATTTCTGCAGCGAGGTACCTATGTTCTGGAGTTGTTTTCCGTCGCCTCGCTCAACCAAACGCCATCCCATCTTCACCGGTATGCTCACCCCTTAACCCTCTTCCATATCTGTATGATAGTAGACCTCGAACAATGCGAAACCATAGGCGAAAACAATGCCAAAGTTGGCGGAAACAGACCGAATTCTGGGAACGCAGAAAACTGAGGTGACCACCCATATTTCGGAGTTCGTATCTCCCACCACAGAGATCCAAATTCGATGATTATTTTTGGTATACGTAGACCACTTGACCTAGTTTAATTTCTGTTAAATAACCCTAGATTATTAACTGCTGTAGATAGAATTAAATTTGTTGGAAAACTCCGCAAACCCACTTTTTCCAGATTTTCAAAAGTTGTGAAACGGAGCACGTCCCGCCAAACGGGATCGCCCCGTCGTGTACCAAGTGTACCAAGCACTGCGCGCAATATAACTGGATACGTAAAAATTTGCAAAAACTGATTCGGACGCGTGTGCGCGCCAGAATCAGCCCGTATCCGCGGACACATCCCGTGTCGTAACTTTTTTGGAAGTCGCGTGCATTTTGTGCACGCTCGTCAGATTGCGACAAAACTTGTGCAACTGGACTCGTGGTAATGTGCTGATCATGTGGCCCAATTTTTACGCAATTCTGAGACAGTTGACCAAGTCGCCAAATGGTGGGCCCCACAGTTGACTTTTTGGGCGAAATTGTGTTCGGTCCATCGGAATCCATATTTGGACATACCGTTGGGTTCGTATTAACATTTAGAGTTGTTTGACCTATAATTTGTCCCATTTAGAGACTGTTATCCTTGGCACGCTTTTCGGTGCAAAGTGGGCCACACGTGGACCCCACTTTTATCCAAAATTACCGTTTTGTCCCTGTGTCCAAATTGGACGAAAGGGAAGTGCTTTTTAGCTATTTTGTTTATTCTGGGAACGTTGGTGATATTTATTTCAGCATCCGGAGACGTTCATTCTGAGGCCGTAGCTTCTGACTCTTGGTGTTGACATCGGGACACTACATTTTGCAGCTTTCTTGCCAGGCAAGATACCTTGCCAAATTGCTTACAGTATTTTGCATGCTTAGTATATTTTAGTATATTTATTGCATTTCTGATATTTATTGCATGTGTAGTTCTTTTCAATCATTACTATATATTAGATATGTTGACACACACTTGACACTTAGTATCATAGAGGACAATCATTAGGCGTATGAGCTTTTAACCACTCTGGTAAACCGTAGTATATAGTTCGCACTACGGGCGTATGTCGCGTTGGTCGCTACCCCCGAGATATGTCGATTTCTGTAGAGTCGCGCTGGTCGCTACCCCAGAGGTATATCGATTTCTGATGTCCATTGACGGGTGTGTGAGTTGTGAGGCTTAGATCGAGTAGCCTACCCTTGCCCATACGTCAAAAAAGTTATCCTCATTGCATTCATATAGATTGTCTTGTACAGCGTACTTATTTATTTTCAAACATTATGCATGTTCACTGTATTCAAATTGGCTTGCTTCTATATATCTTGTTATGTCCCTCTGAGGACCTGGTCCCTTGCCAGGTATAGACGACCAGGAGTATCCGCAGGAGTACGGGCCTGGACCTGACACATTATTTTTTGCCGAGGAGGTCTTACCTTCTGAGCATCGTTGATTATCTAGCGATGGATCTTTTTAGCTGATACACTTCTGCCATCACCTTATTTTTATATTGGAGATTTATACTCCTCTCTCATTTTAGTATTGATATAGTCATTGGTAGTGGATTTATCTCCACCCGACTATTATTTTGGATATTTCAGACTCCTTATTCTAGTTTAGTATTTCTTTTCTATGACTTGTTGTGTGGATGGGATTAGCATATCTGTGACTTGTGATATTATATATACCACATGTGAGTTTATATTCATATTACAGCGTACGTATGGGTTATGGTTTCCATATATTGGAGTTGCCATATCCATTCGGCTGGCATGCTTACGTGTCCTAGTCCTACGTATTTTTGGGACTGGGGCGTGACACAAAGATACGATTGTTCCACTCCTTCTAGACATGCTAGACCGTTGTGGCAAAGCTAATCCAAACCTCGATGTACCAAGCAAAATCTCTCTACTTCTCTCTTCGGATAACCTCGACGATTGATCTCCAATCATGGACCCCCTTACTAGATAAGCCCAACATATCATGTTAGGCTAGCCATATATCCTATGCCACCGGATATTGGATTAATAGGTGTGTCATAGATTCATCCATCTGCCGATACAGTATACATCCCTGGGCCTCCAATTGCAGTCCAAATCTCCACAACCTATCAAGTGTGAGTAGTCTTTCTAGGCTCACTTGTATAGGCACAACTGTATTTTATGAGCAACACCTTTGGCCCATATCACATCCGCCAACTCCATCTTCGGGTGTGCGACTCTGACAGCATTAGTTACGACTCTATATGCGAACTCTTCGACCCAGTATTATCCTAAATATATGCATCAGTCAGAAGTGATATGTCCACCCTCATCGTCTGAATGATCTCCTTGAATTTTTGCGTGCTGCTATGTAACTTCGGATGCCATACTTCATTCATCAGAATGGCACTTACATATTCCCTCATTCCAGTCCCTTGATACGCCATTGACCCTCCTCGATCTATCAAGCTTTGGTATGCAATCCATGGGTCAAACCATAGGTCTGTGGTCTAACCATATTTGAAGACCCTCGAGATCAACTACTTCAATTGAGAGCGATATAAAGTAATTCTTTTGAAAATAATGGAGTCATTATTGTTTGAAGACCTACTCCAAAAATAATATCCCCTCAAGTATCTGTTCTCCATCCAAGCTGCCCATAGCAAGTCTCTCGAAAAAAACTTCAAACTAAGCTTCAGCCCAGCCACATCACGGAGCAGTCGTAAAGGCTGCAGATATACTCCTTCTTCCTTATGCGGTCGACAGAGGGTGTCCCATCCTATAGCATGTATCCCCCTCTCCAAACAAAGTTGGCACAAATTTTCTCGATCATATTAATAGTAGAGATCGAAAGAAGTATAGCTTGTAACCAAAAGCGGACAATCGCCGTAATGACTGCACGAACCAGCTCAATCCATCCTCCAAAAGATAGATTTTGGGCATGCCACCCCTCAACTCCCCTTTGTGT